>CM068877.1:12174811-12752311 GCA_035149815.1 Branchiostoma lanceolatum | reverse complement strand
TAACAGTTTCTTACCCGTCTGTCATCTGAAGAAGACTCTCCTTTCCCCTGCTCCTTTGGCGGAATGAGCTGATCCAGTATCTTCCCAGGATCGTCCTTGTCGAACTGCAAGTCCGTTATGGTCTTCATGGTAGGTAGAGGGCTGTTCTTGGTTGTCTCCTGCAAATATGCAAATTGACCCTCCGTGTTAGTCATTTTCTAACAGTAGTCGACATCGGCAATGTCCGAGGATGAAAACAAAGTATTTCAAGATGTTAAGGGATTTGCTGATACACACCCAACTTAAGTTAGATTTGATATACAAGGACATTTGAACAGTTCAAAGTAAATCAAATTGCCTTACGTGTGAAACGAGAGTCACAGTTGATGTTGGAAACGGTTCCGTAGTTTCGTCCGCTTGTCCTGGAAATATATTAAAAAAATAAACGTGTTTTTATTATAACGCTTGAGTGTGTAGTTTAAAAATACAGTAGGAACCATTAAATATAACATGTTGTTTGCACCCTCACATTTCCTTTGGCTAGGAAATGCTAGTGCTGCTTTACACGAGCAGCCTGACAAAATCGGGGAAGACCACAAATATCCCGGAGACACATGTTACAAAGGGACCTCGACCAACTGGGGGTAAACCTGAAGAACTTGAGCGGAAACCGGTACCTTGCCCGGAATCACCCTGCGTGGCAATGGCTTGCCATCCAGTGTGCCACTAGGCACAGGAGGGTCTAAGTCTAAGTCAGTTATTGCCTATTGAAGAAAACATTGTATAATCATGATTTACCCATGGCATCACCCGGCGGAGTTGAAGCAGTGGACGCCTTGAACGGAGTAGTTGGAGAAGCAGCAGACGATGTGGCCTGTTCGATGCTGTCAGTGGATGTTGTTGCTGTTGGGATTGTGTACTTCTCCGTGGTTGATGCCACCGTGCTCTCCGCTGTTGTGAGGCTTGCAGGTGTGGTGGTTGCGACGACCTCTGTAGTTGGGTACATATATGTAGGTAAGGGTAGACATTGTGATCTGGCAGAATTGGCGTTTCTACCGGTAGAGATCGTGATCGGAGTCTGTATCTCTACCGATAGATAATGTGATCACAATCTCTGCCGTGAGATTCTGCCAAATCGCAATATGCTGCATACAGTTAATTTTCATCCTCAGGTAATGTCTGAAACAATGCAATACGTTTGTTAGACTGAAAACTTACACATCAGAAAACAAAACTTCGGAGACCTTATATCCCTATGGAATATTTTGATTATGCAAATCGGATGGTCTGCTGCAGTACTAAGGTCACAGACTAGGGAGCCCAAAATCGACCTTGACCTTCGCCTTCTTAAGACCTCCCTACATAACAAATACCATTACAATACGCCAGGCTGCGACCGCTGAGAGACCAAACATTTGACAGGGTCAGACGTATTCAGTTTTGGTCGCTCAACGATCGCTCAGCGGTCGCCGTCTTGTGGCTAAATTACCTGTACATGTGACGCCGTTTCCTGTGAACCCCTCCAGACAGACACAATGGTACGTCCCAGGCTCGTTCACACAGTAGGCGTTCTCAGAACAGGCCAGTTTGCTGGAACACTCGTCAACATCTGCCGATCAAAACAGAAAAAGGCACGCAAATTTGTTATTTGCCATCCTAGGTGCAATGCGTACAATGTATGATAGTACAATTCCACTGTTGTCTAACACTTTTCTCACCTGGCACATAAATGTAGTTGATTAGAACACTGAAGTCCTGCTTTAGACGTCAACGTTATCATTCCAACTTCTATTCACTTCTATTCACTTCTATTCACTTCTTTATCAACGTGGTTTACAGCATTGTATGAATGTCACTTTTTTCTAATACTTTCACGTTACAACAGACATATTCTACATGTAAGCTTATCATATTAAGGGATTTTCTGGACCAAAAAATAAAAGAATTTAGATATGTAAAAGAATATTGTTGTGTGCCACTTTGTAGAAAGTGGAAAGTAAAATAGGAGGTTTTCACTTTTGTCTAATCATTTTACTCATCTACCCATACTTGTGACTAAATAGACCCAATTCACACTTTCTGCAGGACGTACGGCAACGACGTACGATAACGACGTACATTTTCGGTGTACGGCGCCTTTTTTCCTGGATGTGAATCGGCCCCGCACGTCGCACGACTGACATTGTTATGGCCCTAATTCAGACCTGAGTACCGTCTACTAAGAATGGTGTTTAAATGATCATCACCTTTACATCCACCTGATCCCATCGCATAGCCCGGTGAACACCTGCAGTCAAAGGAGCCGTTCAGGTTGACGCATGCGGCGTTCTGTCCGCAGATTCCTGGGCTCACTTCGCACTCGTTTATATCTGTGTGAACAGATTCGTGGACAAGTGTCAGAAATGTTGTAATAATTGTTTTATGTATGGGTCGTTTGTGTGTGTGTGTGAGCGCGCGTGTGTGTGCTTGTGTGTGTGTGTGTGTGTGTGTGTGCGCGCGCGCGCGTGTGTGTGTGTGTGTGTGTTTGTGTGTTGGTGTGTGTATGTGTATGCGTCTGTTCATGTGTTTGTCGTGTGCATGTGTACGTGTGTGTGTGTGTGTGTGTGCATGTGTTTGTGCGTTTGTGTGTGTGTGTATTCATGTGTTTGTGTGTATATGTATGTACGTGCGCGCGCGCGTGTGTGTTTGTGTGCGTGTGTGTGTTTGTATGTGTGTGTTCGTGTGTGTGTGTTTGGTGTATTTAAAATGTCATTGAGAGCTCCAAGGCTCGTCGGCCTATCAATTTTCCTGCTGCATGACAGAGGTATTAGGAAAGTCGTATTTCTGACTTGAAGTGTTCTTGAACATGAAAAGACACGACGCACCTGTGCAGTTGGGAGCAGGTGCACTCCAGGTGCGGTCCACCTGACAGGTTCTCCTTGCCTCACCGACAAGACGGTAGCCTGAGTTGCAGGTGAACTCTTGGACGTCCTGGTAGAAGTTGGAGCCAGTCTTTGCGCCGTTTACAGGAAGTGTCGTCATCGGGCACCGTATGCCTGCAATATGGAGAAAGATATTGAATTTGTTTATTTGGATGCACCATTGCAAATTGTACAATAGAAGGGACACAAAGCAGGTGGAGACCATAAAACAGTAAATATAATGCATATGAATACATATGATACATTCACATGTAACAACAATTATTGCAATAAAAGAATAGGATGATATATTAGATATACATAAATTTTCATAATAGTTGAAAATGTGTATGTTGTTACGTCTCATCCAGGTAGTAAAGTACACAGTACAAAAGTTCCTCAAGCAAATGGGTAGAATTTTTTTATTGTTTACAAAATCTACCAAGTTGCTTTAGTAACTTTTGTATTATGTGATTATTGGTTGTTGTTTGAAAGTGTTCATTTTGAATGTTTGACATCTCAAATAAAATGATGCTTTTGCCATTTTACGATTTCCACACCAGAAAAAACACAAGCCTTACGTGTGCACGTTGGGAAACTGTTACTCCAAGTGCGATCTGACTGGCACGTGGCGCTTGCCGCGCCTTCAAGCTCGTAGCCCAAGTCACAGGTGAAGTGTACCGTATCCTGATAGACGAAATTGACCATGTCGTGGTAGGAGTCGGAACCACTGGTCACGCGACCGTTTGCAGGGACGTCCGGCTGCGGACAAGGCACAGCTAAAACAGGGAGAACGGCATTTGTTAAGAGTTGAAGTCCCTTCCGCAGCATATATGGTGCCTATGGCGGCGAACATCTCCGTTCCGACCCCCTTGGGCCACACATCTTTGTGCAATCACTACAGTAGGGGGCTGGTCTATTGATAATGGCGTGTGATCAACTTCCATACTCCTTTCCCGAATGCAGTGCTAAGCAGAGCAAGCAGAATTCACCATTTCTAGAGTCCTTGGTATGACATTTCTACAAAGGTTGTGTTCATTGAATGACCTCTTATGCAAAACTAGATATTCCTATGTTTACGTTTTTTACTTTAAGACAATTAGTCTTACCTGCACACGTGGGAAAACTGTTAGTCCACGAGCCGTCTGCCTGGCACGTGAGGCTTGCCTCACCTGCAAGCTCGTAACCTGGCTTACATATGAAGTGGACCGTGTTTTGGTAGATGAACTCGATCGTGCCTTGGTTGGAAGTGGAGCCCCTGGTTATTTCACCGTTTGCAAGAGTGGTCGGCCGCGGACACTGTACGACTGAAACAGGGAGAAAGACATCTTGAAAATAGTCTGTTATGAAATTTTCTCTTTTCTCCATCCCGAGGTTGCAAAATGGCAAGAAGACATGGAAAAAAGCAAAGCGATATAGTGTACACATGTATTTGATTTCGACTTGACTGTGAGAGAGTTTCCTCACACTTGTGTAACTCCCTGTATATAAAGTTTTTGAGTTGGCCTCAAACTGATTTCTAAAGTCGGGTCAGTCTTTTGACGTCTCTTTTGTCTTACATTCCGAAGAAAAATATTTTTCCCTTCCCATTTTCATTCTCTGTCCCTTCTCATTATCATGCTCACATGATGACGTGTATCATATGACGGAATGTTAGCGCGAGGTCACATGAGAAACTGTTAGAGAACTCACGAGAACACACGAGAACACACGAGAGCTGGGAGAGTGACGTGAATCATGACCGGACCTCAGAGCTTGACACATTCCATTGTGTGTCTACGTCCAGACAACTGACGTACCTCTCTGACAGATGAAATGGTTGTACACGTCACACGTTGCGTCATTCCATTTGAATATCAACTCGGCCTGGATTTCCGCACAGCGTCCGTCAGTGCTGTCTGGTTGTCCGGAGGCCCAGTTGTTGTAGTCAGACGTGTCACTACCATCGCTCCACTGCCATTGTCCCTTAAAGTTGAACGAAAGATGAAAAATAAGACTTACCACACAAGCACATCGGCAGTGATACAGTTTTTTAAAGATATTGATTTGTAGATGCCATGCTCAATTCCATCACTTTAATTTCCATGCGCTCGATCTTTAACTTGCCTCTACAGGCTCCGCGTATCGCTAGAAAAATAGTAGAAATTGGTGAAATAGAGTGCATAGTATGTTTTGGGAGTTTGCCGGCCATAGGGTGCAATACGCGGTAGAGGCGTTCGCGTCTAGTCCACCAAACATGTGTTGTCGATCACTGGATGTGATAGGAGATCTAAAATGCTAGTGTAAAGACTAGAATGATAGTGTAAAGACTAGAATGCAGATCTAAAGACATTACGAAGTCAACTGTTTAAAATGGGCGCAAACTGTAGCTTACATGAGCCATAAGGTCGTCTAAACCAATCCAGATATGGCTTAGATCGGTGGTGCCCGTTTCCATTCTGATGAAATGCTCGACGTTATTTGTCGTTGCGGCAGTTTTCATGATGACCAGATTTGCACCTTCCTCCTGACAGGTTTCCCTTGCGTTTTGGTACGGTTTCTTTTCGTTGGAGAACTTCAAGCACGTTTCGCTGACCCTGGTGTATCCATCCGGGCAAGAATCTGTATTTCAGCATATAGGGATGCTGTTGAAATGCATTGCTCATCACTGAATAATTTATTTGGGATGACAATATTCTAGTTCGTACTCAGTTATGTGACGCATCTCTCCAAGTCACAGAGCATATGAAATACATACTAAACATTGCTATGATACATATTTCAACACTAATGATAATAGATTATGAAGCTGAATAATTTATTTGGCATGTCATCAATCTAGGCATTGTATGGAGGTATGTGATGCTTGGTGTTAGCTAGGGCTACACAAACAATGTAGCTAGCGTCCAAGCGACTACAAACTATTGGTGTTGTAAATACTGCAGTGATCTGTGAGCAAGGCGTTAGGCTTGAGAAAAACAGAAACAACTAGAAATCGAGTTCTGCTGCAGTACCAAGAAAAGCCGCCATGAGGCCATAGTTAACCCTGACCTACTAACATACCAATATGATTACAATCCATCCAGATGTTCTTAAGTTATACTGACCACAAATATCCGGAAACAATAGTGCACAAACACACACACAAAGACAGACACACACAGAGATATTGCTGTAAGAAACGCCCCTGCAGTTCCAGAGCAGGCTGCTAGGGAGCCCAAATCTCGTCCTTACATCACAAGCTACCTGCCACCCAAAAATCAAAACTATAGCACGTACAGGTCATGAGATTTTAAAAAACGGAAGTTCTGCTGCAGTACCAAGGTCACATACTGAGGGGGCCCAAAATTGACCTTGTACATTACAAAATCCGGAAACACACAGACACGCCAAAAACAATATCTCCATTTTTCATGGAGATGATGATTGCATAACAGTGCCTACTGTGGCAGTAGAAGTCCGTGCCGCTCCATGTCTGGTCGGCCTGGCAGGTTCTTTCCGCAGATCCAACGGGCACGAACCCATCCTCACACGCGAAGGTCACGACCGCTCCATAACGATGGCCGCTGGTACCGTTGACGCGTCCATGTGCAGGGGGATTCGGGGCTCCGCAGGATTTTGCTGGGAAACAATCAAGTAAGAATAACATGAGAAATGTTCACATCGTAAGAAATTGTTCATCCATCTATATCTCTGTATGTATGTATGTATGTGTGTGTGTGTGTGTATGTGTGTGTGTATTTGTGTGTGTGTGTGTGTTTCTCCCTCTCTCTTTGTGTTTGTGTTCATGTGTGTGTGTGTGTGTGTGTGTGTGTGTGTGTGTTTATGTGTGTTTATGTTTGTGGTACTACGTGTTTCTGTATGGGCGTGTGTGCATTTCTATCTATCTTTGGATGTGTGTATGTATGTGTGTGTTTGTGTGTGTGTGTGTGTGTGTGTGTGTGTGTGTGTGTGTGTGTGTGTAAATGTTTGTGTGTATTTAGTTCGTTCTAATGTTATATTTATCAGTCTCTGCTGAGACCAGAAAATGCCAAAGCAATGAAAATAAATGGGGATCTTCCTCCGTCACATATCTAGCATAGATGGTAGTAAACATATGAGCACTTACGGACACAAGAATCCCCGGATTCTTCATACCCATGGCAACAGTAGTAGATCGTACTCTGGCATATCCCTGGTCGGTATGCAATGCGGTGCCTACAACGGACACACGAATTCAGTCATACAAGCGGTGGATTCTTTTCTTGACAAAGACCGGTTTCGTACAATCGACAATTTAGGCAAGTCAAATTCTTTGTGTTGGAAATAGCACTTGAAGATACTTTTTTCACATGAATTCAGTAAGCCCTTTATCTATAAATGTAATTTAAACAGTTTAGACGTTGTCCCTTTAATGCCAACTTGTCGGATCTAGTTCCCTTTATACAGCATGAGTGTATCTGGCATATTAGTACACGTATAATGTATGTAGAACCCTATACAAAGCCAATGACAGACTATGCCAGATGACAATGATACAAGCTACAGCATTTCTAATTTGATGACACGAAACCTGTTTGCTAACTACCATAGACAAAAGAGAAAAGTCATGGAAAGCACATGTAAATTATTAATCTTTGAGTACACGTACCTCGGGCAAGAAAACCAGTTGCCCCATCCGCTGATACAAAAAACCGTGTACTCCTGCTGGTACTCTACTTTGCAGCCGTACTCTTCAACCCTCGAGCACACGTTGTCCCTATATAGTTCCAAATAGTGCCCGTCAACCAATCTATGTTTTCAACTTGCATTTGAATCATTTAACAGTAATGTTCTGTGTTTTCATACATAAACACATTATGTTGCACCTTGAATACCATTTAACGTTACGTTTCTACATAAAACTATAGGTCAAAACAATGCGTGTACACAACGGTTATCTATTGGCGTACAGATTCCATGTTATCTGTTAGAAGATCTCTGTATTTCCAGGTATTTACATTGAAAATGTTTAAAACGGATTGCAGGACATTGATATGCACTTTGCCCATCACAAGATGGTTTTGGGCCTAAAAAATGGAAATACGAAGAAAAAATATGTCACTTAGTTATAATTGCTTCTTTAACTTAATCTTAGCATTCTACCACATATCAAGTGTTTATCGTTTTCATGAGACTAAAAAAAACACAGAATCGCTTAGATTTCCTTACCCTGAAAGTAACATAACCACATCACACTGCGACAAGAACACAAGGAAACACACGAAGGCTGCTACCAACGGATGTGGACATAGTCCCGTCATGACGTTGGTTTCAACTGTGCTTGTCTAGGGCAAATAGAAAGTATATATACAATATGAAAGCGCCGTCGTGTCTAGGCTATGTTAGAACTGCATATTTTCTGAACCATCACTTCTATCTTGTCAAGCAAACGTGAAAGAAAGAAAAAAAAACTCCCTGTTTGCTACCTTTGTTCTTAAGCAAATTACAGTAAAATAAACAAGAATATAAAACTACTGAGAAATTAAAAATATGAAAGCGCTAGATTCTGATAAAGCTACGTCATCTGTGAACGATCACTTCTATTTGATGGGTGTCAGGCAATCGCCCATGAAATAAAAGCTCCTGCTATGTGCGCTTACCTTTGTTCTGAAGCTAATGTTACGACACAAAACATACACACACAAGACAACCAACAACAATACAAAACGACTGAGAAAATAAACAGTATGAAAGCGCTATGTTATGTTAAAGCTAAATCTCTCTGGACCATCTCTTCTTTTTAACGGTTGTCAAGCAAAGGTACAAGAAATAAAAACTCCCCGTGTACTCACCTTTGTTCTGAAGAAAATATTACGGAAATACACACACACAATAAAACAACAAAACTATAAAACTACTTAGAAAGTAAAAGGTATGAAGACCCTTCATTATGTTAAACACCATTGATATCTCTGGACCATATCAAATGTGGTCAACGGATGCCAAACAAACGTACAAGAAATTTAAAAAAAAACATTCCCCGCATGACCACATTTGTCCTTACGCAAATTTTCCTACAAAACACGCACTAAAAAACGAACAAAGTATAAAACTACTGACGAGTACTGAGAAAGTTAACAGTATGAAAGTGCAAGATTATGTTAAGGCTACATCTTAGGACAACCACTCTTATTCAAAGGATGTTATTAAAGCAATCATACATGAAGTAAAAATTCCCGACGTGTTATCTATTTGGCCGTGCATTTTTTCTGATAAAAAATGTCACGAAAAAAATATAAAACAACAACAAAAACAGTACAAAATAAACATAGGTTAGCTGTACATTTTCTTTGCCACTTTTTTGGGGAAAAGAGGCACAAAAGAACATGCGCGAAAAACAACAGTCATAGAATTCCTTCACGTACCTTTCTATGTGGTGATGCGAAACTCGTAGTAGATCGCCGCGTAAAGCCCGGCGGGCGACCTCTCGCTCTCCTCCCGTGTGTTCACAACAGAATATCTCCAGTAGAAACAAGCAAACAAACAAACAAACAAACTCCCTAGGAGAGAGGCACACTTAAGTGCACCCCTGACGTAACTGAACCGTATGTCCAACACAGCGTGGTTGCTCCGACACTTAAAAATAAATGAATAGAACTCTGACAACGAAAACTTTCCCTCCAAGAGGAACGCGACCGCTACATTAGCTCCAACTGTGACGTCGCCTACGGAATTTATCTTTGCCACTTCGCTGGCAAGGCGAAACCATTCCATCAATAGGTAGGGAAGATATTGACAAAAAAACGTAGGGAAAAGTCAGCGATATACGCCCAAATTTAACGCTTTCGAATATGATGTAAGTTGATGTTAAAGAATTGTTCAGTATCTAAAACTCGTGTTATGAACCTTATTTTTCTTATTTACAAAAGATATAAAAATCATTTTAAAATCATCACCCCTGCACGGACACTGTGCAATGGTACGGACGGTGCCTTTGTTGTAACTACGTGCAAATAACTGACGAAAACTAACTACGTCAACGCAACAAGTTTTCTTTCCTCGGTTATTTTTCTGACTAGTCTAATAAACGCTAAAATGATTATTTTTCAAAATAATTTTACAGTTATTATTTCATTGCTGCTCCTCGACTGAATATTTTTTTGACGTCGGTAGTATGATATGGATTAAAGACACCTGTGGCGCATCAAAGTTCTAAATTGGAGTTAAGTGATGAAATTTGAAATATTAATGACAGCGGCTACGGCATAACAATACTTGGGTCTTACTTTGTAATACCCTCTACCAATTGCCTGGTGTCAATCATATTTTCAGTCATAGAGCATGTCGTATTAGATAGATATGATGATAATGATAATGTGTAGTGATGTGCGACACACATGCATACAGACATAATGAATTACCACCTTAGCATTGAAAATCCCAAATTCTCACAAAATTATCTGTTTATTGAGTCGTTAGTACATTTGCCCAAAAAGCATATTTCTGGGTGTGTAAAACATAGACTCTCGTGAGTTGGTTTAACACTGAAATATGAAATATTGATGATATAAGCCACTTTTACAATGGGTGAAGATTACCCTTACACTAACATGATGATTGCTACCATGAAATTACGGAGCGCGAAACACGCACGGTGCCGCAAACTAATCTCCAAGCAGATGTAGGGAGAAATTTCGTAGCGTTTTCCGACGACAGCCACTCGTGTGTTGTGGTGACTGGCTATCAAAAATGTTACGATCTTTCCCCTCACATCTGTTTGGGGATAAGCTTTGAACCAGGTTCAGCATTATTTCATTTGTTTATCTTTTAATAGAACAGCATTTCGGGTGAACACTTTAGCAATATGTTTTGGGAGCGTTTAGGGGAAATTTAGGGTAGAAGTTCAAACAGTTTATACGGTACATTTCTAAAAGTTTTGTTTTGTTGTTTTTTGTAGCAACGAGAACGGATGAAATTGTAGTCATGGCAAGATAGCAGGGTAGTCTGATATGGAAAACATTTTGCGGCACAATGAACTCAAATAACCTTGGTAGTATATTGAATACAGAAATGCCACGTGCTACGCTTGTAATAAACAGCATTGGGGTTCACGGAAAACTCCTGAATTTCGTGCCCCTACAGCAAATGTATATGAATATGTATATCATAATTTCTGGTACATTTTTTGGTCAGTTTCTTAATTTTTTCTCAAAAGACGTGATAACAGCATCCACACGCCCTTATTTGTAAATGTTCTGTCAACCATCTCTGTACTGTCGTCATGACGACGGAGTCAACACATAGGACATGCGCTGGAGTTAAGTGATGAAATTTGAAATATTAATGTCATTACCTACAAGATACAATGGTGATTATTGCCATATGATGGGTACTAATTGCCGATAGAGCTAAACCATGTGAGGAAGACGTCATTCATCACCATGGCAACACTATGACGTAAGTGACTGTTTGCGACATATGCGATATTGCTTATTAATCTCTCTAGTCAAGTGAAGACATTATGGGCCGTGCCTTTGTCTGTAATATAACAAAGGCGCGGCTGCTCTTTTGAAGCATGTGTTTTTCTTGTAGTAAATGCAGAAATGCTCGCGGTGGTTTTATGTTCGCGGTTTTCGCGGCCAACTTTTTCCCGTCTCATCATCATCTTTCGTCCGGATTTACTACGGTGAGGAACACTCAATAAAGTTTAACACTTGCCTAAGCTCTAGGTACTGCACTTGTATTATGAGACACCTGTTACGGTAAATGCGCACGAATACTTACAGGACCCAATTGAACATAGACCCAATATTCAAACATCAAATACATATCTACCAATAATGTACAAAAATTAGGGAGTCGTTATTTAGATAGGTAGATACCACAGTATTGTACTTAAATATATGCGACCAAGCGGAGCGATACGGAAAATGGTGACGTTTAACTTTTGTTCTCGCGCTTGCCACAATACTGGAATTAACCACCGCGAACATTTCTGCATTTACAGTATTCCGATTTATCTATTAACACTGTACATGAAAATATGTACTGTCGGAAGGGTCCGGAAGAAATTTATGATCACGACGTCTATAGCACCCTTGCCGAGTAGGTGTGAGGACCGTGCACTTAGCAATCTTGGTTTCTGACTGTTTGCGGTAAAGCCACCTGTGTTTTAATTATGTGACTGTAGCGCTACTATTGTTTCAAACGCGAACTTGAAACCACGCGAACACTCCGTTTGTTCCCCACCACGAACATTTCTGTATGTACAGTACTTTTTTCTCAACACAGTCTCCCCTGAACTGCATATCGTGACACCTCTGCATTAAGACCACCTAACTATTGTGCCCACATTTGGCTGGACCCTGAACCTGTGTATAATGACCACCTGTCCACTGTGACGATCTTTTTTTCGATTCCCGTGACTGGTCACTCCTGACAGATTTGACTGTACACACAGTATAAACCATATGATAAACAAGGAAAGTTGTAGCCTCCGTTGCAGGCTCTGAACCGGCTTTTTGGGGGGCTAAATAATATTCTTTTTGCAGCCAGCCCGTAACCATCAGCCACCCCGTAACTATCAGCCGGGTTACGGGGTGGCTGATGGTTACGGGGTGGCTGCAAAATGTGTTAAATTTAGCCCCCCAAAAAGCCGGTTCAGAGCCTGCAACGGAGGCTACAACTTCCCCGTGTTTATCATTATTTGAGACAGAAACATTTGTTCTGAAACATTTTATTCGGATTTACAGACCACAAAAGTTGCTGTACATTTTTATAAACACATGACATAACTTTATCCAGACATAAGATGTATAAATGTAACATTGATCAGCTGTCATGTGTAGTTTGACACAATATTCTATCAAAAAGAATACCAGTATAACAACTTGTTCAGCATTTCTGGCCATATCACACACCTAAACAACCAAAGGTATAATGATGTCCAAATAATCTCCTCTCTTCTTTGTGCATTACCCTGTTTATTCTGACAGTGCCTATTTACTTCACCACCAATCTCTTGTTTAGTCCTGTCTTTTCCCTGAAATGCTAGAGTTTGGGACATACATGTGTCACTGATATCAACCAGAATATAAACATCTGCATGGTATGTTGGTGTGTTGTGCCAAAGGGTGGTTACACTGACCCCGTTCACACTCATTTTTTTCAATCGCGATTGAAGTATAATCGCGATTGAATCGATCCGATCGCGATTGATTTTTTCAGTGTGAACGCTCCCAATCGCGATTGGAACGATCCAAAACGATCCAATCGCGATTGGATTGTAACTACCTCCGGAGGTAGTTTGATTGGATTAATCGGGATCGGATCCAATCCAATCCTATCAAATTTTGAGTGTGAACACAACTACGATTCATTCCATCGCGATCGGCGGAGATTTCGGCTGGTTCCGGGGGTGGGAGGTCATACATGCGGGTACGTGGGGTCATAGTTCGCATCGCGCGGGAAAACAAACCCAATCCGCACGTCAGATCGCTCTTTTACAACAACAACAACTTTTCATCGTCAACAATGCCCAAGAAGAAGAATAAAATCCGTCAGTAACTTCAGCTGGTGGCAGATGGCGTGATGAGGAGACCAGCATGCAGGGTCCTCATCGCAATCTGGGGGAGAGAGGAGGTGCAGGCCAAACTGGGGAAATGTCACCGAAAGAGGGACATTTACCGCACCAAGTGACAATGTCTAGCGGAAAAATAGACACAAAACAAGGACAACAAGGACAACAACAACATTTACCAGATGATCGCCGATAGCATGCTTCAATCGTGCTTCAATCGCGATCGGATCACGGCGTACTTTAATCCACTTGGCGAAAAGCAGTGTGAACGCAAAAGTTTCTTTGCGTTCAATCGCGATCGGATTGAACAATCGCGATTATACTTCAATCGCGATTGAAAAAAATGAGTGTGAACGGGGTCACTGACAGTAGTAGTAGTCCACTGACACCCCCTCAAACATAGGCAATTAATTGCACTTCATCCACTACTTTCACCATGGTACTTTCATATTATTCTGGTGATATTCAGGACAATACAGACGGTACCTCAACAAAAGGAATTAACGGCACTTTTTCTACTACTTTCACACGTCCAGCTGTGTCATTTGTTTCTCTCCTGATCTTTCAGTTTCTTGTTTGCCTCCTTCATGCCTTCTTCAATCTCTCTCATGAAGGTGCTTTTGAAGGAAGATGCTCTCTGTACAGCTCCCTCTGAAGACTTGTTTAATTTTGCTACTTCATCCTCCACTGTAAAATAAGAGAGAATTGACATAATCAGAAACCTGTAAAAAGACATTAATGCCAATGATATGATGAAGCTTTTTCTCATTCTTAACATATAAAACAATTCATGTAGATCATACAGGTTACGTCTATTTGTAAAAGCAATAGTTTTCCATTGTAACCATGCTTTTAAATCATTATGTTTAATCTATGTAGCTACAACATGATGATGATGATGAAAAGGGTGTTGTTATCCACTGTGCCTAGGGCATGCCCTGCTTCCACCACCTTTTACCTTCCAACCAAAGTCAGGTACCCATTTTTACACTTAGGTGGAGTGAGGAAAGTTGTGCTCCTAAGAGCACAACATCGGTGACATGACAGGTTTTGAACCCATGACTTCTGGGTTCTGGGCCAAACACCCTGCCGTTACACCACACTGAAGACAGATTCAAAAGAACTTTTGATGACAACACACCAGGAATAGGGTGATACTTACTCCTGATCTTTCCTCTGGTGATGACGAAAGCTGTGAGCTGTGCAAGTCTCCTGATGACGTATGTTTCTGATAACTGTTGGGTAGAAACCAATGATTACAACACAGTCAGTCACAATGGGACAAAAAAATACATACAAACTTGGGCAGAACAATGAGCCCATTCGTAATTCTGACTAAGCATGTGCAGTGTAAAGGCCCCTGAGACGTAAACAAAACCTGTCGGGGCATTGTTATGAAAATCTAGACAATGTCAAGACAAGAACTGTTTACAGGCCAGGGGCCTTCACCTTTGACACTGCACATGTGTAGTCGGAATTAAGAATGGGCTTACTGTAATTCTTGATTTGTTAACTGTAACTTAATTTTAGCTGATTTAACGGTCACTAGGCGATCGCTTAAATTTCATCATCGCTAATATTTCATCACTAATATTTGTATAAGTTACAAGGGCAACATGCTGTACTTTGACAAATGGATTCGACGACACATTCTGTACGTCAATGATATTGTAGATGATCAGGGTAAATTCATATCGTTTGATGATGTAAAAGCTATTGTTGGTAATAATGCACATGTATTACTACAGTATAACGCTCTTATGAACTCAGTTCCCAAACAGTGGAAAGGTGTTTCTCGATTAGACAATGAAAAAGCTCCCAGTATCAAACTTTGTGGTAAAGATATCCGCTCACAAGACTCTACCTTCTTCAAGAATATTTGTATTATGCAATACCAATCCGTTCCAGTCTCACAAAATTTCTGGGAGAAACGATTTCCTTTGTACGATTTTCACTCTATTTCTTGGAATGTACTGTGGAAATCTCCTTTCTTGGCCACTAAAAAACCCAAACTTATAAGCATGCAATGGAAGATATTGCATAACATATATCCAACAAGAATATTATTGTATAAGATGAGAATTGTAGAAAATAATAAGTGTAGTTTTTGCGATAATATAGATTATATAGAGCACTTTTTCTTTGATTGTAAAACTGTCAAACCATTATGGGATTATGTAGAAAGTTTATTTAGTCATTCTTTATCACTTAATGTACATCACATAATTCTTGGATATAACTTACATATGTTGAACAAGTTTCGCTACATTAATCAACTGTTGTTAGTTGCAAAATTATCTATTGTGAAATTTAAGTTTACATTGTCAGCCTCGAACTCATTATATCTAGATCCGCAAACCCTCTTGAAAGTCTTCAAATCAGAATGTTCTGTCAGAAACTTAATATAAGCCACACATTGTAAAATATTCTAAGACATTTAATAAAGTGCCGTGACAAACACGGAATCAGAATTTAAAAAAAAAAACAAAAAAAAAAAACAATGTATGCCATACAGAATTGAGTAATAAAATTATTATCATTCGAAAAAAAAAAAAATCACTAATATTTGAGACGGTGATGTTTCTTCCCATCGTTAAAATTAAGTGTCGTGACCTACTCCATTTTCCCCCAACCGCTATATCTTCCTACCGCTATATTAAAGTGATTTACAGTATTACACCATGGCCAGCACTTCTCTTGAGAAGTATTTGATAAATCATCTATGACCTGATATCCGAAAAAGTCAGACTATCTTTTAATTTCAACATGTAGCTTGTACAAATTTGACACATGACGTAACACAAATAGCCTGCACTCTTTAAATTTCACCACATTTACTTACAATACCCCATAGATACGTATGATCTATATAAATTCTATTTCCTTAAGAAGCGGTACACTTACCCTTTCGACAACTTGTGGGTGGTTCGCTAAAAACCTGTAAACAAGAGAGGAAATATTACAGATTTTGTTTTAAAAAAATCTTTAACTTCGCCCCCCTCCCCCCGGCCGACCTCTAACTACCCGAAACATGTAAAAACAGCTCAAAACATCACTTTAAAGGTCACTTTGACATTCTTATTCTTAGACAAGACACTAGAAACAAAGGCAGAAAGGACAGCTATAAAAGAATGTACCTTAACAATGTCCTGAGAGGCATTTTTAGCAGCGGATTCTTGGGAAAGTTGGTCCTGAAATGTTTTTACACAACGTCGTCTACAAGTACTTCCGGTTACGCTGAACTCTGGGTAAGGGATTGCACATTAATACATTGAAATTATATAAAAAAACAACCTTTGTTAGATAAACATCTACGCCGCTTTGTTTTGTGGCTATCCTTTGTTTACGTAACATTAACTTTTCAAGGAATTTTCGTAAACAAAGCTTTGAAACATTGTCTAACAAAAACGTTTTATCATTTGCACGTGTCTACAGTGATCTGTCCCTACTTTTGTTACGCAATTTTGACCTTTAACCTCTTGAACTCGAGTGACCGGTCGGATGTTGCGTTTTGCAAAGTATTTAGTTGAAAAACAGCTTACATGTGCAACCCCAAGGTCAACAACAGCTCTAGCTTGCCTCCCTGTTCAAGTTAACCATTTCTGCTGCGGTCCAGCGGCAGAAACGGGGCTCAAAGCTTCCAAGAGAAAGTTGTTCCGAAGGGGGAGGGGCGAAATGGCGACTCTGGAAACTCTGAATTTTGACAACCTGGTTCTCCGTTCTTTGCCGATCGACAGTTCCGATGAGAATGTACCGAGGCAGGTACCGGGGGCCTGCTTCTCTAAGGTGAGTCGCAAATTTTAGACCCTGTGTTGTTGCAGAAAGTTCAATAAAGTGTTGTTTAATACCGTCTGCCAGCTGCACATAAACCACTGCTGCGCATTTACGAAAGTTTTTGGGGGCCATTCTATCCAAATAAGATTGAAGATGAACGTCACTTTATCATGGATTGTTCACGATATGACGCTCAAAGCTGTTCACATTTCACTCCACTTGTTCAAAAGAATGAGAATCCATCCACAACTTCTCGAGTTATGATGCTATCATACAAACACACAAACATACATTATACAAGTTCCAATTATACAAGTTCCACTGCAGTACCGTAGGAAGTCGCCAAGAGGCCCATTCTCAAACTTGACCATTGTCTACCCGACACCTAATCCACATACCAAATATCATGCAGATCCATCCATAGTTAAGCTGTTAACATCCACAGCAGCCACTCTCCTATATAGCAAAACGGAAAACATAACCTTCTTGGCAAAGGTAATCAAAGACACTTTGCTTTCCCCCCAGGTGAGCCCTACACCGGTGAGTAACCCCCAGACAGTAGCCTTCTCAGCCCAGGCACTACAGCTGTTGGACCTGCCGGCATCAGAGCTGACGAGGGCGGAGTTTGCAGAGCATTTCTCTGGTAACAAGCTGCTGCCGGGGTCTGAGACTGCAGCGCACTGCTACTGTGGGCATCAGTTCGGACACTTCTCTGGTCAACTGGGAGATGGTGCAGCCATGTAAGTTGTCTTATATTTTATTAATTAAGGGATGATAAATTATTTCCTTCCTTCCTTCCTCACTCATTACTTTGTTCACTGATTCATACATCCGTCCCTCCAATCAAAATACATGTACATCTGGTTAAGAGCAAGACAATAGAGGTAAGCATACGTATGTAACTCTGTACTACTGTACCACATTACAGCAGTTAGTTATGATGTACCACTGTACGTGTACAGGTACTTGGATGAAGGGGTGAACAAGGCAAGAGGGTTGTCATAGTCAGTCAGGGAGAGAGCTGTATATTCCTGCCTAGGTCCATGGTACCACAATACACAGCAGTACCCTTGATGTACCACTGTTGATACAGGTACCTGGGTGAAGTAGTGAACAAGTCAGGAGAGAGATGGGAGTTCCAGCTGAAGGGGGCGGGTCTCACCCCGTTCTCCCGGACAGCTGACGGCAGGAAGGTCCTCCGCTCAAGCATCAGGGAGTTCCTCTGCAGTGAGGTAAGAACGGGAGGAAGAGTGGTTTTGTTTAATCTCCAAGCAGATGTAGGAAAGCAAAATTATAATGTTTCTCAAGCGCAGGGTTTTGTAGAAAGGTAGGCTGCTCCGTGGAATTGGGATCTAATGAGAAATGTGAGAATTTTTCCTGTCTATATCTGCGCTTGGATCAGTTTTGTTAAATATTGCCCAATTGTTTTGTGGTTTGTTCATGGACTTAGAATATTGAAACGGTATCATCGTATATAGTGCATGCATATGGCTCTTTTGAGGGGAAATTTTCAAAGACATATCTTTAAGCATAAAATGGTATTCTGTGTTTTAACCTACATTATGTTAATCACCTTGTCAGGCAATGAAAAGATATGACATTCTGGGCATAGGTAAGTGAAAACTTACTAGAATCTGAATGAATTGAATTTGTTGAATGTCATGTATAACATAACAAGGTTTCTTCTCTTGCAGGCTATGCATCACTTAGGAGTACCAACAACAAGAGGTCAGCTTGTAGAACATTTTTACTGTTTGTTAATTGTAAGCTAAAAATACACTCTGAAATGGGAATCATTAAGTGCATTTGGAAATTTTACAAACATAATGTCTATTCAAAGTATGTTTTACAATGTGAAAAATATTTATATTAAGTAAATAATACTTATAATATCTGCTACAACATTTTCTAAAGGATGCAAGACTTTTTCTCAATACAAATACATTGTAGAATGTTATTTGAATATTGAATATAAAGCCATTATAGAGCTGACCAATGATCTGTTATTGTACAGCTGGCAGCTGTGTGACTTCAGACAGTAAGGTACTGAGAGATGTCTACTACGACGGGAACGCCTCCTATGAACGCTGTACCATTGTACTCAGGATCGCACAAACCTTTCTCAGGTAGGAAAACTTGGCATACATGTAGTAGTGAATCATTATATATATTGTATAGTCAAAACTGGCCAAGAAGACCACTTAGGGGACCTATAGAGTCTGGTCTATGTGGACGGATGGTCACAATAGACAGGATTCTTAATGCTACTGGTAAGTGTGTCAAAAGGATAAATCATCTAAGGGACCACCAAAAAGTGGCCACATTGTCCAGCTGGTCCTTACGCAGAGGTGGTCACTTGTGCAGGTTTGACTATATCAATGGCCAGGTGGTCCTTATATAGAGATGGTCACTAGTACAGGTTTGACTGTAAGAGCAAATAACACCACCAGACAAATGTTCCCAAAGAATGCTTAACCTTCTCCCTACTGCCTAACTCTGTAACCTATAGGGAATTGCATGCCAAATGGCTACTAGTACTTCATTGTGCTAAAGGTTAAAAGAATTGAGAGACACGGTATAGAGATATAGCAAATATAAAACTCTGTGTCTTTATCAAGGTGAAATCTTGTTATTCTTTTTAAATTATCTGTTTTTTATGGTTTTCATTTCCAGATTTGGATCATTTGAAATCTTCAAGCCCACTGATGAAACAACAGGACGGAAGGGCCCCAGTGTTGGGAGAAATGATATCCTGATCACCATGTTGGACTATGCTATCAAGACGTTCTTCCCAGAGGTGAGAAGAGAAATTCTCATTACATGTTAATGCCAATGATATTGAGAATGGCTTAGCTCCTGTTTTCATTTGTAGTGATAGTGATGCCACTAGTCTTTTGTGAATGATTAACATTAGAACATTGTTTTTCTTCTAACTTTCAATGTCAGATTCAGGAGGCCCATGCTGACAACAGTGAGGAACGATACACAGCCTTCTTCAGGGAGGTTGTCCACAGGACGGCACGGCTGGTGGCAGAATGGCAGTGTGTGGGTTTCTGTCACGGGTAAGTCTGCTGTAAACTGTAGCTTCAGGGAGGTTGTCCACAGGATGGCACAGATAGTGATTCTTTCAAAGACTATAGCTGGAACCAAGGAGGTTTTGATTGAACCTTCTTGCTGGAATTCATGTTACCTTCTAGCCATCTCATTTTCAGTATTTGTATAGCAGTTGTCCTAAAGACTGTCTGCAATGTTGTAGGTTGCTAAGAAAGAGACAAATGTTCCAGCCTAGGCTACTGAAAAGAACTGAGGAGATTGTATCAACATTTTCCCTTCTGCCTAACTATTCGCAAATTTATGAACTTGTATGGAATTATAAGAATGAGTAATCTCAAAACCCCCTTTTTTTATTCCAGTGTGCTGAACACAGACAACATGAGTATCCTGGGCCTGACCATTGACTACGGACCCTTCGGTTTCTTGGACAGATATGATGCTGACAACATCTGTAATGGCTCAGGTAAGACCAACTCAGTGCTGAGTTGTCAGGTTTATTTTGTTTACTTATTGTTTATTTTGTTTATTTGCTTATGTTCAAATAAGTACACTATGTCTGATAGAATCTGGTATGTTGACCTCAGTCATTCTTTCCACTTACTTACTCACTCACTCACTCTAACACTCTATTCATGTATTCATTCACTCTTTCATTCATCCATCCATTCATTCATTCATTCACTCACTCATTCATTAATCCATCCCTTAATTAATTCATCCATCCATGCCCATTCATTCATTCACTCTTCATCCATTAATTTATATCAATTCACTTATTTGTCCATTCTTATACTCATTCATTCCATTTATCCATGGCTTCATTCACTCTTTTATTCATCTATCTACTGATTCATTTATCTAATTCATTCATTCAGTGATTCACAAATCCATCCATTTGTCTACTCATCCCCTCCCTCCCTTCTCTATAGATGATGGAGGCAGGTACTCCTACAGAAACCAGCCTGAGATGTGTAAGTGGAACTGCGAGAAGTTTGCGGAGGCCATCTCTGAGGCCCTGCCCACTGTCTACTCCAAACCTGTGCTGGAGGAGTTCGACCAGAAGTTCTCGGAGCACTACCTCAGCAAGATGAGGAAGAAACTAGGACTGGTCAAGAAGGAACTGGCAGAGGACAAGTCAGTCATTTCTCCTTCTTGGTGGCTTTAAGATGATATAATGTACTAGATTCACCAAGACTTAGTGTCATGTTGAGTTCTAGACTCGGATAAAGTCTTGTATAGTTAGTTTTAAGAAGAAGGTTGCAATTGGTGAAGCTCTCCAGATAATTGTCAATTCCTAGTTCCTTTACAATGTATAACATATAAGGATGTGGAAAAATAAGATTTTCTCTTGAAAAGGGCCATGCTGAAAGCAATTACGTGTACAATGTGGCTCTGTTGTGTAGTCCTACTAGTAACGACTGTGGTGTTAAACATGCAAACATAATTCAACATTCTTTTTTTGTGCAGGGAGCTTTTTGAAGCACTTCTTCAGACCATGACAGAAACAGGTGAGTCCTGGCATATTTGGTTCAGTTATACATGTAGTTCTATGAACTATACTCCTCCTAGGAAGTATAGGAGCTTCTTCTTAGTAGCTGATACATGTAAATGTACAAGCAAGCAGCTGATAGGCTGAATAAAAGTTCCAAACAGGAACTACATGTATGTGGCATATTTGGTTCAGTTATAGCTCTATGAACTGTACTCCTCCTAGGAACTAGGAGCTACTTCTTAGTAGCTGATACATCATGTAGAAGCAAGAAGCTGATAGGCTAAATAAAAGTTCTAAACAGGAACTGTGGCTCCATCTGTCTTAATGAGGTATGACTGGCCTGCAAAAGCTGTCGGTTAGCTTAAGGATTATTCCACTCAGTATACACAAAAAAATAAACTTGTCAGGCTTTAGAGGATTTGATGAAACCAACTAAAAGATGTTCTCATCTGTAGGTGCTGATTTCACCAACACCCTGCGTGGCCTCAGTCAGCTGTCTCTCCCAGGATGTCAGGACTTTGACAGGTACTGGTTGGTTGATGTAAATATGGTGGTAAATTCATCCTCATATACATGTACATGTTAGTATACATGTTATAGACAAGAGAATTGGAATTTGATAGCTTATTTTCAGATGGGTCAATGCATTTACATGGGCATTGATAGATTTTGTGCAAGTGAAGAAAGGATTCAATTCAAACATATGAGTAAGTGTTTGAAAAACTATCTGTACCAGTATAGCCGATATAACTGTCCTTCGGCATACCAGCTTCTGTATCACTGGTATAACCACCCTTTGGCATAGCTACCAGCTTCTGTCTGTGTCAGATTCTGCAAGACAGTATGACTGCCCTTTGGAATAACACACCCACTGATTGAGATGAGTGGATGATAGAGCGAACAAGATTGAGCAATCATCTACATCTGCCAATGTCTCTCACCCTGCAGTTCTCTGGAGAAGACCAAGTCCTACCTGCTGTCTCAGTGCTGTTCTGTACAGGAGCTTATCAAGGCCTGTAAACCCAGGATGGACCCAAGGTGCGTGTTACCCAGCAACTGTGAACTCTGTTGCATAGCAACTGTGCACTCTGTTGCATAGCAACTATGCACTCTGTTGCATAGCATCTGTGAATCCTGTTACCTGGCAACTTTGAACTATATTACCTAGCAACTGTGAACTCTGTTGAATTTTATCACCTGGCAGCTGTGAACTGTTAACAAGCAACTTTGAACTCTGTTGCATAGCAACTGTGAACACTGTGTTGCATAGCAGCTGTGAACTCTGTTGCATAGCAGCTGTGAACTTTATTACCTAGCAACTGTGAACTCTGTAACTTAGCAACTGTGAACTCTGTTATCTAGCAACTTTGAACCAACTTGAAGGTAGCTATTGAGTCAACTTTGAACCAAGGTAGCTCTTGAGTGATAGTCACCATTTCAATTCTTAAAGCTAAGGTTTTTGATGTTACAGATTCATTCTTTCTTTAACCTGTATCTCCTGTTGCTAGGCAACTGCAGATGCTGATGCTGTTGCTAAGCACCAACCCATCCCTCCTGACGCAGCTGGGGGGACAGGGGAAGATCATGAGGGAGTTTGAGAGGATGGAGAAGTTGGAGGAAATAAAGGTAAGAACATTTCAGGTTATGTTCATTTGTTGAGACTCATATGCATTAATGCACATGTGACATGTATGATTTTAAAGCCATCATAGCTGAAAACATCATAATGTAGAATGAAGAAAAGATCAGAAGGATACTTTGGTCACTATTAGACTGGGTGTGTCAATGAGTACAGAGATGGTTACCATTTCTTTTTAATTACCTTAAACACACTTAAGTAACCAATTGGTTACCAGTTCTCTATTGGTTAAGGGGTTAGGTGGCAGGGAGAAGGTTAAGCGCTATCATTATCTATACCAGTAGGACAGTTTGTCCTACCTCACCTCAAGAAATTTGTGGTTACAGATCTTTCCCAAACTTTGATTACTATACTTATTTCTCTGGTCAGTACCAAAGAAAGAATGCATACTGAAGTTGTTTTTATACATATTTCTAACCAACAATGAACCCAACTTTGCTGTATTCTTTTTTTCTATAACATGCTGTTGTCACTGTCATGAATGCTATGACAGAAAGTCAATATAGCAATCCAGTTCAGTTACCAACCAGTGGTTCACAGCTACCAAGTGTTCTTGCTTTTTTAAGAGATAGCAATGGGCACAGGTCTTAATGGATTGAAGGCCCTGTGCGCTAGTGTCTCAGACCACACTGTCTGGGAGCACATTCCAGGTGCTGATTGATGCATGTGTGGATGTCCTGCCTGTTGTATGAGTTCTGGAGACAGGTTCGGTGAGAGCGTGTCTTGGCATAGCTTGGCTGGAGTATGTTGTATGCCTGGGTGTGAACGGCTGAGGTAGCAACTTCTTCAGGTCTGGTGGGCACTGGTTGGTGTGCCTCTTGTAGGGTAAGGCTGTAGCGACCACCTGACGTCTGTGGTGAAGTGATGGGATGTTAAGTTCGAGTCTGGCCTGGTGTTCGTTCACACCAATGATGCGGAGTGCTTTTCTCTGGATGGAGTGTAGGAGCCTTAGTGAGGTGGTAGGAGCACTCATCCAGCACAGTGATGCATATTCCATGATGCTGCACACCTTAGCCTTGTACACTGTCGCTCTTCCTTTGGCGTTGAGCTTGTGGGCAACTCGTCAGGTGGTTGCTCAGAGCTCCAAGCCTCTGACCCGCTCTAGCTGCAATGTTGGAGATGTGTTGTTCTCAAATCTCTCATAGTTCAGATGTCTCTAGGTCTATCTTCACAACTTTGATCAGCATAACTCTATAAACATGTCTGCTTCCTATGGTTGACAGGACCTGACGCAGGAGCAGAAGTCGGCTGCCGATGTCCAGAAGTGGACAGAGTGGCTGGAGAAGTACACGGCCAGACTGAAACTGGAGGGACAGGGGGCAGGGGATGTGGAACAGGTACAGTACTGTATGTAGGTTGTACAAAGTGTATATATACCACTGTTACATGCAGTCATGGGAGTTATGAACCAGCAGTGCAGATTAGTCCATGAAATGACATACATGTGATTGTGAATATCTGTGAACAGTTTCATTAGGTTGGTAAGTCACTGAATAAGAAGACTCTTTGTACACACTTGGTTGTGTACAAAGAGTCTTTTTATTCTGTACATGTACATGTATATATAAAGTCATGATATCACTGGAGGGATATGGACAGGGGAAGTGTAACAGTTAGGGTGCTATACTGTAAATGCAGAAATATTCACAGGGATTTAATTTCACGGTAGGGAAAAAATGGAGTGGCCGCAGTGGTTTAGAGTTTGCATTTGAAACAATAGTAGCGCTACAGTCACACAATGGAACGGCTTTTCGTGGTGGTTTTAAAAGAGTTTGCCGCAAAAATAAAACCACCGCGAACATTTCTGGATTTACAGTAACACTCTGCTGCAGGCTAGACATTAGAAAGCTTTGCATAAAAGCAATGTACTAAATGTGCAAGGTAATGTGCTTCCTTTTTTCATGTTCTTTGTTTTTATGACAATGTTCTAACCATTGCAACACACCTCTCACTCTAACCCAGTGTTTAACGTCTCCACAGCTGAACAAGGACAGAGTTGCGACCATGAACTCCAACAACCCCAAGTTCATCCTGAGGAACTACATAGCACAGAACGCCATCACTGCTGCTGAGGAGGGGGACTTCTCTGAGGTGGGCATTTCTCTAATGTGGTGTTCTTAACCCTCTTTGTGATGCATAACTCTGTAACCAATAGGGAATCGGGTGCCAAACGGCTACTGAGTGCTGAAGATTAAAAGATTTGCATAAAAATCATCATGAAATATTTGAAACCAAATTGCCACTACGGAAACATTTTTCTTAGAAATGTGTGTAAATCATCATGTGTCTGTCAAGAATCATTTTTAACATTCCAATGGATCAATGTACGTACCTGAAATAAAGAAAAAAATGTTAAACATTTTAAGCATACTCTGCTGTGGATAATAGAAAACAATAGTGGCAAGAGAAAAAGGAAACTTGTACAAAGTGCCTTTCAAGACTCATTTTGATAAATATGAGGGTGTGTTGTAAGTGCTACATTCTAACTTGATACTAGACCTACAGTAATTTTTAGGCATCATTTGAAAGAGGATTCCATGTATTTCATGTTCATAAAAAATATCTTCATTCCTGTCATGATATGGTCAAATGGACAGATTCAAAACTTTGTCACTAAAAAGGATGCTTGTATGTTGTACACAGCAAACAGTATGTATACCAGTTGGTAATTTAGAGAGACAAGACTGTACCAGCTGCAGTACCTTCCCCCAGGTACAGAGGGTGTTGATGTGTCAGACAATGCTGTAACAGCTGCAGTACTGCCCTCCAGGTACAGAGGGTGTTGGTGTGTTAGACCATGCTCTAATAGCTGCAGTACCGTCCCTTAGGTACAGAGGGTGCTGCGTCTCCTGGAGCAGCCCTTCAGTGAGGACGTTGACCTTGGGGAGCTGGTGGTTGCCCCTGGTGACGGAGGCAGTGCCAGTACCACAGACGATGATGCAGGTAAGTTGAATAATAACCTGCATACATACTGTACAAAATTAGTGTGTTATGCCTAAAGGCAGTATACCGGTATTGAGAAATAAACAAACAAGCAAAGAATATCTGGTTTGTCTTTCCATAGGTGCCTCAGCGTCAGTCCTTGCTGAGACAGCAGCTGCCCCAGGGACAGCAAAAAGCTGCACAGGAACAGCATACGACAGCAGGCCTCCTGATTGGGCAGTTGACCTGTGTGTCACATGATCATCATAAAGGCCTCATTCTTTTACACCCTCAAGGTCAAAGGTCAATCTTAAGAATAAAGAAAACACTGTTAGGCATATCAAGTGTAAATTTGACGGTCACTAATACCAAATCAAGTTTGGCAACCTCTTTACTATCAAAAATATTTAAATTTCTTCAAATCCTAGATTTGAACTTTTGACCTGCAGTGACCCTTGACCTGTGAGAAGTGTGAATGAGGCCAAGTTTGTGGTTGGGTCAAAGGTCAGTGTGTGCCAGCAAGGGAACAAGTGAATGGCTGATATACTGTAGACTTGCAAATTTTCACTGTGTTTCTAAGTTTTAACTCATAGCACCATGGACATATGCTTTGTCTTCCATTGTGTTACTACTATTGTGTCAACTGGGAACTCAAAGATAACTGCAAATAGCTGATTTTCACTTGCCGCAAAATTTAAGTGCACAAATTTAACTCAATTTACAGTGTAGTGCTGTTGTTAAGCCAAGGCATAATTATGTCAAGGCAAGAAGAGAGAAGGGGAATTCAGTGAGGGTTGGTGGAAGAAAACTGGACTGGACAGCAGAAAAACCTGTCCAGTCTGACAAGAGGGTCTGCATGGGGGTTCCTGGCAACATTTAATGGTAAAGTTAGCATTGATTTTGTTGGAAACATTCAATGGTAATTACTGAAAGAGATTAGGACTTTGTATGAATGTTTTATAAGACGACAACATAGTGGGCCCCCATGTAAGTTTTTGGCAAATGTTCCCATTTTACAGAGAAACAAGACAGAGGAAGTGAATCCTGCAGAGGTATTTATTGAGTAACAATGTAGTTGTGGCCATTCGCTCCAGTTCCCTAGCTGTTGCACACAGAATGAAGGCTCAGTTTTAAACCAGTCATGGTCGGCTGAGCTGGAAAGACTAATGACTCTCATCCACAGTGCATAGGACACTTAAGTCCTATGGGACGAGTGGTGTTTTTTTCGTACCTGTTATCTGAGATATGGAAATTAGCTATCTGTATAAGGTTGACAAGCTCAATTAGAAATGCACTTGGATGCAAAATTTTAGTGAGTGGGCTTTGTTGTAAATTTGTTTCTGTACATTTTTCTCATCAATTCTAATATGATTTTTGACTACTAACCAAGGAATATGCTGTGTCATTCCTTTCCTAGCCTTTCCAACATAAAGCATTGGACACAGAAAAAAGTGATTTTGTTTTATAAGACCATGATTGTATTTCTCTCTTTGGATACAGGCTATTCATATGACATCATTTATGCCATGTTGTAGTAGATTATACAACATCAGTTACACACATGAACATACTATTGCTGTATTTGACATGGTCGCTGGGGGATTCAAATTGTAATCATTATAACGAGAAGCTTGCATAGCCTTATGAGTGGTATGCTTTAGCTTATCAAGAATGTAATCTGATCATAGTTATTGTTGTGCCTTTATTTGACCTTAGAAAACTCACAGCATGACAATGTGTATGGAGATTCACATGCTTTTGCTTGTAATTGTAAGAAATGGTACAAATGTACACTTTCCTTGTGTTTTACTTGCAAACAATATGAAAGCCACAACAAGCTACAGGGCAAGCTACTAATTCAGAAAAGCATGTTATGAATATAATAACAATATTGACATGTATGATGGTTGAGTACATCTCAATAATTGTATAAGATGATATGGAGATATGATTTAGGGCATGTACCTGTTCTGAAAATATCAGAATGCAGTGTGCTCTATACAGTAACAAGTACTGAAACAGTAGTTAATGTCACATTGAAATAAAGACTCTCAAGAAATTGTTTTTCTTTCCTTTGTGTTAAATCTGAGCAAAGTCAAAGATGTTCTAACTGCTTATAAAAATGGTGATATCTAACATTATCAAATTTCACGTTAAGCAAAAGAAACAATCTTCCTCCGTACAGGACTAGTTAAAACTAGAGTATTACAAAAATTACTTGATACACAGAAATTGGTGCAGGAAAGATTTTTATACAAAATCATGCGAATTCATAAAATTCATGCAAGTTTTAAGTAAGGTATATAGACATACAAATCGATGTGAGAAAAACAGTGAATATCACGAATAACCGACAAAATAAACCATCATGTGAAACTGATTTCAATATAAACTTTCAATCCACAAAGAAGGAAACAAAAATGCTGGCGAACATAAAGTTCTTGTCAAAGATTATGCGCACACACACACACACACACACACACACACCAACTGGATGTCTGCTCGCTCCGATGGATTACATTAATTGTTAACAACCCAGTCCAATTTCTACTGCTTCCACTCTCAGTTGTGGCCATGGAGTAGCCTCTACCAGGCTCCAGAGGCGGCTGGAAAGAGTAGAAACTGGCCAAATAGACATATAACATGTCAGAGGAGTTAGTCTGCTATAGGGGTACAGTTTGCCGCTCTGGGATGGCATATTGGACCCTCTCTCCATAGCCGACTCCCTTAGCATACTATTCACTCTATATGGCCAATTTCTGCTACATGTGCTCGTATATTTCCAGCCATCCGCGGAGCCTGGTAGAGGCTAGCCATGGAGAGGAGAAGCAGTTGGTGTTGCTGTCCTCCATCCGGCTACCCTGAGGAACGAGTAAGGGCTGAATCATTATCTTTGTCACACAACAAAGGTCATGGGAAAGGTACACAGAATGATATGCCCTAGAATCTTGGTGCCAACACCTCTAACTTGAAGGAGAATCGGGAACGTCTATGACAATTCAACCATAATGTGCTAACACGGACCAGACTGAGAACTGTCACTATGGTGTTGGAGGCTGTGATGACTTGATTCCATAGTTACAGAGAATCCTGAGCTCCTATTGGACTGATTTTCATAGTGATAATGAATCTAAAACCCCTATTGGTAGTTGCTTTTCCCCCGAACATCTACTGAAATTGGAGAGGTTGAAGAAACTGAAACTCGATTGTTCTTATAGCTAGCGGGATATCCTTCATTCCCATACACAGTTGTTTTGGCTCAGAAGTATTTCATGGAAGAGACGGTCGCTAGACTTGAGGGTGTGCAACCTCGTATTGAGACCCAAAATAAACTGGGGTGTGTCCCCTTAAGGGTACAGAATCAGAACTTACCACATACTGGTACGTCACAGTAGTCCCATCTTGTCCTGATATCCGTGGTGTAGCACCAAAGGTTGTCCGTGCCGTCAGGATTCCGGCAGTAGTTCTGCTCCAGTCCGCCTGACCTGTAATTAGCAGGTGTCCTGTCGTGTGCATGAGGCGTCTGACTGTCCCAGCGCTGACACGTCTTGCCTGTTCTGGTGCGTGAGGCTGTTCCTCGGTAGGTTGCCCCATCTCCGACCCGGCAAGTTTCTTCTTCTTCCTCCTCTGCTTGATGAAATTTAAAGGAGAGGTACTAATTAACACTGCATTGAATCTCAAGTGGGACATAACAAAGTTTTGGATGGGGAAGAACATAACGTAGGGTAACTTAATTCATGCTTCGGTGCCAATTGGAAAAAGGGGCCCCGCCGGGTAGTTAACGGGCGGTTTCTTTGCACTTTCGGGCGTGACTATACGTGGCCCCGTTGGCGTTACCCTGCGGCTGCCGGACTATTTTGGGCCCGGCCGGGACACCGAATCAATATAACTCGGGCTTAAATTCAACGCGGCACCCGGTAACAAATAGACGTCGTGAGCTAGTCGTGCGAGCACCGGGAGCCCCCCCCCCCCCCCCCCCCTCCCCGAACCCGGACACGCAGTCCATCAGGACAATTTTGTGGCTTCGGGGCCCGGCCGGGACAACGCCCCCGACGGGCACCGGCGCAATTGGGACCAAATCATTAGCCTTGTCATGTGGGGCACGCGAGCTGACCATGGATGGGGCAGGGCTACCATGTGGTCGAATTACAATTCTTTGTATCGTTACTGTCATATGCATGTCATATGCCATATGACACATCCCATTCGATAGATAGATTCAACTGTATTCTAGGGGGAGATAGCCCTTACTATTTACGAATAGGCCAATATATCAAAGAATGTCTTGAACCAATTGCGTAAATGATACGTTGGACTCAACATGTTGATTTATTCATACCTATTCATATACGTTTATGTATAGGTTAATTCATTTGTATCCACTTGACTGTTTGTATGTATAGATGTAGTAGACCTTACGAAGGTCGCTGTACCTTTGTTGTGTCAATAAAGATTTCCATATATGACTCAAAAGTCGCGATTTTCCTTACCTACTTCAGCGAAAACCTCCACCTCGCAGAGTTGTAAGTTTTCATACCGTCCCATCACCTGAATGGACACGTAACGACCTGACATCGGCTGGTCACAGGTCACCACTACGGTAGCTCCGTTTCTCGGCGTGGCCGTGTACGTCTCCCCACACTGGTCATTCTGGGCGAAGTTCCCGTTTGTGCCAACTCGCACCTGAAAGTTTCTCAATCGGTTTCCTACAAATACAGCCCAGGGAAATGCATTACAATCAATTAACTGTCAGATCTCAAAGGAACAAACGATCTAACACAATAAAAATATGGTTTTCGTGTCGTTTGGGATGTAATGTTATAAATTTTGGCTTCCTTCCAGCTTTCTTTGAAACTCGAGGAGTGTTTAAATGTTCCTGCGTCTAAAAACAGGAAATCTGAAACAGTAAATAACAGTTTTTTTCTCATTTATTCGAAAGTAATTTAGATAGAGAGAATCATCCGCAGACATTAGATAAATAAACTTACCACAGCAATCACCCCTGTTCAGGGCGCTGACCCGGTTGACTCGGTATGCTTCACCAAGGTCCACCTTCCACCACGGCTGATACACCCGGTCGGTGTGCAGACACTGGTTGTACCAAGACACGCTCGTCCCTCTGTTACCGTCCACCGCCTTTTCCGGCCCCCAGTTTCCTGGACTAGAACTTGCTGTGGCTGTCTTGCCAAGGGCGACGTTGCTCTCTGTGAGGAAACACCGATGGAAAATAAGGGCTTCGGGATCTTTTGTCGTTGTTTTAGTGTTTATTAAACTTGTTAGAAAGATCCAAGTTTGACTTTTACCTCTGCTATCATGGCTATGTGATGAGCAGGACCTTTTCAGGATATTTGGTAGAAAGTAGTTAGTGACAACCTTAATGAACAGAAAATTAGATTTTGGGCTCTTTTGTGATTTTCTGCAGCCACAGTGTTTCGTATCTTTTGCTATGAACATATGGTCATAATTTTGTTAAGTAAGTACAAGTAATAGAGAGCGTTTGGGGATAAAATACCAAGCTTTCTGTGGGACCCCAGGTACGAAATATGTTTTCTCCAGTGGGTATGATATAGAAATAATACAACACAGTGAAATCCGCATCACCCTCGGTCCCAGGCCTCCCTCGGGTCGGATCGCTCTCCGGCCTTCGGTCAATCCGACCCGAGGTCGGGCTGGGACCTCGGGTGACACGGAAAACATCTCGTATTAATCTACATGTGCCTACCTGTGATACAGCGGTATGATACCTCCAAGTACTTCTGGACAGTGCGGCAAGGGTCTCCGCCGAAAACGCTACTACTGGCTTGCACTGTGCACTGCTGTTTGCCCTGGCAGGCGCTCCTCACAACAGACAGGCTGCTGGCTGCTCGGCAGTCGGTGGCACAGGAGGAGCAGGAACAGGTGTGGGTACGGGACGTCCGGCCGTAGTTGGCGTCCGCGATCAGGAGCTTCTTTCCCGCATCGCAGGACAGCTGCAAGGTGTGACCCTCGCAGGCGGAGGCTGTTTCTGTATCGTCGTCGGAGCCTATTTCTGTATCAACGGTTGTGTATCAATGTTGTAATTCGACAGAAAGAGTTATACATACATTCATGTGTATGTCTCAGGTTATGCTTCGGTCCCAATTGGAAAAAGGGGCCATTTTTGGCACTTTTGGGCGTGACCCGTATGTCGATCTGCGGCTATTTCTTATATTTCGGCCGGGACCCCGAATCATTTTATCCCGGACTTAAAATCGACGCGGGAGCTGGTAACAAATAGACGCCGTGAGCAAACCTTGCAAACACCGGGAGATACCCCCCGGTACCTGGCAGTCCACCGGGACAAATTTGTGACTTCGGGTTTACATCCCCGGGACTACACCACAGGCACCGGCGCAATTGTGACCGAAGCATATTAGAAATTGTGGTCGGGCAGAATCGCCGATCGTTTCTGCCGGTAGATCTAGAGATCCCGGTCGGAGTCTCAAAAATTCAAATATATGCCCTAAAAAGACAGAGCTTTTCGACCTAGATACTTTGGATTGACTTGACATTCAGGAATTATAAACAATGGTTACACATTCATAGCATTCTGATTGCGAACTCTGTCGACAGAGAGCCCGCATGGTGCAACTCTGCCGGTAGAATTGGCGATTCTGCCAGACCGAAGTCTCTACGCTGATATATACTACTTCATTAGTATTGCGTAGTCATGTTGTGCTGATGTTGCATTTTAGTGTATTGTAGAGTTGTTTTCGAACCCCGGGAAAAAGAATAACACTCTATAAGCAAGCTAAATATGCATATCAAAAGAAACTCAAACGTAACGTTCTGATAACGTTAATATCACATACAGTGCCAGAAGCAAAAAAGGCTACACTTGACTAGTGTTGCGAACCTAAACAAAGATTGATTAGTTCTATACAACTTCCTTCTATTCTCATGCCCGTGGATTTATCTAATAACAATTGAAATCGTCATCAAATCATCATACCTGTAATCTGGTAGACTTCATTTGCATAACCCCCGCCTTTGCCGTTCGCTGCACAGCCTGTGGAAGCTCCGTACCTACGGTAAGTATTCAGCCCGGTGGCAGACCCGAAACACTGCCCGCCGGCTTGAACAGCAAACATTGGGAAATTGAGGGAAAGTGCTACCTGGAAACACTTTTCAATGGCGTTCTGACGTTGCCCGTACGAGCCGTCTAGCCGTGAGTCCGTCCCCTCAAGTATCGGGATGGCGCGACTCCAGGAATCCCTCCAGCAACCCAGGCTGGTGTACTCTGTGTGAGGGATGAAGAGGAACGTATCGATATTATCTCTAAACCCCCCTCTCACTGGACCCGCGGCAAGCTGGCGGCGTTGCTGCGTCCTAAACTGGATTTGTGTTACCCTTGACTTTATAATGGGAATATCATTCAAAACGTACAAGTATGACCAGAAAGACAACAAAACACACAAAGCTTCAAAAGATTCGTTTTCTGTCGACGAAATTCGTTGAGTGCTTTGTCAATTCGATCGGCCGCAGCGACGCCGCCAGCGTGCCACGGGTCCAGTGAGAGGGGGGCTTTAATCACTCAACTACGTATGGCATACCACAGCGCTCTAAAATTGATGTTTGGCGTGAGTAGGCAGTCTAGTACTTTTTTTTTTTATTTGCTAACTACAGACTCGATGCATTTGATGCCAGACTTCGGAAACTATCACACTCTTTCGTTTCCCGTCTGCTCTGCTCCGAGAATGTTATAATCCAGACACTCATACATTCTGAGTCATTTCACTATAGTACCTTCTGGAGACACTATGTTAACCTTGTTTTTAGAAGGTAGTACAAGTTAGGTTATAGGCATCTTGTATTGTGTGTTTACGTGGTCTTTTTTTCTATGTATGTGTGTATATATGGGCCAGGTACCAGGTACCTGAAATAGAAGTGAAATTATGTCAAAGAAGTGTCTTTCCCGCATCGCATGACACTTACAAGGCGCGCCCTTCTCAGGTGGAGGCTGTTTCTGTACCAACGTGTGTGCAGCGATGTTGTCAATAATTCACAGTTTGTAGACACAACAATAACTTGTTCTTAGCTAAAGGTGGTCCTTCAATAAATTGTGCAAAAATAAATGTTGAAAAGGGAAATGGCACTGAAGAATCTTACCGTGCGTGGGCGCGGTGGTGAAGACAAGTCTCCCTGCGTCCAGGGTCTCCTTGGTGTCTGCTACCACCGCTTTTGCCGCTTCAATCTTTGCCTTCACCTCTAACATCAGATCTAGTGAATGTCGTTAAGACTCAAGTTAGCATCTTCTTATAAAGAAGACATTCAAAGATCCATTACACTTCACGCCTACCCAGTGAATGTTGTAAAGTCAGTACCTTCTTTTAGGGAAGACAGTCAAAGAGTCCATTACATTTCTTGCATACCTATATGTAGTGAACGTCGTAAGTTGGAACCTTCTTATAAATAAGACTTTCAATGAGAGCATTACGTTTAATGGTGGTGATAGGCGGCCTCAGAAACGTCAGCTAGACATAAACAATTAGATTGTGTGTACTTTATGAACTTTAGGAATAACTAAGTCAAGTCAAGTCAAAGTAAAAGCCTTTATTTTTCTTCGAAATACTTGTTCGGCCACATGGCCCCTATCTCACTGGACCCCGGGCTGTTGGCGGCCTCACTGGATTTTGTGTTACCATTGACTTTGCAATGGGAATATCACGCAAAACGTAAAAGTATGGCTAAGAAGACAACAAAACAAACAAATTTAAAAATTGTGGTTTCTTATCGATGAAATTTGTTGAGCGCGGTGTCAAATCAAGTCGCGGATCCAGTTATGCTATAATATACGGCCACAGTTTCAAACCGGGCACGGCCGGACAGTTTGCAGCAACGAAAAGTATGCTATAAAAGACAACAAAACATGAAAAAGACATAAAATATCAATCATGAGCATAATTTGTGTATATTTTTTGACATACATTTTGATTTTCCGTTACCCGTTCCGGTTTGGAAATGTGACCGTAGCATTAGATATATGTTTAAGGTGGATCTACTGACTTTTCAACTGGTCGGCTTCCTGCGTAGTTATTCCGTGCACACTCGGGCTTTGCCACATGATGGCAACGTGCAGGAGAACGAAGGCCTTGCTGTAGGCCCAGTGCCCCATGTTGAACATTGTTCGGCTAAGAAAAAGAAAGGCAACAGTAAGGGAGAGAAGAACGTGTTTATTATCGGTGGAAGATGAGACACATTTTGTTTGTGGCCGAAGAAGTGGGTCAAAGTAGACAAAAACTTTTCCCCGCTTTACCTAAACTAAAAAATGTCAATACGCGACTCATACGAACCTAAATATACGCACACGTATGACCTGACCCTACTGTTTGATGCCGGCATTAAACGCACTTGTACTCGCCATACGGTTGTTGTTCTGTGTTCTAGCCTTTCAGTCTTAGCAAATCAGTTTCTGTAAGAATATCCATCCCGTATACATTCGAAGATAAGATACTTACAAGTACACAGAACGTACCTTGTCTATGACCGCTTCTTTACCTTGACGGAGCGCTGATGAGCTACACGACCAACTGACGGTCTAGTCTTCGTCTAGCGTGTATAACAAGGTTTTAAACATCATTACTTATCTGTTGTAACCGCATTACGTCAACACAAGGGCATTAATTTCGGCAGCTCTTTCAGTGTCGTTTACTAACGATACGCTCATTAGTACTCAATTCAATAGAAGATAATTGTCTCGGAGGAGGGAGCATATTTCCGTTAATCAGGTTCAATGCCAAGCAACCATTTGTTAAGACATTTGAACACATCCTTAATTTAATTTGTAGCATCGTGCTGTTGCTGAAAAGGGTGTTTAGCCTACATCCAAGACGTTTTGGGTTCAGACCCCAATGTTGTGTCATTGGGAAAGGCACGTGACATTTACATACATTTTCCCACTTATAAAAAACATTCCCGAGCAACCTACCTTTGTAACCTATTCTTCGCCTACAGGGTCAGTTAGTCAAATTTATCTCGGTTTCTATATAGCCAAGTAATTAAGGGTGTCTTACCGGCCCCAGTCCTACTAAGTATGTGGCCTGTTCTAATGAAAATCTTTTTCTCATAGCCTTTCCAGTCGGCCTTTCTGATTACTGGCTTCCCGTAGCAACTGAAACCCGTAAAATCTCCCTGGCGTGCGCTAATGAACTAGGCGGGCGGGCAAAACTCCCAGCACCGCAGAGATACCGAGGACCCCACGATGATATGGTTACGAGGCTAGATGTTTGTGACTTAGGGAGAAGAGATGCTTTTCTGTCCTGTTATTCATGTAAGCTTGAAGTGGCCTTCGGGCCATGTTAATCTTGTTACCAAGTGACCATTGAGTGAGTAAAACGTTACCACAACTGCTTGACACATGGCGCAAAAGCTACCACATACAGAGACATCGGATATCATCTTTTTTATCCTTGAGGTCGACCTCAGACTGAGGACGAAGCATGACGCTTTTTCATCAGCTTCCACTCAATGTTCCCTAATTATCTTTGACGACAATTACTTGACCTCATCTTCGAGTTCAGGGTAACCCTTTTGAAATGGTCAGAAACTAATTACGACCTGGAATTTTTAATCACTGGTACAAATAAGTCTTCCACAGACCATTTAATCACCGGTGCTAATTAGTCTTCCACAGGCCATTCTGCCGTCTGGGAAAAGGGAGAAATTGGCCAAAAAAAGGTAGAACGATTGGCTAGAGATTTTACTAGCCAACCGTGCATGGAAGAAGGATTAAACTCCCATTTTGTCTGCTAAAATCCCTGGTAAAGTACTCTAACTTATGGGCCTATTTCTGTAGTTTTCTCGGCCTGCAGAAGGGTCTGTTGGCTGGAGACTAAAGTATTAATGGGAAGAGCATTAAGTGTACGGCGAGCAATATATAAGACGATGTAACAAGAATTCAAGCCATCCAGCGCCCTGGTGCCCAAGGTTATATTGCACCACACACCTTACAGCATTTAAGTTTGAAAGTAAACGTGGATATCTTTGGATAGACAAACGGACAATACCACCGTCAAAAAATAGGTTGAGATTAGATTGTGTCAGCCTTTCAGAAAGTGAAAACTTACAGGAACACTACTCTAGACTATTGGCAAAATGCGAAGGAAACATCATTTATCATGGAATATCGGAGTGTTTTGTTTGTGAAATTCTTACATACTGTCATTCTTCGAATATCATTGTAGATAGTCACATTTTTAAGATCAAAGTCAAATATAAGCCTTGAAAATTAAAACCGCTTTGGCCATTTGCCCATTCCTGAGCAGACCAAAACTTGGTAATAGACGGTTGATTTTAAACTTCTCTCGTGGCGGCTGGTAGCTGAACTACAGATTAGGGTATATAGTTACGATTCGTAAAAATGTGAAAATATACAAGGCTTTAGGCATTTTTTTCCGAACAGACTCATTCACATACATTAAGAATGGCCTTTGAGGCATTTAACTTAAACACTTCTTAATAAATGGCTTTTTAGACTTGTTGATATAAAATGGATCGATTTGTAGTCACCAATTATTAAGTAGTCTTGCACAATAAATACATGTACTTTGTTATTTCTTTTATCGATATCAACCTTACCAATACATGCTGTATGCAACTTTATACGAGTGTAACTATCCAAACGTTTATAGATACATTCAGTTACAATACCGTATCGTAAAGCTCGGACAATCTGTTTTTGTAGCCATGGAAAACATGCATGAGCGAGTTTAAATGTATTCTGTAAAGTATTTGTTCACGTAGAATAAATTCCTCACCTGCACAAAAAGTGTTCTTTGTGTTGTTTAATGTAAACGTTCACGTAATACATTATAATTTCTTACCTGCACAAAAAGTACATAACGTTATATGACAAGTTACAGGTACCCGCCTGGTCGGCGTGTTCTAATGTTTGAGTGGCCCTTGTCTACACTGCAAGCGTAAATTCTGTGCACTAACTGTGATAACCAGGTTTGGATATGACCTACTCTGACCCCTCGACCGGTGGGTCAGAAGAGACTGATCGACTGTAGAAAAGGGGGAGCTTGTGAAGACTAGAAAATGTTACGTCTTGGTCTGGAAGTACAAAAATAGGATTAAAAAAATTAATCAAATGGATTACAAAGGGCCCTATCTATAGTTTTATTAGATACTTACGTGAGTGAAAACCAAAATCTGAAAAATAACTAGTGACACCTTCCCCCTTTTGCTGTCAATGAAATACTCTTACCTTTGGCTGACCTGTCTGTTGCATTTGATTTACGCAAGGAGGTTTCATATAACCTCCTTGATTTACGTGAGAGAAAAGCTAAGACAACGACGATGATCGACTGCAGGCTTGTGACGATGAAGATTTACTATTTCTTATTCTATGGCGGTAAGAAGTCTTGGTTAAGCTTGAGTCATTTGTACCAGATAGTTGCGTAAACACATAACGTTAACTCCAAGCAATATTTTTTGCAATTAAAGTTTTTGGTTGCCAGTTTGCAACTTAAGTTTAAATTTTAGTAAATCATTGAATAGCAAGGCCACTTCAATTAAATATGGAAGTCCCTCACTTTATCTATCAAAACAGTGACATAGCTGACCATATGTATGTCCGTGTGTGTTGACCCAAATATCATTGTAAATGCTTACTAGTAGTTGACAACTTGAGGAGGGGGGCCGGGGGAGCCGTCGACCAATTAATTGGCCAAGTTACAAACAATTCTTCTTCTTTTTCTTTTAAAAATCAAACTAACAATTGGCTAGTGCGTGATTTTCTAGCACAGAGACACGGTAAATTGTCAACCCCCTGAACCGCAGTATTTCTTGCTGATGACAAATTTCAAATTGCTTCATCTGACTTAAATTTGTGGAAGTTTTTTTGCACTGTTGACGGCCTGATTATATATAAATTTGTTTTATTCAAGGGGGATGGATCGGCTGAAGTTTTTGTCAGTCCTGAGAATCAAACTTCTTCTTCAACTTGTCTTTTTCTTCTTCCTGTTGCAGGTATTGCATGTTTCCTGCCTTACATATCCGTGTACCTACGACAGTTAGGCCTCCTGTCTTACCAAGCTGGCATCATCAGCGGAACATACCCGTTGTTCACCTTCCTCCTTAAGCCCATCTTAGGCGCCACAGCAGACAAGTTCGACAGACACAAACAAACACTGATGTTCTGTCTCTTCCTGACATACTGTCTGATGTTTTGTACCATGTTCGTGCCTCCGGTGAATCGGGGGCAGCCACGAATTAGCACTGACTGTTTTTCATGTGAATCGTTGTGTGGAAATTCCTCGACTGGAGATGCAAGGTTACAGTCCCAAATCTTAATGTACAAAGCTCGAGGACTATGCAACTGTTCCATGCTTTGGAACGACAACAGTTTTTTTCAGTTAAACAATAAGAACATGACAGAACAAAGTCCAAACAGTACAGCCTTACAGCAGCGGTGCCTGACAAATAGAGGCTGTTTTCTGTGCCCTTGCAATGCTACAGAGAGTGACTGTGATTCCGAATGGAGAGTAACAGACACAGACACAAGCCTGGGAATGACTTTCTGGATTCTCTTTCTTCTCCTGGTGCCAGCACAAGCCTTGCAGTACTCTTCAGTGGCCCAAGCAGATGCTCACACTATGCATCTATTAACGAACAGCCCCTCTGACTATGGCAAGCAGCGGTTGTGGGGAGCAGTGGGATGGGGTCTCGTCTCTGTAATTGCTGGGTTTGCAATGGACAGTTTCAGCGAGGGACAAAATGAAGACAGGACTGACTATTCCATCACTTTTTACATGTTTGCTGGCTTTGGTGCCTTGACGATGCTAACAGTTGCTTTTGGATTTGAGAAGTGGCGTCAGACGAGACCCCAGAAGATGTTTCAGAGCCTACGAAAACTTTTGAGGGAACCCAACAAGCTGTTGTTCCTTGTCATCATGTTCATCCTCGGCTCATCATTTGGTGTCAAGGCTAACTTCCTTTTCTGGTATCTAAAAGACATGGGAGGCAGTCAGCTGCTGCTGGGACTCGCGTCAATGATTAGTTGCACTACAGAAATCCCTTTGATGTTCTTCTCAGGGATCTTGATACGTAAGATTGGCCACAAGCAAGTCTTCCAGCTGGCACTGTTTTGCTATGCCATCAAGTTTTTGTCGTACTCTCTGATACCCAGCGCGTGGTGGGTGCTGGCGATAGAACCGCTACACGGCATCACATTCGGGGCTATGTTCTCCGCCTCCGTAACATACGCAAGTTTGATCGCGCCGTCTGGGATGGAGACAACCATGCAAGGCATTGTGGGTGCTGTCCACTTCGGTGTGGGTAAGTATACTAGTATATGATTTTCTTTTTATAAGGCGGAATGCCTTACATATCTGTGTAAGATTGTGTTATGATGTATGATGTTCTTTGTGGTCAAACATACAGGAAAGGATCATTAACAAATGAGAAAAGCCCAGAAATAGTTAGATTAGGTTGGTAAGTCATTAAAAGACTCTTGGTACACAACCAAGTGTTTCATTTAAATGACATTTCGGTGGCCGTCTGTCACCTTCCTCAGGGCAACTCTGACTCACTTTGCACTACAGCACAGGTATCACTGCTTTTGGGACCGTATCTGTGATAAGCAGTGTCACCTTAGCTATGCACAGTGTAAAGTGAGCCAGTCAGAATTGCCCTGAGGAAGGTGACAGATTGTCACCGGAACGTCATTTGAATAAAACACTTGGTTTTGTACAAACAGTCTTGAGCAGACCCTGCTTGCTGCAAAGGACACAGAAACTGGCATTTGATTTAAATTATTCAAATATGAACTTTGAACAGTATTTATAAATTATAGGCGGTCTATTATTGATTAGGATTTTAGAGGGAAAACTGACATGGAAGGCTCAATACATGATGTATAAAAAAGTAGATGTTTTGTCAAGTTGAATCAAAATTGGCCAGATAGAACTAGGGTATCCATTTACTAGATTAGCATTTAATTATGTCTTATTCAATTTCAGACAATCTACGTATACAGTGTGTAAATGCTTGGATGTTCTTGACTCATTCTCTCCATTTTTCCCAATCCTCCATAGCTCTTAGTTCTATTTCACAGAACACATCCTCACAGAGTAAACGTAAGTAGGTTGCAGAAGGTCTCCGTATCCTTGCCTGACAACTTATTTCGGTGCCCATTGGAGAACATCCCTTATGATTCCCACACCACTGTGCCATGCATACTAGTAGCCATGCAGCTAACAGTAACTTAAGTCTTTCTTCACAGGTGGCTTGAGATATGAAGGTTGAATGTCCTTACAGTGGCTTCTCTGTGGGATAGTTTGCCCGTGGGATGTTGATGAGAGCTGCAATCTAGCTTTTTTTCCAGACACCATGCATGTGTTGCTTCTGTACTAAAGTAATGCAGAAGCTACAGTTGCTATTGTGCTAAAATATCAGGTAGATTTGTATACATGCTTTACAAGAGGTGTGTGCCATTGGAAGTGCTAATTCAATGGGCACTTTTGCCACTTTCTTTTGAGCCAATAGCAGCAAATTTGGAGCACTTGAAGGAGATGAGCGTACTGCAGCACTCCTGCTACTTTCCAAGCTAGATCTTTGGGGGCAAAATCAGGAAGGTCTCTGACTGGGCCAAAAATCTGATCGTGTAGTCAGCCTGTCTAGTTAGTCAATCTTCAATCTCAGTCATGATATTCAATTGGCTAAGTGATCAGATCTTAAGCCCAGTCAGAATCCGTCCTAAAGAAGTGCTTAGAGATTACACTACTGCCCCTTTGCTTGCTTCAAAAGTTTAAAATCTTGATCACATGACTTACTTTTCCCTATAGGTTTTGCATCGGGGGCTCTGATTGGTGGTGCTATCTTCCACGTATTTGGCGGTGTGGTTCTGTTCCGAGTGTACGCTGTTGTTTGCCTCGTCTCGTGTATCCTGTACCGCCTGATGCCTCGCTTTATAAGACAATCCAAGGCGGATGTGGCTTATCAAGGTTTGTGGTTTTCTGTAAATGCAGAAATGCTCGCGATAGTTTTATGTTCGGGTTTTTCGCAGCGACCGTTTCACCACAAATTTAAAGCCACCGCAAACATTTGCATCCAATACTGTAGCAGTATGTGACTGTAGCGCTGCCACGAACTTAAAACCACCGCGAACACTCCATTTTCACCTTAGTGCAAAATATAAACCATTCGAACTTAAATGCATTTGCAGTACTTTGGTCCCTGCATTAGGCCATGTTGATCATATACTTTAGATGACATTCGCGCGTGCATCAATTTTTGTCTGTTTCCAAAAAAACAACATTTTTTGCCATACTGTAAATCTTCAAAGCAGCAGCAGAATAAGGAAAGACATGCTGTAGATTGTGAAACAATATTTCAGAAAACTGTAATGTAATGCAGTAGTTGCCTTTATGTAAAAGTACCCTCATGCAGATAGATGCTACAGCAGAATTTTGCAACATACACAAATGCATGCAGCATTTGACCTGAATTTTTGGAAGCTGCATAGGAAATTAAAGCAGTATTTCAGTCCAAGCTTTACATCAGCACTGTTATTAAGCCAACCAAATTGTGTGAAATTGCATCAGTGTTTGACAAATGTGTTATTATCAATAGCTGTCTACCCCCCTCCCCCCATGTGGGCCCTTATTTGCAGTTTTACTGAGTGCTTAATTTTTCAAATTTTTTATTCATTTTTTGTACATTGATTGAACAACTCCCTTCTTTTGTCTTAGCAAGTAATGATGTTACAATGTCCAAAAAGGTCATGACAAATGTGTTTGCACTTAATTCTGAATTGTATTCTTCATTTGCAGTTCCAGAGGAGGAGGGTAAAGAAACTAATCCTGACGCAGGAGACCAGGATGGAACAAGGACAGAAATCAGCAGCAAATCTTATGAAACTATTTGTGAAAATGCAAATGTACCCTACTACACCGAGACATCCGTTTGAAAGCATGGCCGGTAAAACACTTGAAACAAAACACTAGCCAGAATTGTCTGTTCTTGTTTGTTTGTTTGTCAGTTTATTAATTGTTTACAGTGTCAGAATATTGTCAATAGATTGTATCTGCACTGGCAAGTCTTTTAATACTCAATGCTTTCGTCGGATCTACCAGGATTTATCTCAATGGACTTGAATAGCAAATTTAAGTACATAATAAAATGTGACAACCCATGCATGGTATACATGTACATTGGGAAGTATATCAAAGAATGTCTAGACGTTAGAAACTCTTCCAATGATTGTTAAATCCCATTGTCATCCCAAACTACTATACCATATTGTATAAGATAGACTGATTAGCCTAATAGAATGTTGTCTATGTACCAGTGAATGCCATACTTTGTACCTTGTACAATTGTTGTGCAATAAAGTTACTATCTAATGCAATGACATAACTTAAGGCGGACAGTATCAACATTCCTGTCAATGTTTATTCATTTATTTATTGGTTTGACTGTTCAGCACGTATAGCCAGGGCTGCCCAACTAGCCTGTTGCTATTACAAAGGGCTAGCCCCTAGCTGAAAAGACAAAACATGTTAATGTTTAGAGGTGTTGTTTGGAAATGTCTTTTAAATTTATTTGGTATACTTGTACAAGTAAATAATAACTCTGTGCTCGTTGAACATCGGCAATATGATGGATCATCTACAAGAAAAGATATTGACACTTGAATTTGTATTTAGACTAGGGTTTGAAAGATAAATTGACAATACCTCAAATGACATGTGGCTGTTTTATATATCCATCATTCTGACCGTTCTGACACATTAGTTATAATCTATCTAGATGTAAGTAGCTGTTTTATCCTAAATATTCCAACATCCTATGCCTAACTGAAGTTACATATATCATGATTAGGAAATTTATAGAAACTCATGGCATTTTATTATTGATTAATTGATGCAGACTGAAGTTTAGTTTGAAAGTCTGACTAGATATAAGGCATCAGGGCTCGAAATTCATTTTTGGAAATAGGTGCACTGGTACACCAAACCAAAAAAGATAGGTGCACAGAAAGAATTTTGGTGCACCACAAAATAAAGCTGAATGTCAGCAAAACATAATTACAAAGTTTAATACTCTTTAGAACTTCAATCTGTTATTCTATATCTAACTTCACAATTTCAAACAAGTAATACATCAAGTTTTATTTATTAATCTTTAGGGTGGTCCCTTCAGTTAACAATGTAACTGATTTCCAACTGTTACAATAGGTCATATTGCTTTTTCTGATACTTACGTAATTACATTTCAAGAATATTCTGTATATTAGTGTACAATAGTACCTTTACCCTATAGCCAAATAAATATCTAGGTCAAAAATGAGGTGCACAGCTCAAATTTTAGGTGCACATGCACCCACTATTTCGAGCCCTGGGTATATACGAAACTGTTTCCGACACATCTATATCTAGTTGGACTCAATGTCCATAGCTGAGATCCTGTCTAGACATTCCTGTATCCTCGGCCTCTTTCTTTGATCCCTCTTAAGACAGCTGTGGATCAGTCTGGTCCACTCAGGAATGGGTGGGACTGCGTCTTCCCACGTACTGTGGTATCATGATGTCCCTATCTTCCTTTAAGTCTTGCATACATAATATGGATAGGCTCTTGTTATAATTATAAGTATTTAGCACAAATTATACTTCCTTATTTCACAAAAAGAGCGCATACCGAAACTTAACTCGTCCTGCGCATGCGCACTATGTACCGTTCTGGCTGTGAAACCAGAAGTAATGTCAGTACGGTACCTCTGCAGACTTGAAGGGCAGCGTTGCGCTTGGGCAGTCGTCACATTTTTCGCCATGATTGAATCTAGGCTTTTCTACTAAATTATGGAGCTTAACTGATCTAACGTCTTCCGCAGTGTTGACCCGTAGAAAATGTTACGGGTTTGCGACAAACTTCGTGATGCGGATGCCAAGAGCAAGAGACTCGGACTCGGGCGTGCTGAAAGCGACTACCTCCATGCCCTGCTGGACGCCATGGCGAACATGGACAGGTTGGTGGAAGTTGAGGTGCTTAAAAGTCTGGGCGACGTGAATCTGGAGAAGGGCAAACTCGACAAGAACTTAGTGAAGTTCGGCAGGGCCATGGTATTGTACAGGACTGCGCTGCTCAGATGTGAGAACGACGAGATCAGAGAAAGTCTTCAATATCGAAACTTGTATGCAGTGAAACTGATATCGGGAAATGCACCAGAAGCCTCTTTTTGCTATGAGTCTTGTACTTATCACGACAAGAAGTCTTCGCCTACCAAATTGGCAGAGAAATTCTTAAACTTAGACCGAAGGTTGACTGTCGGAGGCAACGAGGACTCTGTGCTGATTGAATTCATAACATTGATGATAGAAGGTTTCGTAAATGAGGACATTGTGTTAGAAACGGAAGCCATCAAAAGTCTCGGTGACGTATACTTGAAAAGGGGAAGAGAAACTAGGGACACGACATTTTTCACCAAGGCCACCGCTCTGTACAGCACTGCGCTGGCACGGGCTAATGGGTTCCAGAGCACACTGACGGTTGCACTTATTCACCGCTTGTTGTATACAGCGAAAATCAGGCAACGGATTGGAGAAGAGGTATGTTCTTTTTTTTATACCTCCGGTAACGGAGATATTTCTTTCTTTCTCTGTGTGTGTGTGTGTTTGTTTATTTGTCTGTTTGTTTGTTTGCTTCACAATCTAGAGATTTACCACTGTCCTTGTTTTTGATATTCACTTCCCCTCTTGAGTTATGATGTTCCAAAATCTGCAACAAAAAGGCCCTCGCAGTTGTAAAACAACCTATTTGACATTTTCGCGAACCAACGAGCTATTTCTGTCACCGTAGAATCATGACCATAACATGTGCAGAATACGAAATATAAAACAGGAAGTTCTGCCGCAGTAATTGAAAACCACCAGGGGGTTATTATCGAACTGAATTTGAACTGATCATGATTGCCATGCACCGCGTTCGGAGTACTCACTGAATAACTTTACCTAGCTACCACTAGTACCAGTACCTGGAGTTAAATATATGAACATGTTAGATGTGACATGTCGTTCGTTGATAAATACACGCCATGTGAACTTCATGCATGGGATTTGAATGTGAAACGGCCACTTCTTCATTCTGTAGGTGTCATTGAAGCTTTCGCAGAAACAACAGGAGCAGCGACAGCATGAGCTACAGCAAAGACACGCGAAACGGAAGTTGTCAGATGCGTCATCGAAAACTGACGTCATTGCTGATACAGCGGTTCAATGGATTTCGTAAGTAGAGGATGATTCATACACATGCATGATACATGATTGTCTCGGCCGAATAGGTCATGTTTTCACTCGGGAGTTTGATATTTTATCCACCAGTGATACGATCAGGTCCTTTACCGTTTCCACGTCAACTTCAATTTGTTTTGTTCAAAAATGGTAACTTTTGCTTGGTTGTAGCTATTGGCCTTTAAAAGAAGTAATTCAATTCTGGTAAGCGCCACGAAACACATATCATTTCAGTGAAAAATCTTGACGTAACATTTTCAGTTTGCAACTTTTGTTTCTTTTCTATAACAGTGTGGAGTTCTAGATTGAAGTTATGAAATTGCGTTCTTGCTGTTTTGTTTCTTGGTCCATTTTGATAAAACTGACTCAACTTTTTCAATTACTCCGGAATTCTTCAACAACGCAGGTCGTACGAGGAGCGCCTCACTACGGGGGACCGCGCACTGACAAACGGGAACCTGGACGTAGCAGAAAGGAAATTCGCCTCTGCACTGAAACTGATTCACGGTACGACTTTGTTTTGAAAAAACAAAGGTTCTATTCTAGATTGAGCGCTACACTTTAGGCCTGGTTTATCATACGATACGATGCGTTTATGAGGTAGGGAAATGTGATTTGAAGAAATATACATGTAACAGTCGTTCTGGAGTGCACTGAGTTTCACATTATAACTGACAGCAAATTATAACCCACACATTTTTGCTCATTATGGCATCGGCAGCGCACATATGTTTTCTGTTGAGTTAGTCTTCCATAACTAAAGTACATGTTTGTCCCATTAACCAAGGCAACGTTAGATCACAAAGTCATATTTCGTCATATTATGCCCGAAAGCTGACTGCCGCCACTTTGTGCATACAGATCCCAACCACCCTGATCAATCTAAAGAGGCGGATTGCCTGTGTAGACTAGGTGACGTCTACGTCCAACGAGGCAAGAGAACAAGAGATGGTAGAAAATTCACACAAGCTGCAGCTTTGTACAATGCAGCCATGGCCAGAACAGACAAAGGCAAGGATAAGTTGATGAGAAACCTTCAGAACACGGAACAGTGGTTTCTCCAACACAGTGCAAATGTGCAAAGAAAACCGAGTCTGAATAATCTGGCTGTACGTCATAAGGCTCGATTACAGGACATGCGCGCATGCGTGAAATTACAACTAGAAGTCATCGATCAGCAACATAATCCATATCAGTATAACGAGGATAACCCAGTTATGAGAACAGTTGAGGCGGAGCGAGCTGAAGCAGTCAAAGCTTTATTCAAGAGCATCGCCAAAGACAGACAGTGTTTTATCCAGGATCTTGTTGGTGAATGCATTGACACGATTGGCCCTCCTCCGTGTAAGTACGCTTTTATCGGATTAGGCTCACAGGCAACGGAACTGGTCACGCCCTTCTCTGACCTGGAGTTCGCCATTCTGATAGAAGACGGTAAAGACAATGGTAGCACACGAAAGTACTTCCTCAACCTTACACACTATCTTCACCTCAAAGTCATCAACCTCGGTGAGACCATTCTTCCAGCCATGGCCATCCCATCACTTAACGATTTTCAATCAGAGGACTCTGATAAAAACTGGTTTTTCGACTCTGTTACCCCTCGGGGCTTTGCCTTTGACGGTTTCATGCCATGGGCCAGTAAGACTCCATTTGGAAGAGACCAGACTAAGACCAAACCACCTGTTAGCCTCATCCAGACCCCTGCTAACCTGGCAAGGTTTCAACAGCTGGATGTTTCATTAGCAGAAGGGTACCACCTGTCAGACATCCTGAGACGTGTTGTTTTCATGACAGGTAAAGAGGTCCTGGTAAACGAATATATGAAAGTACTGAAGGACATCACAACAGATCATGTGCGCTTACAATCTCAGTCACGTCTGTCTGCTATCCACATTTTGTGGGACAGTAGGGACCACTTTCGCACCCTTGGGCCTACTGGACGATTGCTAAATGTCAAAAAAGACATCTATCGTTTTCCAGGCATCGCCATTGAACTACTCGCCATGTTATGCCAGATCACCCTTGCTAGCATGTGGGATATAATAGATAGATTGAAGGAAACAGAACAGATCCAAGAAGATAATGCCACCCACCTAACGATACTAACCAGTATTTCGGCAGAGCTTCGGCTGAGAACATACATAGCGAAAGGAGGGCAGAAGGATACTCTGTCACCTCTTCCTGAAATGAAATATCAGCAAAGAGTACATGAGGTGCCTGACACTGTCCTGAGGTCTGTGTTCCACATTCCAGACACTAAAGTCCTTTTCAGTTACTACTGCAGGGCTATTCCTTTGAAGAAATGCATGGCAGATATGGTCACAAACAGCTTGCAGTCTCAGTCTGGAAAGTTCTTCCAAATGACCATCTTTGATGCCTCCAATGAACGTATGGGTCAAATAGCGAGAAACCTTCTCCTGTCTGATAAATGTATACATCATTTCGAAGCTGCATTAAAGGATGCTGGTGATGATTTTGTCAAACGATCTGAAATATCCAACGAATTAGGGAAATTTTGGGTGTTGAGTGACATTACAAAAGCGATACATTACGCTGAAGAGTCACTAAGGTTACTCTACGGCATTCACGGAGACAGCACGGCACATACGGATATTGCTGCGGCACTTAACGTTTTGGGAGTATCCTGGATTGAACTCCAAGACCAAGAAAAAGCAATTAGCTGTCATGAAAAGGCACTGAAAATGAAGAAAACTATTCATGGAGACAACACGGCACATCCAGACATCGCCACGTCACTTCACAACCTAGGATTGTCTTGGCAGGAGGCCGGAGATCAGAAAAAAGCAATCAGCTACTATGAACAATCACTAACAATGGAGAAAACTATCTATGGAGACAACACTGCACATCCTGACATAGCCGGGTCCCTTCAGAGCCTTGGATCATCTTGGAGTATACTCGGCAACGAGAAGAAAGCAATAATCTTACACGAGAAGTCATTAACAATGAGGAAAACCATCTATGGAGAGAACGCGGCACATCCAGATATTGCTGCGTCACTGGGATGCCTTGGATTTTCTTACCATAAACTCGGCGAAGTGAGTAAAGCAATTAGCTACTACGAACAGTCACTAACAATGACAAATTATATTTATGGAGACAAAATGGCAGACTCAGCTGCCGCCTCGTCATTTTACAACCTAGGATTATGCTGGAGTGAAGTTGGAGATCAGACTAAAGCAATTAGCTATCACGAACAGGCACTAATGATGACAAAAACTATGCTTGGGGACAACTTCGCACATCCCGACATTGCCACGTTACTTCAAAATTTAGGATCATCTTGGCAGAAGATCGGAGATCAGACAAAAGCAATTAGCTACTTTGAACAGTCAATAAAGATGAATAAAACTATGTACGGAGACAACACAGAACATTCGGACATTCCCGAATTACTTTTCAACTTGGGATTATCTTGGAGTGAACTCGATGATCAGAAGAAAGCGATTAGCTGCTATGAAGAGTCAGTAACTGCGATGAAAACTACCCATGGAGCCAACACGGCACATCCTAACATTGTAAATTTACTTCAAAACCTGGGATTATCTTATAGTAGGCTTGGTGATCAGAGGAAAGCAGTCAGCTACTTCAAACAGTCACTAACGATGATGAAAACTATCCATGGAGACAAAACGTCACATCTGGACATTGCAGGGGCACTCAATAATCTTGGACTATCATGGTGTAAACTCGGCGATCAGAAGAAAGCAATTAGCTGTCACGAACAGGCACTGAAGATGACAAAAACTATCTATGGAAACAACACGGCACATCCTGACATTGCTGCATCACTAAGCAACATGGGATCAGCTTGGTGTGAACTTGGAGATAAGATAAAAGCAATCAGATACTACGAGCATTCACTTACAATTATGAAAACATTCTATGGTGACAACACGCCGCACAAAGACATAGCTGCGTCACTTTATAATCTGGGATCAACTTGGAGTACACTCGACGATCACAAGAAAGCAGTGAGGTACTTCGACGAGTCATTGACGATGAGGAAAGCCGTTTTTGGAGACAACACGACACATTTGGACATTGTGGAGTCACTTTCCGCCTTGGGATTGTCCTGGAGTGAACTCGGCGATCAAACGAAGGCAATTAGCTATCACGAACAAGCACTGACGATGACAACTGCTATCGTGGGAGGCAATAAGGCACACCCAGATATTGCCTCGTCACTTTACAACTTGGGACTATCTTGGACTAAGCTATCTGACCAGAAGAAAGCAATCCAATACTACGAACAGGCACTGACGATGAGGAAAACTCTATGCGGAGACAAGACGCCACATTCGGACATTGCCATGTTATTTCAACAGCTTGGAGTGTCTTGGAGTTCTCGTGGCGATCAAAAGAAAGCAGTTAGCTACTATGAACAGTCATTGGCGATGAAAAGGGCTATTTATGGAGATAACACGCCACATCCGGACATTGCAGCGTCACTTTTGAACCTGGGAGCGTCTTGGGATGGTCTCGGCGATCAGAGGAAAGCAATTGGCTATTACGAAGAGGCATTAACAATGGAAAAAACTATCACTGGAGAAAACATCGCAAATCCGGACATTGCCGTGTTACTTTTCAACCTGGGAATATCCTGGAGTAAGATCGGAGATGAGAAGAAAGCAATTAGCTTCCTATTACAGGCAACAGAAATGGCAAAGACACTCCGCGATGGGAACAGCACGGTACATAAGGAGTTTGGTTTCTTGGGAATGTCTTGAAATGACCATGAAAATGAAGAAGAACTTAATTGCACGACAATCGTACACGGTACAATGTATGGCAACAACTATCAAATATAGTACATAATAGAAGTACAATGTATAGAATAAAACTTAACATCATTATTACTAAAACAATAAGGGCTAGCATAAGTCTTTGATATATAAAACTCGAGTTCCACGACCTCATATCTTCGCAACTTCGCAAATGATATTGACCTTCACGACTGATGAGGTTTTTCATTGATGATATAATCCTAATTTCCATTTACAAATGTATGATATTGATCGATGATCTTGTCCACCCAATTAACACAAGTTGTCCAAAGTATGAAAGTCTTATTTCAAGTTGGGTGAACCCACGGCCAGACCTGGCACCTTCCTTCTGCTGGGGAGACCGGTGCAGAAGTTCGAAGAATCACAGAACCGACATCTTCCTCCTGCTACATGTTACAGATGTAAAAACATAAAAATACCGTATTTCTATGATCTAACAACTGTAACATGAATTCCCATGAGCTTCATACGGTTTAAATATATCTGTCACTATTTCTTATGGAAAATTGAATATGAGTACTTTGGGAAAAAAGAAGTGCTGTAAAATCTTCATAACTTACCAGAATAGTAATAGATATATTCAACCTTAATGACGATCACCTGTGTTACAGAAGCTCATCAACATAATTTACCCAAATGGTCTATTTTGTGTCTGGACCACAAGTGAAATATACATCCTGTGGAAGTAGTGTATCCTAAATTGGCATGAATCATAGTGTAGAGTGACAAATCAGTCTGTACTAGTGTCATAACGGAAAACTTTTATAAGTAAATCATGTGCATGTCTGCATATCTAAGGATTACAATACGTCAATGAGAGAATGACGTGTTAGTTAAATAAATAAATAAATAAATAAATAGATATATATTGTATCTTATTGTAAGTAGAGTTATCCGTTTTGCTGTTATTGTTTGAAACCTCGCAAGGTGGCCATGCTTTGCATGCAACCGTAATCAACTTTTATGTATTCAGTAAACTTTTGGATTTTGAGGTGTAGAAGCGTTACAAATAACAAAATATTTAATGTTAACTGAAATAAGGTTTGTTTTTATATCTTAAGCGATAGTGTGAATGCATATAAGCACGAGAGAGTTCGTTTCAATGTACACTTTGGACGTTGTTCCTTCGTCAGATTTCTGACAGTAGCATTTATGACAGAATGAGATTCAGTAGATGTGTTTTTATTACCCCCTTTTCTTGTTTATGTCTAAAGTATTGAATAAAGAATACTTTTCTTTGAACTGTTTCTTTGTTTTTGCTTTAATGTCTTTTTGTATCCTCACGTCAGCTACTGGGCCTCCGGAGTTTGCCTACGATCAAATTGATTGATAGATGTTCTGACCAGTCTTCATAGTTTCTCAATAAGTCAATTGTTACATTTAGACTAATTACACTCACCTGTGCTACAGGTGTTCATGAACATAATTTACCCAAATGGCCTTTTTGGTGTCCAAACCACGAGCGAAAGGTGCTTGCTCTTAAGGTAGTGTAAAGATTTGCGGGGGTGTAGGTGGGGCTGGGGAAACCAAACACGGGTTTACAATAACAAATTAGAATTCTAGTCAATATTAAACCTTGCATTGAGGGGAGGGCTAGAAGAGTCTGGGAAATCGTGGGAAAATGAACTCATAACGACAAAATTTTACAATATTTGTGTTTTTTCAGTGTAATTCTGACATAATGCGACATCGTGTTACGTGACGTCTTGCGACACAGCCTGGCGTGGCCAGACAGGCCTTAAGGGGCACCACGGAGGGCCCTAGTTTTTTTGAGACACTAAATTCCCAGACAGAGAACTAGTGATCTCCTAAGCCATAGGGCAGCTCAGCTCAGCCGTCCAAGGCTCGCACATGCCAGCCCACTTGCGATGGCATCTTCCCCCACAACTGGGAGGCTGCCGTTAGGAACGACATAACTTGAACTTATCTTGCCTGAAGACCAGAGTAGCTCTGTAGATTTTTCATTTGTGGTCCAACGACTGAAACGTTTGAAAGGGTACGTTTGATTCCTCCCCGATATACGGGTTAATTTAGTTATTGTTTCGACATCTTTGAAATGAAGAATACATATAATGTTTTTACGTATAACAATCATGCCTGTTGTTGTCTTGCTCCGATATATCTAGAGCAAACATAGCCATTTGGGTAAATTATGATAATACACCTTAATGGCATGTTGGTTTTGGGTGAACTCACCTCAATTTGGGTTGGTTCTGGCGGGTTACACAGGGCCATACTTCAAGCTTTAAAGTTACGGCCCAGTCTTCCATACATGACGCAAAAGAAATCTATCTTTTTAGGTAGCATCTAGAGGAAAATTTCAAACTGTTCTTTTTCCCTTCATCAATAGCAATGCTGACTTTTTTCTACCTGTGTGCTTAGTTTTCATTCATATGGTAATGTACCTGCAAATAAAGTTCTGGCCATGAACTGCAAGCGTTCAGTTGATCTCACACGCAAACACATACATATTCTCTGACACACATACACGTGCACATACACACACACACACGTGCATGCACACACACATGCACACACACACACATGCATGCACACACACATACACACACACACATGCACCAAATAAACCACCGAGTGAGTGACTGAGGATGATCATGACAGCGTAACAACTCAACACTATAAATAACAAAAGTATGAAAGTCTTATCTGATCAAAGAAGGCTATTGTAGCATTTCCTTTTTGTATACTTGATAGATACCACCAAGGAGGTTTGGTACCACACTGACTTTTAAGTGTCTGATCACGAAAGTACAAATAATTGAACACACACAAATCTGGATTTTCTGTGTATTTTAATGAGCACACTTATCTCACTACACAAGCACATCACAGCTAACACAAATGCAAAATAAACACCACATTTACTTTTGTGTGATACTGAGCAACATTCAATGTAGGATATCCCGCTCGCAAAAAGTGTCAGTCACCAACAAAAAGTGTCAAACGCACCTAGCAGAAGGGGCAGTAGCCAAACTGTAATCATGTAATGCAAACATGTGTTAGGGTAGAGATCCCAATCAAAATCCGTAAATTTTAGGTATGTAACTTAAGATCAAGGAATTGACTTGAAATTCAGAATGTATACAGGGGAGACCACCTTAACACATATTTCTAGCATCACGATCATGATCTCTGTCAACACAGACTCTGGGATCTTTACCAACAGAATCTGTGATACTGTCAGATCACAATCTCTACCCTGACACATGTATTCATATCAATATGTTTCCAAATAAATGCATTTAATTTACCTTTTCTCAATATTCAATAATACATAAAATCTTAAAGACAATAAAATTCATCTCTCTTACATTAAATTCTTCAATAAGATTTCAAGTTCTTTGATCCTCCCAGTTATCTAAAAGCAAAGACCACGACACACAAGTCAAACTAAAAAGAAGCCATCTCACATACATGTATAGTAATGTAGACAATGTTTCCTGTGTATTGTTGATATCCTACTACACATGTGTCCATAATGCAGATCCTGTTCCTATATAAATTAGAATAGGGTAAGAGTTAGTCCAATTGTTCAGACCAGTAATTTGTGATTCTTTGTTCCTGTTACAATTGTCGTGCAATTAAGCTTAATTGATATTGACTCAATCAAAACACGGAAACATCCTCTCGCCCTCTCCCTGGTACTCCAGGATGCACTGCTCGTTGATACACCACTTCCAGTTCTCTCCAGTCACCCCCACGACCTCCACGGACAGTTCCTGACCTACGACCCTTGCCCCCTGCTCTCCCACAGTGGCGTCCGCGTTGATGAAGGCCCCATCCGTGTGAATGATGGTGAAGCGGTCAAATCCGCGTGATTGGATGGTGTTGGCCACTCCCTCGCACAACTCAACAATGGACTTGGCCGGCTTTACGCGACACTGGCAGAGTGTGTTGCCCCGAGTAAGGAACCTCACCAACACTCCTGCAAGAAAAAAAGAAAACATCACTGTCTTATTCTTCTTTACAATTACTCCCACACCAAGCCAAAGAAACATTACTGTCTTATTCCTTTTCTTTACAGTTACTTAGTGTCCAAGAGAGGTAAAACCTTCAACATGTCTTTTTCTTGTTCTAAATCTTTGATCATTGTTTTTGTGGTACCCTTGGAACCCGCAATATTTGGGGGTGAATATGTAGTTAGATGCAAGTGTTCACCCCAACCTTCTGTTTTTGTGATGTCCCTTTGCTAAAATTTTACATAAAAATCTCTGGGAAACAACAAATTAAATTGAAGTGGCCTGATCTTCCCATCATGGGGGTGAAAATTGGGGAATTTGCTGTAAATAAAATGAATCGTAAAAAATAAAAATTGCAAAATTGTGAAGTGTAGTTACCAGAGGAACCACTGGACTCTGCAGAGCTATTGGAGATAGTCCTCATGATGTTGTGGGGGTCAGAGGGCGAGGGCGTTCCGGACTCCACACCAGACGAGGTACCGTACTCCAACACTCGATCCTTCAGAACAGGATAGAAAGTATACATCGAGTCATCAACCTGAACTGTGGCTACTGTTTTTATTAGTATAACTAATACAGTTGTGTTTATCAGAATAATTAGTAACACTTTGTTGCTGCAAGCATGTGTCACATGACAAGTAGATTGGTCAATTCTGTGAACAAGGCTATCCAAACTCTTTCAAAGTTGGCCATAATATTTATGTTAAGTTCAGTCCTCTGTTCATAATGTCGTTTTGCCAACACCCATAACTTTCATGCTAATAGTAATACTTTGATTTTAGTTCTGTTCTTGCATTGATTCATGTTTATAACTAGTTTATTCTCCCCATGGCTCATTGAAGGCAAGAAGCAAATGAGGGCCCAAAGGCTGTAGTAAACAACTACAACAAAATGTCACTCATACTTCTGGTTGGTCTTTGCCCCCCAGGTAAGAGGAGGCTGACAGCTGACTCGCTCTTTCAATCAGCTCTTCCTGCTCATCTAAGTCATCAACATCTAGCATCCGGGTCATGAGCAACTCTGCAGACAAAGAAAATAATTTTTTTTCATAATTGATTTTGACCATGGAACGAATACGACTTTGAGTTAACGATTTTGGTTTGATATAATTGGATCTTACTTGTTACACTGAATGTTGTCCATATTTTACTTCATTTGACTAAATGAAACTAGGTTGACCTGTATATACGGGGCCCTCTTGGAAATCAACTTTTATAAGCTGAAAGAGTAACCCATTTTTCTTGAGATGAAATAAATAACTATCAAAATTATAAAAGGCCTGTGCATGTACACAGTATCTCTACTGTAATCACTGTATCACTTACATGTATAAGTTTAATTTTTTTTCACAAGGTATTAGCCAGTTATTGGCTAGTCCTACGACCCAGCAAAAGATTAGCCAGCTGCAAATGATGGCGTTTTTACTTCTTCATTGAAAAAATGTACATTTTCACTACTACGGTACAGTGGTACAAATTAATTGTTGAGGACCACTGAATATCAACCATACATCTAAAAAGTCCTGACAACATTGAATCAAAATCTCAACTTTGATACTATAAGTATAAGTCACCCAAAGATGAACTTACCATTTAAGAGCTGTTCCTCAACCTCCTCTACACTCTGGCTTGATGTACGGGATGCTTCACGTGCCAGCGTACGGCAGGCATTACCATTGGAGCTCTTCCTCTCAAGGATGGGGAGGGGGGCGCCTACCGGACTCCCAAGGTCAAACAATGACCCTTTCCTCGGACTGCCCTGGGTCGTGAGCGACCCTTCCGTGCCTGGCGAGCTGGCAGTGACAGGGGATAACTCTGGAGGGGTCTGTGGAAGGGGGCTGTTCATTTCTGCTGTTGGGTGGTGGGTGTTTGAGGCAGCGGCTGCTTCCTCTTTCTCATCTGGTGTGTGGAGAGGGTGGGAGAAGGCACAGGCCAGACGGACACGAGAGCGATTTCCGACCACCTGTAGGGAAGAAGGTTGGTTGGGAGGGGGGCTGGGCATGGTGGAAGACGCCATGTTGTTCATCATGGCAGGCAGAGACTGCAGGCCAGGTGGCAAAGCTACTGCTTCCATGGTGGTGGTCACTGTGTTGCCATCTCCTGTAGCGTGATGGAAACAATAGGATGTCGAATTTTTTTGAGAAAGAGTACATGTATCTGCTGACATGCGCTACAAATATTGTTTACTAGTTGACCATAAATTATTCCCTATTTGGTTGATCCATAACTCAGCAAGGAGGCAGTTTGATTCTTAATTCTTTGTAACAAATTGTTACATGCAAAACAGTGCTGTCTCCAGGACCCATCCCTCTGTCCTAGAAAGGAAATTTGCTTGGTGGGAAGAAGTTTTCTGATGGTCTGTCCAAAAAATTCAACTTGAAATGTATTCTTGAAAGCTTAAAATGACAGATTTAACAGCGAAAATAAGCTCCCATACAATGAGCAGATTCTAGGACAAAAAATTAAAGCTGGAGACAGCCCTGATGCCAAAGCTCCCAATTTAGATACAATTATACAAATCAAAGTAGTCATCATTACAATCAGCAATGAAATGAATGTATTTCAAGTATGAAAAACTAACCTGTGAGTCCTTGCACACCTTGCAGCACCAGTGGCATTTTGTGTTTATCTGTTTCTCCCAGGTAGATGTCTTCAAGGGATTCTTCTCCGCCAAGGAACAGACCACCACCAGCGACCAGCCGAGGTTGGGAGGGTGGTGTGACGTTCTGATGTGCCTGCAGAACTGATGCACTGCAGGTTTTGGTTTCTGGATGTGTAGGGAAGGATGTTTGTGGATCTGGGATAGTGGTGACCATCTCTGGTGTTGTGAAGCTGACCATGCTTTCTTGTAGATGGGAGGGACTAGTGACCATCTCTGTATAAGCATCCTGATTTTCTTGTCCAGGGTTGGCTGTTGGTACCACATTCAGCGTCAGAAGTTTTGGTGCAGCTTCTGTTGTCTGATGCTGTTCTTTCTTGGGATCCTCCTCTACTATGGTATCTGTAGGGAGAACTTTAACCATGAGAGGCTGCTGCAAGATGTCTGTTCCCTTATCCTGCATCGGGACCTGGTGTGAAGTGTCTTCGATCTTGTCTGGCATTGGACAGCGCCCTGCGTCAGGACATTGCTGTTGGTCTCCGACGTCCAATCTTCCTTCTGGCGTGAGACGTCGTTGTTCGGTCGAAGAGGTCTCGGCAGAGCTGACAGTGCGGGCATCGCTACTGTTACAGTCTTCCAAAGAGCTCACTGGAGGGAAAGCTTCCACAGTGACATCCTGGGTGTTTGAAGGTCCCTGGGTTACATCTGCTTGGGTCATACCTCCCTCATCTGAAAAACAAGGAAACCACTCATAAGCCGATGTTTTTTTACTTGTGGGTCACCATCACTCTAAACAACCTTTAGTTCCAAACCGGATGGTTTATACCTTCAAAATGCACTTGCCGTATCCTCCACCAAGATGTGGAAGTTCACCCCTATTGTTGAGTGGGACAGTCCATATATTACAGCTGTGGATAGGTGAAATTGCAGAAGAGGATTAGTCTATTTGCAGCATAGGGGGTTGCCTCTCCATGCTACACCAACCACCCCAGCTGAAGTGATGATAAAAACAGAAACCTGAGGAAAGTTGTTATTTTCAGTCAGAAATCCAGGCCAGCCATCTTGGCAAATATCACCATCACTCTACAAATGAAAAAGATATCTTTGATCAAAAGTCAGAGCTTCAAATTGAGAGCAACCAAAAATCTAGAAGAATTATTTTCAAAATGAAAATCCAAGAGAATGTCTATAGATTAGATGACCTAACTGCCATTCTAAAAATGAAAAAGATATCTTTTATCAAAAGACAGAGCTTAGATTTGATCTTCATGTACCAAAACCACATTTTAAAAAAAATTCCAAAAGCAAGGTCCATAAATCAACATAATCAGACAGAATTTTTAAGGAGCAAGGTCTGAATGGAAGATGGCTTCATAACATCCAGCTTGGATTGCATTTGGATGTAAAAGAAAATGAAACCAAAACTTTGAAGAAGAATGGAACAAATGTGACAGTTTTCACAAAACAGCTGACAGAAGAATAGAAAGATAATAAATCTATGCAAGGAGGTCCTTGATCTATGAAATGAAATGGACCTTCCAAGCCCTTGTCAAAGAAAAGAACATCCAAAAGGTAGATAGTGCAGACAGAGCAAGGTTTAACAAAGCAAGAGTGGAGAAAGAGCAACATTTTGCATCTGATTGGTCAATACTCAAAATCCACTCACTTCCACAGGGCTGTTCCCTCTTGTGTGCACCCTCCCCGTGGCTCTTCCCTCCACCCCTGTTCAGCAGCATGAAGCCCTGACCCCCCTGCTCTTCTGGGGTCACGATTGCGTCCTTCTCACTGTCCCAACGCTCCTGAAGCTCGCCAGGTTCCGAGTGTCCTGTTTGGAATGGATTGAATTAGATTAAATTGGATTGGAATGGGGGATTAATTTGTTAAGATTCACAGCAATGAGAATACAGAGATTTTTTCTCTGCAAATATCACATGAGTGAAGCTGGAAATTCTACCAAGAAAAGTATTTAGTAAAATAGTAAGACAACAGTTACTCAAAAAATGATCAAGCAATTGGACGGATTTTGGAGACAACTAGATGTTTCAGACTCAGCACCAATGTTTGTGGTGTTTTAAGCAGTAAGTAGTACAGTCACATATAACATCAGTTATGATGTAATTGACATGTGACAACCCCTGCATAGTGTGTGTGTATATATATATATATATGTATATATATATATATATATATATATATATATATATATATATACACACACACACACACACACATACATACATACATACATACATACATACATACATACATACATACATACATACATACATATATATATCAAATATATCAAAGGATGTCTTCAGTTGACATTAGAAATTCCTCCAATGATTGTAAGCGCCCAGTCTCATCCCATACTACACACTTTTGTATTAGGTAGATTAGTCTTATGGAACTGTAGTTATGTACCAGTAGATGCCATACTTTGTACAATTGTTATGCAATAAGGTTATTATCTATCATTACAATTTCTTACCATCATCCTGGTCCAGGTCAACCATGATCCTCCTCAGCTCGGATGTGGTGGGTCCGTACCCGCCCCCTGAAGCCTGGGGGGCCAGCTGGGGGGAGAAGGGGGGTGTCAAATCCTGGGGGGACGTCTCCGTTGGGCTGGGAGGACCTGACCCAACCGCACTGTAAACTGTGAGAGGAAGGGAGGGGAAAAGATTATGTCATTGTCAACCAAGTAAGACCCCTTCCATTAACATTACAACAGAGATGTTCAGATAACATCAAAATGGTTTTTAGCCCAAGAGAATGGTCACAGAAGACATGTGGTCTATACAGACAGGCTGCTTTTGTCCAAGGAGAAAAATATGAATTTATTTATCTATCTAAGGAGAAAAAAAATCTAAGGGACCAACAGAAAGTGACTACAATGGCCAGGTGGTCCTTATGCAGAGGTGGTCACATGGTGGGTTCAAACCCATGCTTTCTCTGCTTAGCACTCAGCACTTTTGAGAAAGATTATGGGAGTTAAACACACTACGCTTCCAGTGGACTAGCCACCTGCTGTAGTATCCTATGTGGCCCAGGGCTATAAAAGCAGAGATGGGCATTGCCAATGTACACCAAAAGATGGAGGGAAGATTTTAACTTAACCTTCTCCCTGCTGCCTAACCCTGTAACCAATAGAGAATGGGGTGCCAAATGGCTACTTCAGTGTGCTAAAGGTTATCATTATATATAAACCAACCTTCTGTCAGTGCATCGTCAGCCATGGTGAGCATGGTGGCAGCAGAGGGCCGTGTGGTCGGGTCGGGGTCCAGACCGATCCTCAGCAGACTCTGGAAACTCTCGTGGACCGAGGAGGGAATCTCGGTCTTGATCTCTTCAGCCTTGTTCACAATCTGTAACAAAGGAACAAGTCCATTCACAATTGTCAGTACATAATGATGTGTTTGTGTAGTCCTTGATAACTATGATGTAATTTTCCATCTACTGTGTTTGTGGTTTAAAGATGCATGCAAAGTTGTTATATAAAACATGTTTTGAACAGATAAGTCACTTAACCTGAAAATGTCTCTTGTTTCTGCATATAATGAGTGTCAGATCAATTCAGGGTCCCTACAGGGGCCCTGCCATGTGCTCTGTCACTCTTTGTATGAGAAATAAACCATTATTATTATTATTATGAGACAGCATCAGTCAGATATTCAGTTTTTCTATCCTTGATATCATATCAATAGTGAGAGTAAAAAGAGTGTCACGAAAAGTCCACAATGACAATGATATATGGTGTGGGATTTTGCATACCGGTTAACTCTGTCTCTTTTCGATTAAGTGTGGTGGGTTTTTTAAACATGCCTGAGGGGTCCCTCTCCTCAAACATGGGACCTCTGGCTTTACATCCCATTTGAGAGTACTTCGGAAAACTGAAGCTAGGCACTCATTTTCAGCTAAGAGTAATGTGAGGAAATAGGTGAAAGGGCCGCCTTTGCCAAATGCGCAACATAAGCTTGCTTGCTAGGGATTTTAACCTAACACTCACAATGAGCAGCAGTGTTGCTGCGTGGCTGTAGCGGCGTATCCAGGGGTGACAGCCGTTCAGCATGTGGAGCCCGACGCAGCAGCCGCTCCACACGTCCACCTTACAGTTGTGAGGTTTGCACTCGGCTACCTCCACAGGCATGTGGGTTTGGGTACCCTGGTAAAAAACAAGCAAAAACTTTATAATCAAGTCTAAACTTTATATACGGTCACCAATACTGGGAGAAATTAGGACTTACCCAAATTTCATAATGTACTTTACCAACAAAGATGAACTTCCATGTTAAAAACCTTGTAACCCATCCTAGAGAGGTACTAATGTTTTTCTCTGTGGTCACATAGTATACATTACAATGATATGAGGTTAAGTCTTGGTTATAGTACTAGCATTTGCAAATTCTTAGGTATCCAAGAATAAGATTCTAATCCGAAATTCTTCCCACCCAAATATCCTAAGTATTTTATCGTCTACAAAATCAAAATACGGTACATGTAATACTCATTGACATTAATGACAAGGTACATTTTGTAAGACTTATGAAAGGGCTTACATCTATAATATATACCAACAAAGATTCCCTCTGCACCTTTGTCAAAAATATTTAGAAGAAACGTGAGGCAAAATTTTAAAATGTCGGAGAACTTAGAAAATGAATAAATTGGTAGGGCCTTATCAGTGAACAGACATGGCATATGCAGAACCCACCTCTGGGAAGGCATTCCGTTGTGGCTCCACCCATTCTGCCCCATAAGGAATGATGTGTGCCATTCCAAAGTCGATGAGTTTGAGTCTTGCCCCATCAGAAGACACCATCATGTTGGCAGCTGTAGGGAAAATAATAGCGGAATCAAAGCAAATCAACTTATCTACCATTTTCAAAACCACTAAATGCTAAATTGCCCAGTAAGACAGGGGGGGAAATATAAGGTTCATTCTTTATCAGTATCTGTTTAGTCAGTATAACCACCCTTTGGCATAACACACCAGCGTTTATATATGTATAGTTGCATAACTGCGTAACACACCATGGCCAGCTTTGCAGGCATGCTTCACAGTAGCAGTTGGTTATACCATACTGAACGACCTGTTACACCGAACCTTTGCACATCTAGCTGTAAGCATTGTTTAAATCTATCTAGTGAGGATGCCCATACTGTACTTGGTGGTAATGAGTTCCACTCGACCATAATCCTACATGTAGTTCATTGATGTTTCCTTCTTCATACTAAATTGACAATGTCTCCTTACTCTAACATGAAAGGTGTGTTACCTTTGATGTCAGAGTGGACAATCCTTTGTTCCTCCAGGTAAACCAGCCCTTCAAACACCTGGCACAGGTAGAACAAGGCCATGTACTGGTGCAGGGTTCGGTACTGGTCTATGATTTTCTCCAAGGTGTAGCCTGGAAAAAGAAGGAACAAAACAACATGTTAGAAATATCATGTAGAAAAGTTGTCCATAATCAAAAGATTACATCTCACTTTTAACTGACAATACATGATAAAATATAACTTCAGAATTTCTTTGACTAAGAATTGAATCTCTTTTCTTTTAGAAGCATTACATCAGACTACACATGTACTGTAACTTTCATTTACCATTGCATTACATTGTTAAAAACACAAAATTGTTAAAAAAGTGTTGTCCATTTTTTTTCTTCTTCCTCAAATGTCATCATGTAACCTTCCAGAATATGGGTTACACGAATAGGACTGCAACAGCATCTCCTTTCTCTAAGTCAGCAACATCAAGACTGAGACAAGCTTAACTTACTAAGAGTGAGGACTAACTCACAAAAAGGAAAGCAGGGGTTACGAAGGCTGCACAGAACATCCCTAACCCACTAACAGACACATCACATAGATATTGGTAATACGTTTTGCACTGGATTACTAAAACATGCACATTATGGTGACCAGTCCTACCTTCGAGGAACTCCATGAAGATGTAGGTCTCCCTCCCCTCGCGGACAGCGCCGAAGTGGGCGGCGATGTACGGGTTGTCAAGGCAACAGCAGATCTCCAGCTCATCCCGACGCACTTGGGTCACATCCAACTTTGGAAGAAGTAAAATGTTGTCAGAAACTGAACTTCTCATAATTATTAGCTACCTCTGAGACTCTGACATGTTGCCTGTTTGTAAATCAAAAGTTGAAAAAAAAAATTTCCTAAGAGAAAGACAAAAAAATAATCAACTTTGTAACAAATATTTAAAAAATCTATGTCTTGAAATGTCTTTAGAGCCTGCATTGCATGGCTTGTACAAAAGGTGGTTTATGGATTATGCAAGAAATTAAAGAAGGAAAAAAACAGGAATTTCTGTTACCTTCTTGGCGGCAAAGTGAAACTCTTGCTCTTCAGATGCAAGGCAGCTGAGATACACGGTACCGAAGCGGCCGCTGCCCAGTTCCATGATGTTCCACCACTGCTGCTCGAGACGGAACCGCCCGTCACTCGGCGGAAGCTTCTCCGCGTGAAGGTCCAGGATGAAACCCTCGTGCTCCTGGTTCGTGACTCTGCGGTTGGTCGTCAGCAGCTCTTCCGCCAGCTGCTCCCAGTGTGCGGCGAAGATGGACACGTGTCGCGGGGAAACCGCCGACACTGACCCGAGCGGCGGCAACACCGGCTGTCGCACCATGCTCAGGATACTTGCGATTGCGTCTTGAGGAAGAGACATGGCGGACACTAGTTGGGACAGTTTGTTAGGGAGGACTGCCGGCATTTGGCTGTGTAGTCCGTCCGGGGGTGCCGCCACCACTTGGCTGTAGTTGTACAAGGTGTTGTTGTACGAAGGGAGAAGTCCCGTCACCGAGGATGTCAACTGGATGGAAGAGCTGACGAGACTCTGGACACTCCGCTGCTGGAGGTAGTCGCCACGTGTCACGACAAAGTCTTCTCGCATTTCTTCCGACCCCTTCTGCAGACAAGGTAGGTCATTGTCGTTGAAGGTCATCCCTGCGTAGCCATCCTGAAAGTAGGTATGTACTGCAGCTTGGTTGTTTTGTGTGATGTCGTCTGGTTCTGGTGTTCGTGCACTGCGAGGCGTTAGTTCGATGGGTCGCAGCTTGACGTCGCGTCGACCTATCGGATTTTCCAACCTGAAGTCATCGTGACAGAAGCCTTCCATTGGCCCAACATTGGGGCCAAGATCTTGAGGCTTCATTGGCCCAACATTGGGGCCAAACTCTTGAGGCGGATTCTGTGGGGCTTCTTCTTCTGGCGGTGGAGGAGGTTGTTCTTGGGTATTGAGGTCGGATTTCTTCCGACGTCTGCGCGGGGGAGCAACAGGTGCTGGGGAGACCTCTGGCTCTTTCTTACCACCCCTAGGCCTCAGACAGGCTGGTAGCTTTCTCTCCTTTTTCTCTGGACCATCTTGTTCCAACGATGTGTTGGCTTCTGGTGGCTGTTGGGCCATTTTTGAACGGGCCCCAAGCATTGCAGACGGCTCAGGTTGCCGGAAGGTGCTTCCTTGCTGCCCTATGTGAGGAGAACTTGGTGGTTTAACGTTGAGCGTTTTCGGCCGAGCGCCAAGCATGGCAGATGGTGGCAGCGAAGGTGGCGGCTGTGCGCCTGCGCTGTATGGTAGCGACATGTACTCCTGGCGTAGGTGGTACCCTGGGAATACAGGAAGGCTGGCTGGGCCGTCTGCACCTGCTCCATACTCTGTCTGGTAGGAAGATCTTGGTGCGGACCGTTTGATCGTGATCTTCAGGAAACCCCACAGCTTATCGGCTATTCCTTGCACTGGCCCTGGATCAACCTCGTGAAGCTTAATCTTCACATCACGACAGAATGCGATAGGACAGAGACGGTGGGTGTCGCAACCCCGGGAGTGAGACACGGCACAGTAGAACACTGCAGAGCAAATTTCGCACTGACTAGCGAATTTAGAACACGCTGTGACGTGTTTGATGGCTCCGTGGACGACCTTGCAGGACGAACAGTTACAGGACGCCCAGTTGGCGGCGCCGCGGTGCTGTCGGTGGAGGTACGACGTCGATAGCGCCTGGATGAACTGCTGAACTTGATCTTGCTCTGGGAATACCACGCCATCGCTCAGCAGTGCAGTCTGGGGAAAAAAATCAAAGACATTTTTACAAACATTGTCAAGTTATAACAACATGGCTTTTGTTATGTTATGTCATTTGAGCTTAACAAATGTTCTTGTCCACCATATCGTACAACATACTTGCTTGTTATGACACAGCCTACACATAAGACAAGTTATTAACAAACATTGCTTTGGAAAAGACAATATTGCATCTTTTCAAATTACAACATCATCATGGTTCTTGTTATGTCATTAAGCTTGATGAATATTCTTTCCCCCCATATCCTACAACTTACCCTTTTTGTTAGGCCACAAACTCTACAACAAATGTTTCTGCTAGGGTTGGACAGGTAACCAAAAACATAATTCCATTTTTTTTCTTAGGCCTTACCAATGTGGTGACAATGTCCTCTGGTGGCTCTTCCTCCTCTTTTTCCTTCCTCTTCACTATGACCTGTCTGTCATTCGGGGTCCTCTGCAGGGGGGCGGAGGGGGGCCTCCTGGGGGGGTCACCGTCACCATCATCACCACTGGCCGAGGACTGGCTGGTCATACTGTGAAGGGGGAGGGGGGTGCTTGGGGTGCCAGCAGTTGAACTGGTCTGTAAACAAAATCATGAATAGAAGGTGAGTTTAGATGGAAAACAAACAAAAGACTAGATATAAATCAGAACAAATCAGATTTCTGCAACCTATCAAGAAAATGTACCAGTCTTTGCATTGCGCATGCCTCTGTTGTATCTTTATGCTTTTTTTTCAGTATATACTCATGATGATAGTAAGATACAATGTCATGTACATACAATTTTACTTGACGAGTCAAAACTGCCCAAGAAGACCACTCAGGGGATCAAAATTCTGGTCTACGTGGACAGTACAGGTGGTCACTATAAACAGGATTCTTAATTCTTGTGTTAATGGGAAAAAGTAGTCACATTGGCCAGGTGGTCCTTATGTACTAGTGGCCACTAGTTCAGGTTTGACTGACTTTTTACTGTGTTCAAGTCAGGTCAAGTATGTTACCTGTGTCTGTGAGCCTCAGTTTTTCCTGAGTTGTGTATATAATTGTTACATGTGTCTGTGAGCCTCTGTTAGACTGTAACAGTTTTTCCTGTGTTGTGTATGTTACATGAGTCTGAGAGCCAGGGTTATGTACATTACCTGTGTCTGAGAGCCAGAGTTGGACTGCTGGCTGTTCTTGTCCCCAGGTGCCCTCCTGGCTGCCTGTCGCCCCCCTCCCCTCCGGCCTCTCCTCCTGCCACGGCTGTTCTTGTACTTCGCAGGTTTCCTGTGAAACTCCTTCCTGTAGATGGGATTCACAAGGTCAAATGTAAGTTCAAAGTGCCATAAATTTTACTTAACTACAACAAAAGCATCAACAGCACATTCTATGTAATAGGTAAAAAACACTTTCATTGAAACCTTAATACAGTAGTATAACAATTGTTTAATTTCCATTGACCTTTTCACAACAGCATGTCGTGATCTTGGAGGATGCTTCTTTGTCTTCTGTTTGGGTATCTTCTTTTCGTCTGCTAAAGAAAGAAAGAAATGAAGATGTTCAAAGCCTTTGTTATGAAGCATTTATGATGCATTCAGTAATACCTGGCACATGGATCAAGACTCAAGTCATTAAAAACTTTAGATGAAAAATTATCTTAATTCATATACCAAAGGGTTGTAACAAAGTACCATTTTCTAACTTCCTATTTTCTAACAAGTGACTGCTAATGTTCCAACGGTAAGATGTACATGCTAGGCTATTCAGTATGAAACTGGTGCTTACCTCCTTTGAAAGTCCTTTTCTCAGCATGTGTTGCCTTCTGCTTGCCATGCTCAGCCCTGAAGAATGACTTTTTGGTTGACTTCTGCTGTTTCTTTCCATCAACATTGGCCCTGTGAATCACCATATAAATTGTGTTTAGATAAAGCATATCAAAAAGATTCAGCTGGCTGCAGCAATGCATGACAACATGTTTACATACAGAATGCTGTGAACAGTATATTTTTGTTCTGCATTTTTCCAATGTCTACAGGTTAACAGCACTAACTTGTAATTGTGTGGGAACTTTAAAAATTTACAAAATATATCTGTACCTGCTGGTTGCCTTCATGGTCTTTTCTAGAGCCTCCTCTGTGTCCTTTTCAAAGACGGCTTCGTTCTCCTCAACCACTTCTGTCTCTGAGGCGTTGTCATGGCAATAGGAGGAAGAATTCTTGTCTGCAAGGATGTCAATCTTTTCCGACTCCTCATCAACATCCTTGTCAGGGTCGGTTCCCTCCAGGTCTTCTGCCTTCTCTTTCTCATCATCTTCTCTTTCTGAGGAATTCTTTGTGTCTTCATCCAGATCATCTTCATCCATAAGATGGAGAATGACCTTTTGGACAAAGGGTTCTGGGTACTGAGAAAACAGAAATTTGGCGACAACCCGAGGGTCGCTCAACTCTGGAGGGTGCGTCAGATTGGGGACGTTTTCCTCAGCTGGGCCATTCTCTTTGTTGTTCTTCTCACGGTTTGCCTCCAGGTCAGCCTTGCTCCATCCTTGCAGGTCTTCATCTACGAAGTCGGACACATGCTGCTTGCCTGTCTGCTGCTGAGGTTGGGTGGTGATGGTATTTTCACCCTCCTTCTCATTGGATAGGCTCACCGACAAGTCGCACTGTTGAGGCCATGTTGTAATGGCAGCTTCCTTCTCATTGGGCAAACTAAATGACAAGTCGCACTGCTGAGGCTGAGTGGTGATGGTATTTTCATCCTCCTTTTCATTCGGCAGACTCACCTGCAAGTCGTCACCATCAGCTTTCTCTGGGGGGATGTCGTCAGTTTCTGTCACCCCAGGCTTGACGATGCTGTCTTCATGTTCCGCTTCCTCGATGTACTTGTTGTCTGTGACTGTGAGGATTTTGCACACTCTGTCTGTGCCTTTACCCTTCAAGACTGAATTCGAAGGATCGGGGGAAGGATCTGGGACATCTTTGGATGTGTCAGACTTTTCTTTTTCCTCCTTTTCCTTTAAATGGGCCTCCTTCGGGGTTGTACACTCTGTGTCAGAGGTGATGGCCATTCCTCACATCTAAAGGAAGAAACAAAAATCATGAATAGAAAATAGAAAATGTTGATGCTATTGAACAATCAGACAACCCATATATCAACTTTTGCTTTTACAAAATTCCACACAGTTTTTATCATATTTATTTCAATCTTATTATCTACAACGTGAAGTAAATACAATGTGCTTCAAGTTGAACCAGACAGACTGCAGTATATACTGTAAACTTTGAAATGTTTGTGGTGGTTTTACTTTCACGGTGACCTCTCCAATGCAAAATCATGACAACACGAATAAGCATTTCCAAATATAACTACTGTACCACAGAATTGTTCCAACTAGGAACAGCAAAATACAGTGAAAATCTCTTTCCCCCTCCTACTGTGAAATTAAATCCCCACGAAAAATACTGAAGCTACAATATATATTAGTAATTTGTAACAACATCTGTAGCAGGGGCATTGTGCCATGCATGAGGAACCTCTTCTGCATACTAACAAAGGGAGACTCAAAGATGTCCTTTGCAAGGTCAATCTCCCAAGTTTGATGTTGAATACAAATGAACTTACTGCCAATTTCAAGCCATGTAGCATTCTATAGAATTTAGTCAGTTTAAACACTAATCATTCTTTTTTTCCCCCGATAGAAATAATTCTTTAAGATAGAATAGTCATTCAAAAAAGCAGTGTCAATGTCTATTATAAACATATCTGTATGGTATGTCACAGGCCCTACTTACATATGTACTACATGCACTTCGACTTTGTTTCCATGGGTTAGGCCCATATCTGATCCATGACTCATTGAGTTTCTATGGACTGCCCCATTTAGCAATTTCAGGAGGGGTGTGCAAGTAATCTATTTATCTAAACACTCCAGTGAACAACTACCAGAGAAATTTGGAGGGTCAATCTTTCTGGCAATGATAGAACAGCAAAATTTCTATAAATGACAGGAAACAAAATCTGCGGCACATCAAAATTGCATACAAAATACCTAGCAGACAAGTGTCACTGTGATATTGGTAAACTTGCAGCTGCAAGTTTAACAATTACTAACCAATCATCTGTGTATGAATATCACCTGAGGGTAAAAATAACTATGCACACGTCTACAACTCTTCCAATGATTTGAGTTTTGTGCACACAAAATTAAGTCTTTCAACTTCCTATAAGGTATTCATCTACAAACAACAGAGCCAAATCTACATCTCACACAAGGAAGGGGAAATGGAAGGGGAAGTACCATGATTGTTCCAAGTAGTTTCAATAACGTATCCTTGTTGTAGGATACCACTATATACATGTAGTAACACTAATGTAACAGTATCAAATTTGTAAAAAAAATTGGCAACCAAATCCGTCCTTACGTTAGGGCATAGTGAGTTTCAAACCCGGGACCAATGCTCTAACCGCTGTGCCACGCTGACGCCACTGGCAAAATATTACATATTGGTAAGGCATTGAATTGCAATACCAATAAAACTTTTCAAATTATCATCCTGATTATGAATTTCAAAGCAAAACTGTGGTCAAATTAATGAGAATATGCTAAAAAGTCACTACAAATATAGATCTAGAACACAGTGGACTAGTACAATCTCACAATAATTCTAACTTTTTCACTCTACATAATACAAACTAAAGGTGGAATACCAGTAGCTCCTGCATGACTGCACAATACCTCAAAATTTTACACAAGCAGGAAATAGGGCCAAACACATTACATGAAAGGGGAAGTACCTTCCATCATTACCCAGTGATTTACACAATGGCTTTGTTTGATCTTTAACACCTTCTGAATTGTTTTTCACAGGTGTTAAAACAAAGAAATGTAAAGAAGCACACCTTTATAACAATTACAAACCTGTGTTTGTTACCTGTGTTTATCTAATTGCTAACAATGCACAATAAAGAAACCTACAACAGTCAACCAATGTTCCTTCCTTTAAAGAACACCTTGGAAATCCAGCTTGTGAATTGCATACTAGTACCCTATGATTGCTAAGATCCTTGTCTGTAAACAACTTTCCAAGGTGACACATTGTTTTTCAACCTTTAGACAGAATAAAAAAACAAAGAAAGTCTTAAATCAGTCCCGTCTTCACACCCCAACAGTCTACCTGCCTGATGCAACACTCTACAACATTGCACAACCTTAGCTCACCTGAATAATAGTATCTGTGTTCTCACAGAAGATATAGGTTACAAGATTCGATTCCCAGGACCATGGGTTGAGGTATAAAATCCCAAGCAAGTTCAAAACGAAGGGGAGGAACAAAGAATGCAAGATGGCGGGTCCACTCCCACTTCCCTGGGCTTCTTAGTCCAAAAACAAAGTTCCCGGATGTAGAACGACAAGGCGGATAGGTTTGTGTTGTGTATGTAAATGATCTCAAAGGTCACCAACGCTGACCGAGCCTGAAGGCAACATACCACACAATAACGAATGAAAAGTAATGCAAGACAAGTGTCTGATGTTATAAAGATAGAAACCTGCTACTGTTTAAAAGGTCAACTTTAGAAATCTTCAATCTGCAAACTAAGATAACTTGTCAGTCCTCTTTCTTGAAACCACAATTTAGGATGAAAATTTGTGACTTCTTAGATGCAATATAAGCTAATAGGGCTGTTCAAAGTATTATGGTTGAGTCTGCAAATTATATTATTTTTATATCATGCTGTACCGTCACGCACCATGCCTGTCACGTTCTATGCTTTCCCAGGCACAGAACGTGACACAGCCCGACCGTCACAGACTGTGCCCGGAAGTGCTGTCAATCACTGTGACTGACGGGGCAGTGATGCCCGCGTTTCCATATAAGGCAGCGTGTTTTTGTTTACCGCAGTCCCCCCACCCCCCGTCATCTTTGTTTTTTTGGGGCGCTGAGGTAAGGAGGAACAGCGTAACTCTCGCTCTGTAAAATAATTGAATAACTTAGACCTAGAATTGAAGTGGCACAAAAAGACAGTGTCTATAACAGATGCTAAAAAAAAAAAAAATTGTAAGACTAAATATATTCTATCCAGGGAAACCAAAATTAGACTAGGATCGGGCCACTTGCCGATTACTTCGACGTCCCGAGGCAGTCAGCTCGCCCGATCTAAATCAATGCTACGGGAAGTTGTAGCCCCGGGCACTGTCCAGGCACGGTTCGTGACAGTGCCGGAGTGTCACAAACTGTGCTTTTGCCCCAGGCACGGTTTGTGACACTCAGGCACTGTCACAATCCGTGCCTGGGCACAGTTTGTGACAGTGCCCGAGTGTCACAAACCGTGCCTGGGGCAAAAGCACGGTTTGTGACACTCCGGCACTGTCACGAACCGTGCCTCAGGACACAGTCGTGAATGGCACTGTTCGGGACGGATTTCTGTTGTAGAAATTCGTGATGAGACGTCCGTCTGTTTGTGCCACATCAACTCTAAGTCCAAATCATCCAAGACAAGCGCGAAATGTATTTCAATGAGCGAGAATTACGCTGATTCTTTCTCATCCCAGCGCCCCGAAAAAAAAACAAGATGGCAGGCTGCAGGGAAAAAAATCGCGTTGGGCAGACTCCTCCCCCTCAAAACTAGCTCCGCCCAAAAGCACAGTATGGGATAAGACCCCCTGTGTGTCACGAACTGTGCTCGGTTGGGCACCATTCGTGACGGTGTCCGAGTGTCACAAACCGTGCTTTTGTCCCAGGCACGGTTTGTGACACGCGGGCACTGTCACAAACCGTGCCTAGGCACCAAACGTGACACAGCACCAAACGTGACGCAACACATGATTACCATTGAAAATCTGGATCTTGGAAGGAGGGTGGTGTAAACTCAAACTGTAAGCCATGAGACCTGAACATGTTTTCCACAAACACTAACTCGTACAGAACAGAACATCAACGATCAACCCAACTGTGCTTACTGTTGTTGAAAATATTGTACCTGTCCGGTATTTTGGAGATTGCAGTATGACTAACAACACCTGCACAAGGCCTACCTAAGCTAGAAATGTTACAGACTTGAATAGGTCATTGTAACAGTTATGAAGTTTCGTCCAAAGTTGTTCTTTCTACGCAAGTCGTAAGTACTGGGAAAATGTTTTATCATGTCCTAGTCCTTCTAGCATTTAAGTAATGGTAGGGCTATATCGTACCTTGGACCCTAGACCATCTCGCAACTTTGACTAGGGCTATAAACCAAAATTACCAGAATAAAATCATCAAGTAAATATGGCGCCAAGAACAAAGAATTTCCAAACACATTTTCTGGTTTTGTGGTTCTCGTATTTCTGAATGCTGCAATTCATATCTATATACATCACAGTCACAGTGACAGTAAAAATGATAACATATACTCTGCCATGAAACTTTACTAATCAGTTCCTGTTCAGTGATTTACATCCGAGACCAGACGGTAAACAATGATAAGGCAGACACACTGCCACGCGGCTATTTTGTTGTGGCGTAGCAAACAACTTCGACAACTTGTATGCTACCCTATTTCACCAGATAACACAAATATGTCTTCTATACACTTAAGACCCTCTGTAACTTTCTAGCGGTTGATCAACAAGGCATGATTAGCTTATTGTGTCCAAGACAAAAACGATGTAAGCATGAAGTGTAAAACCGTTGCTGAATCACATAGCGTAAGCACCGAGTAAATATCAAGGAGCCTAACATCTTTCTGTTTGTGTTGATTCTACCTCTGACAATCTTGTCAACACATTTAGTAAGGTCTGTTGGAATTGTAAACGCTGCCCAGGGGCAAGGTTGAAGTATGACGTCACCTTCATTTAAGGTTATTTGAACAACAGTGGCCAAAACAACAGGTTTGAGGCCGCCATTTTGTTTGACGTTGAGTTTACGTTTAATCAAAAACAACAGCTCTGTTTCAATACTCTCAACAGTCAACAAGTCTGCTGCAGTAATAGTAGTCATAAGTACTGCACGAAAAACCATTCCTTAAACTCTATAAGCAAGTAAAATTTAGACAAACTTCTGATTAGAAAATATCTTCTTTTTTTGTCTACTGCCTGAGGCCCAGTGGCTTCCTAGACATCACATGACCCAGTTCCAAGTACTGAAGCCATGCCCACTTCGAGGAAGTAATACCTAAATAATGATAACACACCTACAGGTCCAACTAATCAGCAACCACAAAGTTATGAATACCTAACAAATATGTATAAAATACACACACTCTTTTGGGGACTGTGTATTTGGGGTATAGGGCTCTAATTATAACAACAAGTGAAAGTGGCACGTTCTAAACACCCACAAATTTGCATGTCTGCAAAAAACAACTCTCCCACCACAGACAATAGGAAGGTGTTAAAAACTTAAATACGCCAATCTGACAACAATGACAGCCTCCTCAGAACCTTAAATAGCTAATAGATACATCTATTGTGAGATAAATGAAGGAAAGGGACGTACAAGAAAGGTATCCGTAGCTCTCAACTGACGAAGCTGGTTGAAACCGACCGACCGGCCGCCGGTCCCAGACGGGACGGTCCAACCCACCCGCCCCTCCCGCTAAACACCGTTTACCGCGCCGTTAAACACCACACAACCCTTAAATTTCAACAAGAGAGTTGGAACATACTCATAAGACGGCTACTCACCTAGGAAGTTCTTCAAACTCCTTGATTTCCGTAAAACTTCAACATAAACACGGAGAAGTTTGTGTTCAGTCTGTTCTGAAAACCGATTACTGTAGCTTGTGATGGCGGACTGTTTACAGCATAAAAATCCTGGCGCTGGAAAAAGTATTCCGTGTAGCATTACTAAATAAACTACCATAAAAGAAATATTATTTTGTCAGTATTTTACAGATGTATTACACATTTAATGAAGACAAAAATCAGTTCATATATCAGAGATGTATTGTCAAAGGAAGTTCAAGGAACTCACTGAGGATAGCGGATTGATATCAAAACGGATAGTTTAGTGCTGACATCATCTTCCAGCGTGTGGCGCGAAACAGGTGACCTTTGAACTCTAAGGCTTGTTCTGATTGGTTGGCAGCATTACCTCTGCAACAGGTGGCAATGAGAACTTTTAAACCCTGGGATATATTTCTTATCATTGGACATTCCCATGTAGTTTTTACATCCTTAAATAAAGTGGAAACTATTGTATACGGACCAGATGTTTATAGGACACACAAAAAGTAACATGGAAATGGCTGAAGTAGTTGAAAGGTAACATTAACGCAAGAAAGACAGGAGTGCCATATTATAAATGTTTCCCATTCTTTATGCAAATAAGGACCTCATTTGCATGAATCATGTAGTAATCTTCTGACCAAATAACACAAGTTGTTCAAAGTATGAAAGTCACATCTTAGCGAAGAAGGCTATTGTAGCATTTCACTTTTCAGCTAGGGGGCCCAAACTTACATGACTTACTCTCTCTCTCCCTCCCTCCCAATAGCTGTCTGCCACTCAAAAATCATGACCATATGTAAGGATATGTTGAATAATGATTACAATGAATTGATTGAATGATGATTACAGTGATTATTTATTGCAATAAACTTATTAAACTTATTATTGTACACTCGTGATTCTTCGCAGTGTATGGCTGTTACACGTTTGGAACCGCTGGTAACGTTTAGGAGTGCACTTGACAACCGAGGCTACCTCTGTCGGCTCTGAGTTGCACGAATTAGACATATAGTTAGAGTAGAGAAGGCTGTACGGCCACGAACACGCCAAGGCTTCAGTAGATGTGCAGAGTTACGGTATTCGTAATTAGGGAGTAGGTTAGTGACGGCTAGGCCATGCATGGACACACTGTCAAGTACCGTTACGTGATGGCCGACAGATGGCAATGCACAGGAAGCAAGCGGTCCCTCATTTTGAATCACCTGTCGATACCATCTTACTAGGGGTGGGTACCGGTACATAAAATTCAGGTCCGGTCCAGGTCCAGGTCCAGAGGGTCAGGTCCAGGTCCGGACCTGTACCTGTACCTGATTATAATAGTGTCGCAGTACATCATATTTTGGAGCGCGAGACATACGTAAAAGTTTCCAAAAGTCATGTCTGGAACGATATAATTTCTTAGGTTTGCACTTTGTGTCAAAATTATAACTATACTCTCCTCGCCGTCTGTTTACTTATCCTTTAAGTGTTTCTAGATATGATTCACAGCTAACATCTTCGAAAACGACTCGTTAAATCTGCTGTTGTATTTTCTTAGACCAGTTATGTGGTCGCCTGCTGGTAGCCTGGTACTATGAATTTACTAATCGGTCCATACGCCGGTCCACTGATTTTTTACGGACCGGTTTTTCTGGACCGGTCCATTAAGAAATACCGGTTTTGCACCGGTACACGGTAAAGGTACCCACCCCTACATCCTTCGGCTTAAACTAATTTGGCAAGGTAGATTGAATATTGAAATTCTTCTTGGCAAACATTGAAATAGTCCGACTGCTGTAGAAGATTCCAAAGCACAGGACATGAACCCGTCTTAAGTTAATCCAGGGTCTGCGTCAAGCATCAAACTAATGATAGTTTAATTCCAAAGGAAGTGGCTTAGTCACGCATTTCGTCTGGGCATGTCAATCAAAGTCGCCGGAAAAGTTTCAAATTTGCAAATTACTTTTACCAAACTGTCAGGAAGCTGCCCAATCAAATTGTTTGATTTTTAGAGTTGTTTCGCCAAATTTGGGCAGAGGTGGAGCCCCACTAGTCTGCGGGACCAGAAAGGGACATCCCCTTCTCTTGTGTCATTGTGTCATCTGAGGACTTGAAATAAAGGATCTGAAACGATCATCGGAGCCCTTGCCTTTGCCCTCGGACATCATCACAGAAGTGCAGCGGACGTCGGGACCCTGTCCTGTGGACCGGACTTGCTTAACGTTAGACGTCCAGGTAATGAGATACACAACCAAAGTAACTCAGTTCCCCAAGCAAGCTTCACAGATGCTATCTGAAACGTGTGACCGCTTGCAAAACTTATCGTTTGAGCAACTTTTGTACCATGTAGGAAAACTGAGCTCGATTTAGAAGAGTACTTAAAAAAGAGAATGACCATTGTTACTGTTAACTATAACGGTAATATGAAATAAGATTGTAGTTTGAACTTATGCCTCGATTTGGCGCCCTTGGTGCGACTGTGTATTCCAGTGAACGACAAGAAAGTATTTTCTCTCTCATCGTTTCGATGAATGAACGTCTACTAAACAAGTGTGTACAAATTGCCAATTTAGACTGACCCAAACCTGCTTACCATCCACGAGCTTTCTCTCGCTCCCCTAGGCCCTGATAATGACGAGTGAGCGAGTTAAGCCACCCCCCCTCTCACTGGACCCGCGGCACGCTGATCGAATTGACAACGAATTTCATCGACCAAAAGCGAATCTTTTTAAGCTTTGTCTGTTTTTCTGGGTTTTTTCTTTGTCATACGTGTACGTTTTGAGTGATATTCCCATTTTAAAGTCAAGGGTAACACAAATCTAGTTCAGGACGCAGCGACGCTGCCAGCGTGCCGCGGGTCCAGTGAGAGGGGGGCTTAACTGGTGAAAGCTAGGGTAATTGTGGCTATTGTACATGTTTGGAATAATCTGCTTCTTTCGGTCTCGTAGTGAATGCAATGACTAATAAAATGTATTTCATAAGCAAGAAACACTCAGAGAATGCAACACACATGTTACACTTCATCAGAGGTCATTTAGAGGTCAGTAGAAGACCTTGAAGGCCATTGTGGGGTCATTGAAAGACCAAGGGGGTCTTTGAAATATCATTGGAATTCCTCAGAGATCATACTGAAAGCTCACTGAAAGATCAGTCAAATTTTTGTACGCTCACTGTTGTCTCAACATTATTTTCTGTTAAGCGTGTGTCTTCCAGGGGCTAGTGGCTCTGTCTCTGAACATAAAAGTCGTGTGTTCGAATCCTGGCTGTCTGTATCACCCGACATGCACGATACTGGAAAGGGTCCAATGTTCATTGTGCTTGTCAAAAAGAGCTAGGGGAATGTCCCCGGTACAACGAACCTGTAAATATTGTACATCTGTCTTCTCTGTCATGACCAGTGGAGTAGCTCAACTGACTGTTCATTGAGTTCATTTGAGCTTAACTAGTTCGAGAATCTTTCTTTTTCTCTCTTTGTGGTATCCCTACTTTAAGAAAGAAGGACTCAGAGAAAACAACTCCCGTGGTGTACATCAGGGGATATAACTTTATTGTCTAGAGATGTGCAGATGAGTGTTAGGTGATGTCATCACAATGCAAGACTACGCCAGAGTCTTTGGTAAAGCGAGGCACACATCACGCATGCATGTTCGGAGTGCGGCGTACCGGCATAGAACGTGTGCAGCCGTTCTGTGCGATACACTCACCTAGCTTTGCTCACGCCGAAAGAAATTTTACAAGTTTCACCCAAAAAAGTTCTCTCAAAACATTCCCTGCAAAATGTCCATGGAAACTGGTCAAGGGAAAGGTACAGTACAGTATGGCACGGTACTTAGAAATGTTTCTTACAAAGTTTTTGCTATGTAAGGCTCAAGTTAGATACAAGGGAGAAGTTCCCTAACTTAGGTATAGTTTTCTATACATGCACAGTAGTTGAGGTTTCACTGCCATTCACTCTACAACAAACTCTCAAACTTGCTAGTTTCAGCTCAAAGTTAACAAAGAGCCGATAGTTACATTAACTTAGTGATAAAGTAAACTAAAAACGAACAAAACCACCTACGTATGATCAGTGATAAATAAAATGCTATTGCAATGATTCAACATTTAATCATTTCCAAACTCAAAGTTAACATCCTACAAATATAAAGGCACATGTTTAAAGTTCAGCTTTCAAACTAGTTACTGCAATCTACCTCTACTTCTATGGCTGGAAGTTAAGTTATACACCCATCCACACAATATAGGTCTACAAGTCTTGTAGTGCTTTCGCAGAATATGAGGTTCGGTTACCCTGCGGAGTAGACCGATTCAGGGGAAACGCTATCACATACTTTCCAGTCCTTAAAATAATACAAATCCCAGAAACATCAGGAAAATGTAGTAAAATCCTGTCATTCATTCTCATTCATCAAATCCAGAAAAGAGGTTTTGCCACAGTGTCACTCTTGTCACTCCTTATTTAGACATCAAACTGGGAAGACAAGAAGTTTTCTTCCAGGCTAGAAGTGGTCAGCCCTAAATGTAGAAAAAAGTATCGCCACCTGGCATTTTTTTGTTGTTGTTGTTTTTGTTTGCTTCAATAACATTAAACGGTTTCTTCATTGCTTTTATAGATTCCTCAAAACCTATCTCGTAGATTACAATTCTGCTCGTAAGAACTTCTGACCAAAAGCGCCTCGACTGTTACTTTTTTTCTGTTGCCAAGGATGGTGTTATGCTAATATGGCTCTGTCTGCGATCTGTTGTTTAACGACGTGAGAGGAGGTTGTGATCTGACGAGTGATTTTCTTTTTCGGCGTTGGGTGCTGCAGTCTACGAGATGGGTTCCACGTAGTTCGCCGGCAGCATCCCGCTCTGGCCGGTACGCTGCACCGTGCCGGTCATCCACCCGTCGTCGATCTTCACGCAGTTGACGATGACGTCGCCGTCCGCGAAGCTGATCTCGTCGTCTTCAGCGGCGGTGTAGTCGAACACCGCGCGCATCACGTTTTGCTGCAGAAGAGAATTTTAAATTTTATTCAGTAAATACATAAATACATACAAAAATACATACATATAAATCATACAATGTGTTTTCTAATACAGCATTACATGTTATGGAGAGGTGAAGGGTGATATACAGGTGGTTTGTTTTCTAAGGGATAATTGTCATAGTAATGTATTGGCATATTTGATTTAGCTTACTTTTAAAATATTGGAAATTGGTTTTGATGTCTTTTATGAATAAGCAGAAGAGAATAGTGCTTTTGTCAAATAGGCACATCGAGATGTTCAAGCAATCTTATTCAAACATGAAACTAACATTCATAGCCGGCAATCAGAACTGTAGATCACTAGTAAAATGGCTGAATTAACCTTAATAGTGTCAAAGTCAGTTTGCTTGTATATTGGATGCTAGACAATTCTAGCTGTCATCAGATGTTGGGAACCCCCTATAAACAGCCAGGTATTCAACCCAAAGTAATCAACAAAGGCTAACATGAACATACAAATGTGAAACGTATAGCTCATTTAAACCTCCAAGTATTGTGTATGATAAAAAGGGTTCATCTGATCAGACCTGACACTTTGGAAGTTAAACCTAGCAATTTACCTAATAAATCTTTAATCAAGGCATTTGAAACAACTTTTCAAGTCTACAAAGCTACTGTAACACATAGCCTTAGTTTTGCAAAACAGACTCTGCTTTTAAACCTAGCAATTTACCACATAAATTTTTGATAAATGCATTTGAACCAACTTTTCAAGTCTCTAATAACTGTAACACGTATCTTTAGTTTTGAAAAACGGCCTCTGTTTTGAGTGTATCATCAGTAGGAAATCAGATAGGTTTTTGTTAGAATACGTACCCCTGATTGGATTGTTGGCTCTGGTTCACTGACAGCAGCAGGAGCCTACAGGAGGAGTCAGTCAAAGCAGCACAGTCAGGTTAGGCACTACTCTACTACAGGGGTCTACAATACTTAGTCACACAAGCAACAGGCCTGCTGCATTAAAGCCTGTCACACATAGAAGACCATGGCTTCCTGACTTTCTAAAGACCATGGTTGGGAGTTAGTCGTGAGCAAGGTCATCTGTGGCCCAGGGAGTTGGTTGGCCAACTAGTCTTTAAAAGTCTAGATTTTGAAAAGTCAAACTTGGGAAAGTCATACTCTGCTTGGATTCGATCAAAAAAGTGAACTAGAACAGGATAGATTCCAGGCTACTCCCAGCCCAGTGGCTACACTGTTTGGGGAGTGGCCAGGAGCAAAGTCATGGGTGGGAATGTCTTGAATGTGTGACAGGCTTAAGACAAGAGGCAAGCTTATATTTTTGTACATAGAAAAGAAAGCTGTCAACATATTTTTAATCACTTTCTGCTGCAAGCAAACAAAGAATAGAACACAGTGACAAGCCATATAACAAGGGAAGACTTCTTATAATGTTATTTCATCAACAACGAAATTACAACACTGGAAAGACTGCAAGGAGCTACACATATTTCAGATACACGTTTTGTAGTCACTGTGGTAGCATAGATTTTAAATATTGCACAAGGATTCCCGGATTAATTACAGCTGCAGCTTAGTGAAAGAATAGAACACATAATAGTAGTAGTTGTAGTAGTTGTATTGTGGCAAAGTTGCAGAGTTATAAGACCACACAAATTCATTTCCTTGGTTCTCTAACTATTACAAGTGGACAACATATAAGTAAAGACACTGAGGAAAACTTGAAAATGACTATTCATTTCATTTAACTGAGTGCTCTCTCTCTCTCTCTCTCTCTCTCTCTCTCTCTCTCAGTCAGTCAGTCTAAAAGAGAGAGAGAAAGAGCAAGAAAGAGTGCACTAAGGCATAAACCTGGTCCTTCGACTTGGTTTTCATTGTTTTTCTAGTTGAAAACTTAAAGCAAAAAATAATTTCTTGTTAAATCTGTGAACTAACAAATTGGATTGGTGTGGCCTGAGATTGATATTTGGTAAATCTTTCAACAGAAGTATGCTGTTGTAAGACAAGCGAACATACCTCGAACTTGGGCTGCTGTGCATCGGGATGGGTCATGGGGTCGTAGTCCTCAATCTTGCCTGGCTTCAGCCTGACCTGCTGGTAGCCTAGGTGGGGAGGGAAATTTCATTTGTTAATCTTTTTTTCTTCTGCATAACCAGTAAACTGATCCACTCACACTGAGATGGACCCATACTCTTTCCGATAAGTGTGGTGGGTTCTTTAACATGCTCCAGGTGTGGCTCTCCTCAAACACGGGACCTCCGGACTTATGTCCCATCCGAGAGGAAGTCCAGAAACAAGGCTTTTCACCTTAGTAGAGTGGGGAAATAAGTGCCCTTCCCGAGGGCACAACATTTGTGACTGCTTTAGCTATGGATCTAAACCCAGGCCAGAACCTCTAGATCATTTCTAGATCCTAAATCAACAGCCCTAATTAACAACAAGACCACCTTGCCACCTAGCCTGAATTTTTGACTTAAGGGAACTGATGTAGAATCTGAATGTTTGTCTCAGATCAATATGTCAATAACCAAGTAGTGAAGACCTGTACTCCATAACTGGTAATCCGCCACTTGACATGATACACCCATTCTTGCCTCTTGGCAAGTTTGGATTGCACTGCTTCTTAGCAGTGGAAACAACCTTGAAGCAATATCAAAAGATTTTTCCTCATTGATTGTATAATAAGCCCTTCTTTTTACCCACTAGGCCATGGCTTGGGTTGCAACTATAACTTTATAGTGTATCTGAATTAACAAGCACTGTACGGTCAAGTTCAAAAGATGGTTAAGCAACAAGAACCAGGAGCTCAACTGTGAGGCCGCTACAAGTTGACCTATAGGGACATCCTTAAATATGAATCTACCACTATTTGAATGACCTTAAAGTATACTAATTTAGTTAACTGTCAGATCAGGAATGCTCTAAAACTTAAGAGTATTTATCTACAGTGCCAAGCCCCACATTTTGTATTCACACAGAACACCAACTTACGTTGCTCTGCAGAGATTCTGTATCCTGTCATGTGTGAATGAGAGATCGCGACGGTAGAGAAGTGACAGGAAGAACAGATGAAGAGAGGGAGAAGAGGAGAGATGAATGACCAGAAATGAGAGCAGAAATGATATAACAGATAGACATAAGGAGATATAAGATGAATGATATACACAAGACAGATGACATGCAAACCATAGGAGAAGTATCAGCTAGAAGTATCACACAAGGCAAGCAGCACAATGAATAAAGAGAATCACAAACAAATGTTCTAAGAGAAAGTTAAATGGAAGCAGAGCTTTAATGTTAACTCTCATAATTTTGCCGGGTACTCTAACACCACCACATTTGAAAATGGTGTTGTCGTGACGTCAAGGTTTTCCCTGGAATGTCTTGAACACCTGGTTATCTGAAGTGTGCAAACCTTTGGGATTACTGATGCTACATGCACGCATTAGTAGACCTCTTTAAATTCACCACTCTTCTTTTTAATGTAGCAGTCTTAGCGTTCACGGCGGAATTACAAGAGTTGAAAATAGAGCTTATACAAATAAGAAGAGACATTATGGAAGACAGATGCAAGATCTGATGGAAGGAATGAAGGCGAAGTTTACCCCTGGCTTTCCAGTACTTGTCGGGATCATAATCCCACATGCCGGACGACTCGGACGCACTCTCTCTGGTCGACTCATTCTCTGTACTGTAGATTACTGTCGGGTCATGGGTCAAATGGCGTGTGTGGGAAGGAGGGAAGGAAAGAAGCAGAATGGTGAAGGAGAGACGAGAAGCAACAGAATGAAAGAAATGGGCAAAAGTGGAAAATGTGCAGCACAGTTTTCATGCAGACAAATTAAAAGCAAACTGAAGCTCCTGTCACACAGAGCTGACCATGGCCTGCTGACTTTCTCCAGACCATGGTTGGGACCAAGGTCCTCTGTGGTTGGGAGTTGGTTGGCGAGGTTGCCTACTATAGTCTTTAAAACATTGTCTACACCAGAGTAGCAAACTTGAGCTAGAATAGGATAGATTCAAGGCTATTCCCAACCCAGCTAATCACTGTGTGGGAGTGGTTAAGAGCAAAGTCATGGGAAGGTCCTGAATGTGTGACAGGTTCTTAAAACATAGGCAGAGTGTGGCATGGAAAGTGAGAACACGTACAGTCAGCATTGAGGTTGAGGAAGTCCTCGATCTTGCGGTACTTCATGCCGGAGGTGGTAACTGAAGGGATGACGGAGCAGTGTGAAAATGTGCAGAGAAAATGAAAGGAAGAATAATGGTTGTGGACTGTTGGAAATATCTCTTTTCTTTGTGTCACAATTAGACCACACCAATTTTTGTTGGCTCTGGGATTTAAAGTCATTCTGCTATAGTGGACGATCAACATGAAAACAGAGTCTGACGGAAAAGTCTGTGCCCTGGTACAAACAGTTTTAGGAAGTGAATATAGTCGGATTAAAATTTCCCCCATTTCGCTGTTTTAAGCTTGACCTCTTTTAAATTTTTTGTTTAAAGTGTCTGATAAACAAGGAAATACATCGGTGTGGCCTTAACACAGTAAGAAGGAGAGAAAATGAAAGAGCGAAGCAACAAAAGTTGTGATTGACAGAAAAATGAAACAGAGCGGAAAGATGGGCAACTTACCGACTCCACCCAGTTCATCTTGATGGGAAGGTGGGAAGAACAGAATGTGAGAATGAAAAAAAGATAAAGCAATGAAGGAAACGTGGGATGCTTCCATGCCGGCGAGATGCAATGATGCATTAGACTATGTAACATACATAAATAGTTGGAAAATATTGCCCAAAATAAGGAAGTTTATGACTGGAAAATAGTGATGCTTTTTAACTCTAATCCCAGGCCCTTGGTTACCATCCATGTGGGCAAGCAAACCAGACAACCCAAGAAAGGCATGAGATGCAATTTACTTTCAAGCAGGACTGTAGACTCTACTCAGTACTAACCATATGGCATATCCAACTGCATTGTTCATACACAACAAGCTCTATCGTCGAGACTTGCATTTCAAACAAATCAAAGAACTGTATCATACTAGATCTCTTAGTATCAGTTTTGATACCATGCTATATATGTATTCTTCATTCAATCAAGTTATACCAGACAGTTGGCCACAACACCTCGAGTCACTGAACTTTAAAAACCACACATTTTATCTAATTCTCCTTTCATCGGCTATTTATCGGTGCACTGATGCAGTTATGGATTGTTTGCTTTATTTACTTGTGGTCTTGGACCAGTAGTGGTGGGAATATTTCTCAGGGTCGTACTCGTACGAGAGACCATCGCCTCTCCTGCGTTCATACTCCATATCCATCTCTGTAGGCCACAAAATGAAAGTGTTGGCACAAGAAAATGAAAGTGTTGGCACAAGAAAATGAAAGTGTTGGCAAAAGAAAATGAAAGTGTTGGAACAAAGAGAGAGCTCGGATGTAGGTGCTTAACAGCTCATAGACACAGTTGCTAAGTTTACATGAAATAAGTTGTTTGTGTATGCTGTTATGCTAATAACAGAAAGGACAAAATTATAGACAAGAACAACAAACTTTTAAAGCGAGAGGAAAGAGAGAGTAGATAAGGACAAAATATTCAACAGCAAATAACCCAGAAGTGAGTCATATTATCACCACTGGGTATATACATAATGAACATAAACAGGATGGACAGAAAGAGAGACAGAAGAAAGGAATGACACAGAATGACAGACAGTACCAGTGATTTTGTCCTGGGCCTCCATAGCTTCTGAAGGACATAAACAGCAGTGGGACAGATGTTAGTTACTGAAACAGTTAAGCTGTAAACAATCACACAGTCAAAACTGCCCAAAAAGACCACTCAGGGGACCGATAAAATCTGGTCTATGTGGACAGGTGGTCACTATAGACAGAATTCTTAATGTTTGTATCAATGGGAGAAATCATCTAAGGGATAACCAAAAAGTGGCCAGATTGGCCAGGTGGTCCTTATGTAGAGGTGGTCACGTGTACAGGTTTGACTGTTTAAGACTGAATTCTGACTGAAGATGTCCCCATGGAATGCTGTTGATGTACAGCGCAGATGGTTGACTTTGTTAAAGAGAAAAACTCAAGAGCGAATAAGTTGATATAAGCCAGAAATGTATTAGAGTGTAGATGTAACAAAGATTAAATATGCAATAGAGATGAGTATAAAGCATGTTAGTAGTGAAGTGATTGAAAATGTTCAAAAATGGTGTTTTTGTTAGTTCAAAAATTGTGTTTTTGTTATAAAAGATTGTGACTTTAAATTTTCTGCACCGTATTTTGAAACAAACTTTATTTGGAACTGTTTCTTTTATTTTCCGCTTTACAACAAAGGATGGGGCATCAAGGCATCATTTTGCAACAATTTTGCACATTACGATTTGCAACAGTGTTGCTATTTTGCTGTATAGCATGAACGATACGAGTTATGCAGATGAACTGTGAGTGTTATCTTGCAAAACTAGATCTGTTATGCCTCAGACAAAACAAAACTTTGCAATTTCAGTTACAATAAAGATAAAAATTTAGGAACAGACTGTTCAGAACATTTCTTCTCATATTTTGAAGTGGAAGATAATTTTTGTTTTGCAGCAGTGTTTAATGAAATACATGCATGTTAAGCAATGGGGGTGGAGGGGACAGTACTAAGAAGCTTTTTGAAATAAAGAAGAATTCTAGATTAAGAAGCACAAAGAATAGATTGTGAAGAAGACAGGAAAGAAACGAGAAACAGCACAGAGGACATTACCCTCAACTTTGGCAGCGCTGACTGTTTTTCGGAAACAAAGGAGGAGTGCTTATTATTAATCAAAAGTGTTAAAAAGGAATACAGACATTATCAAGTGTATGGATTAGATCTTTAAAAAGCAAAGGAGAAGAGAGAGAAGAAGAATGCATAAACAAAAACAAACATGCATTGAAAGGTGGAAACACAACTATTGGAGGAATCTAAACAAAGCATTATCCTGTCAAAGGCACACAAACAAATAACAACTGCACAGAAAAGGCGTAGGAAAATGACTGCATGTATAGAGACAAACAGTTACAAAGACAACAACAAATAGCCTGACATTTGTTTAAAGTAAACAACAAAGGTATGTAAAGAAAAACACACATTCAAGCAGTGTGAAGATTTAAAACGACAAAGAAGAAATGGTAGCTGTTTTACTTTATGAATGAAAACACAGATTTAAGGAAGCAAAAGATAGATAAAGCAGAAGATGAAAGGATGATATGTACCCTCTGCAGACTCTGCCTCCACCACATAGTCTTCAATGGTGCGAATTTGCTTGGCTGGTTTCCATGTGGCAGTGGTAACTTTGAAGAGCGAGGGACAGAAGGAGCATGAGTGTGGACAACTACTAAAGCTATGGAAGGAATGCTAGCTGTACAAGGAACGACTGTTAGTATAGAGTAAACCTCAGGTGTCCAATGGCACTTGAACTTGTGGTTTTCACATTGACATGAGAGGTTCAACCGTGGTTGGCAGATTTGCAAGAAGCAGAAGCATTGAGTTACGTGCAGAGGTCATATAGCAATGGTAAAAAGGAATTAACAATAAGGGATTTAACTTGTTGCTTATAACACAAGCTTGGACATGCAATGGAAAAGGGTGGTATATATGCACAAAGAAATGTAGTCTTTTGGAGAAACTACATTCAAAGAATGAGAGAATAAAGCATGGCCTCTAATTCCCTGTACTTGTAAGTCATTCCCAGTTTCACTATTTATAATCTAGCATGTAACAAAGCACACTCTTGTGCTATTTGAACATATTCTTAAATAAATCCTTTGGAGAAAACACCGTAGATTGTCAGGCTCCATACTTTAAACAGGACATGCTATCTAACAGTGTTACTTAATCTGTAAACAGGAAACTTAAAGGTATACCGAAGGTCTTCTTTTGGTCTTTTTCTGTAATTTATGGGAAAAACAACAGAAACTTGGTGGTCAATGTTTGTAGACACTTTCACATTAAATCTCTGTATGTATGAGGCCTGCTACTTAACAAAATGTCCGATACACCCATGAATTTTTGTTGTCGGATCTTAAATGTACCTTAAGTGACTGCAAACCTTCTTAGCAGTGTTTGTCAATAGTTTTGGAGTAAAATATGCTTGTCCATATCGAACCATACTACAGGGAAAAGGATGCTAGCAAGGGTCTGCCTGGCAGGGTGCAACCAGCTAAGCCATTCCTGATATGTAGGTGCATCAATAACGTTTCACCTCAAGTGGAAATACTGCACAGTGGAACAGAGCAATCCTACATAAAAAGACACCTTTTTTTACACCAGGCCAAACAGTGCTTCTAGAACTGGCTGTAATGTTTATCATGAACCAAAAGATGGTTTTAGGAACATATGAGGAGATAGAGAGTGTGTGCATTGGGGAGGGGGATAGTGATATCTATTACAATGTCATTTTGTATTCTAAAAACGGTACTGAACAGTATTTCCACTTGAAGGTTGTTTCTAAAACCACACACTTTTATACCTTTCTGAAAAATAATCACTAATAAATATGTACCGTAGCAGCAAGAAGAATAACATAAATAACAAAGAAATGACAGAAAGAAGAAAAGAAGAAGAAGAAAGAGGAAAGGGAGGTACCATAGATAGCCCTGCCGGCCTCCTCCTTGCCTTGATAGGCTTCGTAATCAAAGATGGAGCCGGGATCACCCAGTCTGATGGGCTTGTAGCCTGGTTAGTCACAGGAGGGAAAACACAGAAAACAGGAAACAAAATCACAAGGAGGAAATAAAACATCTAAGAGGTGTTCTAACACTAAAGGATGGCTGTAGAGGACTGTTAAACAGCAAAAGATGGTTCCTGAGGATTGTTTTAAAAGTAAAATGAAGTTTTTGAGAATCATCATTGGTAATCCTTTATATAAGAAATTAAATATTGTTCTGGTATATTGTACACATACATTGTGTTTTCTTGTGTAAGCAAAATGATTGTGTTTCAAAAAGAAAAACCCTCAACAACCACCTGAAGGAATGTCTAAGAAGAGGATGTAAGACAGTAGATTAACAGGGGGTTATATCATTCCAAAGCGGACTATTTCTTCTACAAACTACAAAGTATTAACTAAGCAGGCTTCCTAAGAAAATCATTAAACTGATTTTTATCACCAAAAGAACTTTAACATAGATCTGACCTCTATTGCCCCCTCCCCCATTGTAAAATATACATTACAAATATCCATACATCTTAAGATAAGATTAAGAACAAGACATTCATGTAACTAACATCATCTGGACTACATTTCCTTCTCAAGCAGTCATTGGAAGAGTAGGTGTCCAATAACAGTGACTTCAGAACCAAGGACATGGCATCTCCAATACACAACACTCCATTGTATAGGCATTACATCTGCTACCTCTCTTAACAAGGAACCATATGCCAATGCACACAATATGCATACATTAAGTTGTCACCAAGAGTTGGACAGTCCAACTGACAACCCACCTCATGACAAAGGCATGCTACGTAAACTATGTTCTAACCATCAGAAACCCACAGTCCAGGAATCCATTGATCCATTGAGAAATTCAAAGGCATGCTATGTACGTTCCAAGCAAAGGAATCACACTCATATCAAACCATGATGCAAGAGATCAATGTTAAACTCATCACACAATATCTGTATTGTGTCTTGCTCTATCAGAACCAAGCACAAGTCTTGCAAAGTATTTGCCCACTATGCATTCTCTTCACATTTGCAATGCACAACTTGCTAAATGCATTCAGTACGTGTGCACACATTTGCAATGCATTCGGTATGAAGTCACGATGCTTTCCTATGCATGTCTATTTTATCGTTATATGTACTCATAACTATGAGTAACACAGTAGAAAGGCATACATGTAGAAATGTATGAAATGTAGACTTTGACGAGAATGCATTTTCCGTGTACTGTTAGTGTAAGTACCTCTAACTATGAGTTATGCAGTATACTAAGAGAGTACATTAAAGTTCATGATGACTTTTGTTTTTCATAAACCCCACAATGTCTATAAAGGACTTACATGCTACTTGGTGTAATGGCATAAGAAACACAGGTGCATACAAGACATTATGACACTCTTGTTACTGTCCATTTAGTGTATCATAATGGATAGGAAGGCCTCCAAGACTTGATTTGGAGATAGAAGTGACTTGTGGGTATACATGTACAGTTTTGGAAAAAAACAGTTTTTCAAGGAATCAAAGTTGAGAGTGAATAGACAGTAAAGAATGAGAGAAGACAGATTTGGTGCTGGTAAAAAAGGGACATACATTTGTGCTTATATAGATATTGTGCCAATAATGTGCTTATTGTAATGCACTGGCAGCGAAATTGCTGTCTGCATGTAACTGTAGTAAAGAAATATGATTTTTGACAAATGAAAACTTTTTTGTGTGTTGGAAAATGACTCAAAGGCCTCCCTGCTTTTAGCTGACTTTGACTTACGTCCTCCAACTTTGCCCTTCCCCTTGGCCTTGAACTGGGCATAGGAAGCATCAGCTGCCATCCGGGCTTCCATTTCTACAGGGTGACCACAAGGTTTAGTGCACAGATGTGGTGACTGTGTACAAGGTGTGGGCATTTGGTAGTGCATATACAAGTGCATGTACAGGGTGTGCGCGTTTGAAACATACAAATACATGTGCAGTACATGTACAGTACAGCACATGTGAACACAAGGTTTTAGTTCACAGATGTAGTGACTGGGTATAGGGTGTGAATTTGAGGTCACAAGGTTTAGTACAATTGACACAAGTATTCAACTGCACATTCCAAAATGGTATATAGCAGGATGACAAAAAAGCAAACATTTTGTAGTAGTGTATTAAGTATGATGATGAAATTGATTTGCAGGCAAACAAGGGAGCTATAATGCTTATGTCATGACTTAAAGACAACATGCATCATAGAGAGTATGTGTAGTCACATAAACAGTCAGAAATGTTACTACACTGAGAAAGGTAGTGACAAAGGTTATAGTGAAAAGGGGTTACAAATATAGTTAAGGAATATATAGAAGCATGGGTGCACAGCTTGGCTACTTGTAAATTGTATGGGCCTGAGTAGCATCAGGTTACAATGTTAACAAGCACTTGATAAACAACAATGTCAAAGGGCATTGCAAGCCAACAGAGGGATTGACTTGTCAGACATTGTCAGTTACTAGTGATGGGGCACGGACACAAGGAACTATACAATGGTATCGCCATGCTGAAGTGATTCAGTTATATGGAACTAGATGTAATGTAGACATTCAACTATATGACTGATGTTAATAATCAGCAGACTTATTCACAGCAACAATATCACACAACTCCACAAGATGAAACATAGACCAGTACAAGCCATCATGTAATATATGATGTCTATGTGTGACAAAATAGAGCAATGTGTGGCTCAAACATATACATGTAGTTTTGTAAAACAGCACTTTTAAGCACATAGGAGAAACTACGTGATTCCAAGCACATGGGATAAGATAAGTTAGGTTGTGAATTGGATACAATGCCTATAACAACATATGGAATAGCTATGAAGGTTCGTAATGATTGAAGTTATACAGTGGATGAACTGAACAGCAGTGACTACTGCATTATTTGCATTCAAGGAAGGGGATGGTTCTTGTAAGACAAAGTATGGGGACATCTTACCTTACCCAGAGAGAAGAAGAGGACAAGATGTCTTAACTGTTATTTGACAAACAATTACTACGATGTAATCATCTGTCATGTGGATGTAAGATCTAATTCATAAAGGAGCATTAGTAGCATAGCTAATATAATGCCTTTGATGCATTTTATGACAGGACAGGAATTTGCTAATTTTCAGGAATTGAAATATTTATTTTTTCATACTCTGTAAATGTTTCTCATCAAAAGTTTGGTAAGGTATGCACATTGGGAGTTTGACCACTAGAAACTCAAGCATTAAAATACATATTGTATGGAATTCTCCAAAAGGAAATTTTTCACAATGGAAATGGAAACGGTCTTAATTTTGTTGTTTCTCATCTGTCAGATAATTTGAGGTTGATTTCAAAAGCACCAGAAACTGGTGGTTCAAACACATTTTCAATTTGTTCATTTAAAAAAAGTGCTACCAATTTACTGCTCCTAAAACAGATGAATGGACCAGTCTAAACAACCCTTGACACTGGTGGAATGACTTACTTTGGATGGAGATAGGGGGTTTTCATTTTAGATCTGTTCCTTTTGTTCCTCTTTCTAAATTCCTATCATTTTCAAGTTCCCTAAAATTGACAAATGGACCAGTCCTGACAACTTTTGACACTGGTGGAAGGACTCACTTTGGATGGAGATAGGGGTTCTCCTTTTGAAGTGGGAGTTTAGCAAGTCATACACTGCCTCCCTAAGATGGACAAATGAACCAGTCTTGACAACCCTTGACACTGGTGGAAAGACTTACTTTGGATGGAGATAGGGGGGTTCTCCTGCCTGCGCATGCTGGCCAGGTGCCGCTGCTCCTCCTCGTGCTGTTGTTGCATCATGCGATCGTGCCCGTCCTGGATAGTCATGCTTTCCATGCCGTGGGTGGGGTCCATCACTATGGGGTGACCACAAACTTCAGTGCACACATGCTTCAGGCAGTTACAGGGTGACCACACAGTTTAGTACGTTGATGAAGGTTAGACATCCAGGTATCAAGATACACAGTTACTCAAGCAACTGGATATAAATTTGGAAACGGTCAGACATTTCAGACAGCATCCACAGTGTTGCGTCAGTGACTGTCTTTCGTCGGCGACAGCGACTTCATCAATGTCTTTCGTCAGTGCTTCACACTGACTAAAGATAGGGGATGATGTCTGAAATGTCTGACCGTTTCCAAAATTGATCCAGTTAGTTGAGTAACTGCTACTTTGCGCACAGTTAAGTGCACAGCCAGGCTCCCACAAGGTATATGCAATCTTTAGTTAGTTTATTAAACACTCCCCAAACAGTAAGTTTGTGACTGTAAGACTTTAGTACGAGCACACACATATCAAGATCTTAAATGTCTAGTCAGGTTTCAATCTTTAGTAGCATAGACTATATGGTACTCATCACAGCGACTACATTATGGATAGTCTTGAATACAGACATTAAAGGCTAATGTATTAACACTGTCTTGCAGTTGCATTTGCATGTATACCCTCCATCCTCACACAGTTAGCAAGGCAGTGAATCGTGGAGTTTGCAAAGGTTTCACAGCAAATCTTTTTCCATTCAAGATTGGTAAATATTGAATGGGAATAAGTTATAATGAATCAATGATTCTATCATGAGGAATTTCGTACATTGTTAGTAGTAGTGCGTATGATCAGTGCATTGTCAGGAACTGTCTTGTCATTACATGCATCACTCCTTCTTCTGCCAGGTATGCTCACCTGATCTTTTCCTTTCTTACAAGAAGGCCACTCTGAAAAGTAATATATACCTACCTTGGTTACAAACCTATACTTACCTTGGTGCTACTGATGCCTGAAAGGAAGAATCTCAATTTTATCAGTCCCATACCCCGTTGGTATAGGGCCTAGGAAAATCAATGTTGTCTTTCCGATTATAGTCCTGCAAAGATTAGGATCAGTAGGTAGGGATTGTCTTTTTTCTTCTTTAAAAAAAAGAAAGATTTCGGCCAAAGTGATATCGTTAATAAACTGAACAAAAAAGTACAATGTTTACTAGACATTCCTACATCAACTGTTTAGAACCTTAATTCTTTTAACAGAGTGTGAAATACAGGAAGTCTGTTGGAGGATTTGCAACACTACTTAGAATTCTGTTCTTGTTTTGGTAGACCCAAAATTTTATGTCCCTTGCAAGTGGTTGACAAAAGAAGTTGGCAGGTTTTACTAGGGTCGGTCAGGTAACCACCAGAAACATAACATTATTTTTCCTAGGCCTAGGTAGGTTGTGCTCGCGGCTAACTCTAAGGGTCGCCTGTTAGAACTCACGTGTTCCGAGCTGCTGTTGAGCAGTCTGCGGCATGGGGTGTTCCCCAGGGATCATCTGTCGCCGTGACTCCATCGTCTGAAGCTTCTCCTTCACGCCCTGGTACGCCAGGTTGCTCTGGATGACCGTGTTCTTCTTCACGCGCGTCAGCTCCGGGTCGTCGATTACCGTGTGGTACGCCTTCCCCTTCTGTTTCTCAAAGTCCTCATGGTATTTCACCTGGAGGGGTTCAGAGGTCAGAGGTGAGCAAAATGGCTGACATGGTGTTCTATTGCCCAAAAGTCAAAGACAGTTGCATTGTTTAGCAGTCAAACATAGAAACACTATGTTAACCATTTTGTTCTCCACTGAGGACTGTTTCTGGTATTTCACCTGAAGGGATTCAGAGGTCAGAGGTGAGCAAAATGGCTGACATTTCTACTCTCCATAGGCAAAGGTCAAACATGACTGCATCTTACAGAGGTCGAACATAGAAACACTGGTGCACCAAGTCAGCCATATTGTTCAACACCGAGGCCTGTTTCTAGTATTCTATCTGGAGGAGTTAAGAGGTGAACAAGATGGCTGACATGGTAGTTCTAGTGTTCAAAGGTTAGAACAAACATGATCAAAGTTAATGTTAGGATCAGGCAAAATAGATGGGCAGTCTAGCTCTTCCAAGGATCCTTTGCAAGCTGCTGCTGTTGGAGTTTATATATAAAGAGATGGCTTGTTTTAGTAACAACCTCAAACACTAAATGATCCCTGGATCATGCTATCGAAGGCTTATGGGAAAGATCTCAAAAATATCATATGTCCTCATTACAAATGTTCACAATGCACAATTTAGTCTACTTTGAGGAGGTAACAAATAGGAAACTGTTAAGTTCTCATCAAGCAATGGCAAATGGCAAAAGAAGTACACATGCAATAAATAATCAGTAGGGATACAACTTACATCAAAAAGCAGACAGTACGTGTATTTTCAAAATTCTTCTTCATGCTAACCATACACATTAAATATTGCAACATGACAAAGAAAAATACATATGGAAATGAGACAAACATTATGAGAACTAATTGTGTACCAACAGCAAATTCATGCTATAGTACAATAGGTTGAAATGTGTCATGACAATAATCAGTCAGAAACAACACAACATCATCATGCCACACAGCAACAGTTTCAATCCTAATCCACACGACAGTTGAGTCTCCTTCTCTACCTCGCTGGAGATCTTTGTTGCGTTACGGATCCTGGCCATGTCCGGTGTGTCCAGGACGGCATTGTAAATGTTCATCTTTCGCCCCTTCCTGTACTCATTCTGGTGAGAAAAATGGCAGATTGCCATGGCAACAAGTCAGTACAAGAAGTGTAAATGTGGTATATACTCCAGGATGCACTCGATCTACTTAAAACCTGGTTGATTTCATTGATGGAAATGACTGAGAAAAAGGCGAATGGTTTACCAGGATTTGAGTATAGCCAACGAAATGAGATGAAAAACACTGTGACTGCTTCAAATATGGAAAGACACCATTAATTTCAAGCCAAGTGACACAATAAAAACTGACAGAACAGAAAATTCTACTACAGGACAAATAGAAAGATCTGAACCTGCATCTTTGAAATGTGCAGAATTATAAGAAACATCCAGACCTTTATCAGTTAAACAGCCAACTGGCACTGGGACTAAGTCAAGTCCAAACACCAACAAGCATTGGGAAAACAGTTTACAAACTAAGGCAGACAAAACCTTTTCTAGCTATCCTCTAACCACCACAGAGATCAACCAACTACAAGGCATTGCTGTAACAGTACATGACAAAGGAGACAACCTGACATGTAGCACAGACAGAACTCACATAACAAGTATCTTTCCACCAATACAGTTCACCACTATCTTGTTATGCATTTTGTCATTTTGTGATTTTAAATGATAAGTAAACCTACATGCCTCAGGACATCATTGTCCTGTAGCAACACAACTGCTATGTATTTACAAAGAGATAAAAGTCATAAACAACCAACTGATGGCAACATAGACGAACAACTCCACAACAGTTGACATTTCAGGACCATGGACAACTACATCCACACCACAAGTCTTTACCTCACTGCTAAGTTTGGAAGCTTTTTTGATCCTTTCATAATCCAGAGAGTCCATTATGCCATTTGTACCAGTGAAAGTACCCCTGCCCTTGCTGAAGTCTTTTCTGTACAGGGTCTGGTCAAGTCAAAATATGGAGATGGTCATTTTCAAATCAGATTCTTGACGTTACTTTTCTACTCCTCAGAGAGTAAAACTGCATTGTCTAGTAGGTAAAATATTGGTGACAACAACTGAATTCATAGATCTATGAGGGCTGTATGTTTTTTCTCTCAACCTTGTTCTAGAGCCAGTGGAAAAACGATTTACTTACAGAAAGATTACCTTCAGAACAAAGCTATGACAGCAGTCGCATTAAAAGCTAGAAGTCCAGCATAGGAATCATCACTGTTTCGGACTGACTGACTTTCTTCCATTCTTTTTAGACACAATGTTACAACTTTCATTCAACTGCTAATAAACCAATTAACGCTTTAAGTGAAAAATACAACCATAGTTAAGTATACTACCTGCAATCCTATAGGTAATTATGTCTTTACATAAAGGGAGTGTAAAGGGAGCTCTGTAAGCAAAGGGGGGATTAAGCCTACAGTAACATATTAATACAAATATATCATTTTCTGTTTGAACTAGGGTGTCATCTTAAGGCTCAAATGTTATTTGATCTTCAGCCAATTAACTTTAAAGGGAGTAAAAAAAGCATCTTAAAGGAGTAAAAAAAAGCACCTTAAAATTGCAAAACGTTTTCTTACTTGGCATTATGGGTTTAAGGAAGGGGCAGCCGACTATCTTTTAAGGGAGTAAAAAAAAATCTTAAAGGGGTGAAAAAAAAGCGTCATCAGATTATGGATTTAAGGAAGGGGCAGCCAATTATCTTTCACAGGAGTAAAAAAAAGCATCTTAAAGGGGCAAAAAAAGCATCTTAAAATTGCAATAAGTTTTCACTGTGGGTTCAAGGAATGGGCAGCCAGTTATATTTGAAGGGAGTAAGAAAAAGCACCTTAAAACAATAAGAAAAGTATCTTAAAGGTTTATGTTTCTCTGCATTGTGGGTTTTAGGAAGGGGCAGCCAGTCCACTAGGCACAGGGTGGGGAGGGGGGCGTTGTTGATACCTCGCTCTGTATTTTGGTGTTCCGTTTGATCCTCTTGGCATCAAGGTCATCCGTGACCACGTGTAACTTTCCCACCTTCAACTCCTCATCGCGATACTGGAGCTGGTGACGTTGCCATGGAAATGGGGCATTTTGTAGAGTGTGATGAAGTTGTAAAATTACCATAATACACCTATGGCTTTGTCTTTGATTATCCAGGAAGGAAATAGCCTTCAGCATAGAAATTTCCATTTCTGCTTGGTTGCCAGCATTTAGCATAAAAGTTTTAAAACAATCTATTTTTGTGATGTTGCCAGTGAAGCTTTTCTGGACTAAGCAGATAGGGCATTTTCCATTGGGTAAGGGTTCTTCAGGGTCCATATACCTTCAAGCAAATAACTGTCCTGGAATTTCATATTTCCACTTCTAGAAAATAGTCTTAACACTGCTGAACTTGTCCGAAGTGCCCAATTTTTTCATACTATTCAAATTTCTGGACTTTCAGTAAGCATAAGGACCCTGACTAAGGACACATACAGGGAAGCACTTTCTTTACAAGCTTTGGCGTAAAGCTTACTAATAGGGTTCTATACAATTTGCTGGGGATAACAGGGTTGGGTTTCTCTTGTACCTCGCTCTGTATTTTGGTGTTCCGTTTGACACGCGCGGTGTCCAGATCGTCTGTGACAGCTGTCAATCTTCCTGCCTTTAAGTCTCGGTCACGATACTGCACCTGGTAACGTAACCGGGGGAAACGGGAGGGTGGAGGTGATCATATGCAATGGAATGATGGGAGGTCACAGTCAGCCATTTTTAGAATGTCAAAAGTCAAAGGTCATTAGAGAAAATCAATGTGGTTCATCATTTTGTATGGAGCTACTTTTCAAAAGTCAATTTAACAGAAAAGGTGTAATGTTTGAATAATCCTGAAAAATTTATCACGTGTCGTGACAGATTTTTCACTTGTAAAAAGGACTACAAATTGTATGGTCTGAGGCCTGACTGTGATCTCTTAGAATGACGAAAAATGTGGAATAGTGTTGAAAAAATGTGGAAGATATGACTTTGAACAATTTCTGGTAATTTTCAAGTCTTTTGTTTTCATTTACTTATGAAATAAAAGGAATATCTGTAAACTAGTGCCGTACAAGGTTAACTTTGCATTTCCGAGCATTTTCACACTAAGAAACATCAAGTGCAAGGAAATCACAATTGCTTTTTTACGTAGTTCAAAGTCACATATATCAAGCAAATGAAGACTAAAGTGGACTACAGCAAGTAGAATATCAACACACATCCAGACCTATTTGATTACTTGGCTATTTGATTTGCTTTATCCTCTTAAAGAAATCTTAAAGGCATCTTTAAGTTTATCTTAAAGAAAGTAACGAAACAGGTCTGGCTTAGTAATAAGATTGTTGATATCCTACTTGTTGCAATGAGGATCAGAAAGGCAATGAGAATGAAGCAGTGTTGCAAAGGAATGGAGGGAGAGGGCGTGGCTCTATGTTGCCATGGCAATGGGGACTTGCACAAGGCCAGCAACTTTACCAAACCTAAATATGGGGTACTTTTTAACTTACATAAAGGCTTTTTGAATATGTATAGGGGCTGTTTAAAAAAAAGGAGCTTCTATAGTCATATTTGGGAGCCATACAACAGGCCATTACCATTGTGCTTTACAGCAGAAAACTTGCATAAGACCAGCAACTTTACTATAGATAGCAATGGGGTTTTCTTTTACCTTACAATCTACATGAATGCTATTTGAAGCTGTACAGCATAAAAGGGCTATTTACAAAATGGAGCTTCAATATTACTATATCTCAGAGTCAGACAACCGGCCATTACCATTGTGCTTTACAGCTTTAGGGAAAGGAGGGATTCATGTATGTGATTTTATCTGCAGAACCTATTCTTTAAGGCAAGGGGGTATTTCCAGGGGGGTGTATTTACCTCGCTGAGCATCTTGGTCACCCCCTTGATTCTGTTCATCTCGGGGTCATCCAGCACGTTGGTGTAGCGGGCGCCAGTCTTCCTGGTCTTCTTGTCCTTGTATTGCAGCTGAGGTGGAGTGTGACCAGAAGGTTTTCAGAACAGTTCTGACGGACATGTTCTTGATGAAGAGACGTCATGCTCATCCGCAGACCAAGGAACTAGCATCCAGACTTTCTCTTCCTCAAGTCTAAACTACAGGCTGTCATGACCAAGAACATGCTCCTTCCCCATTGTTGCAACCAGAGGGTTTCCTGAACATGTTTGACGGACATGCTCTTGTGATGATGCCATAAAGACTTCATCGTAACCAGCATCTTCATACAACAGTTTACTGTGATGCACTTATGGATACATCATCCTTTTCCATAGGCCAGAAAAACAGCATCTCTGCCACAAGTCTCTACCACGGGCAATCAAGAACCTGCTACTTTAGCATCTATTTCTCGGGCATTTTTTGTACCACTTAGCAGGCAATGCATTAAGTATGCTACTTTAGATAGACTAACCGCATTCCAGCAATACTGACAGGGAAACCATTTTCTGTGATGCACCTGGATGCCCAAACAATCTTGTCATGTCATTGACCATCTACACTCAAGACATTTAATTTTCATGAACGTCTTCGTATCCATTTCTGGATAAGACAACCATCTGCTCCAGTTCATGTAATGAGATGCAGATATGAAATGGAGGACCAGACATGCTCAAGGATGTCCCATTGTCCCCAATACACTCAAAGTTTGTATTTCTCAAGAAAGTCAAGAATTTATCATATACTGCCTTTAGCAGCCAAATGGTTCCTTTACACAATGCAACTTCAACTTTTTCAAGTCTTCATACATGTACAGACTCAACAGCAATCATCATGCTTAACTTCAACTGAGTTGCACCTCTACATACTTAGGGCAGAACCAGGTTTACATGCCACCACACCATTTTTTTTTAGATTTGTAGATTTTACATTGAATTCTTTATGTACCTCACTCTGGAACTTGCCAACATTCTTCATACGGTTCAGTTCTGGGTCGTCCAGAACCGTGGTGTACCGATTCTTTTCATCGAACTTTCTCACTGTTACTTGAGCCTACGAGTTTGTGTAGAAAGTTGGAGAGAAGGAAATGAAACAATAAGACAGCAAGAAGAAAAGAAACAGCAAAGAAAGATAGTTACAAGACAAACAATAAAGAAAGAAAATACACAATAACTTGAGATATTCTGTAACAATTATAAAAGTACCTTTTAGAAATGTGCATATTTCATACATTGATGCACAACCATTTTATGTATGACTTGCATGATCTTCTTTTAACAATGTTGTTTACCTCTGTAAGGCACAAATATTTGTTTGTTTGTTCATGTTTACCTGTGATGCATAGGCATTTGCCTCCTTCAGTCTCTTCATCTCTGGATCCTGCTGGATGGACGTGTACTTGCCACGGCCCTTGCTGGCATCGTCCTTGTCAGTAATCTCTCCATAGAGAACCTTAGGAATATTCCAACCAGCAGGGTCATTGATACAGACCCATCATATCATCTGTACTGACTTAACTTGTTCCAACCATGCAGAGTTACCTAAACCATATTCAGGCAACACATACAGAGGCATTGACAAATGTAACGTTTGACCATCAGATGAACACCATAGCTTCAACTCAAGCAATTCTAGACCATTCCGTAAGTCCGACCACTTGCAAAGTTGTTTCCTATTGGTCAACCTTTAACACTAAAACTGTGGTCAGCAATTCACACGTAAGAAATGTCCCCTTTGCTAACCAAATGTCTAACTGCCCATGTACATTTTGTGAGTAATTCTTAAATTCTTGAAAAAACAGAGGATAGGACTAGATATGTGGTATCTCTTGTTTAAGGCAAACATCACCCAATGAGAACTTGCATAACCAACTGATCAGCTAAACTTGTTTGTCTCAAGCAGAATGACACATGCAGTTTGACAACAGTATGCCTTAGACTTTGTTTGTTTCAGACTTAGTCTTAAACCAGGGGTGAATCTTGCATTTGATTTCAAGTCACACAACATTCCTTGGCAGGCTTGAATACCTGGCTTTGGAACTTCCCAACTTCTTGGAGACGTTTGAGTTCAGGATCGTCAATGGCGGCATGGTACTTCTGTCCATGTTGCTCCAGACGAGTGTGCCCATAGTGGATCTATTGAGAAGTGATTCAGGCAGAGGAGAAAGATATAGAATACCAGAGGGACAGCCAGCAATACAGGGAAGAATAAGAAATGATCAGCCGTGCAAAATCAGAGAAAGGCATTTAGATTTACTGAAAAGGAAATCTAAGTAGCATGCAACAGTAACCAAAACCAAATGGAAAGGAGAAACAAAACGTGCATGTAGCTACTGTAGGTTAATAATACTGCTACCGATAACAGTGTAGGCATAAGAGTACTGTTGGAAGGTAGGCTAAGGATCAGATGCACTACATGTACATATGTGTAGTTGGATAAAGGTACACTTGGCAAGATTTTTCATCATTTCCAGTTTCCACTGTTAACCTTTTCCTCCAAAGAGCCAAATCGGCAGCTGTGAAAAAAATCTTGCCTTGTATACCTTCAATTGTGAGCATACTGGAAGCTAAGCATGACAGGCAGGCAGAGAGATTTCAACATAGACGACACAGAGAGAAGAGAGATAGAAAGGAACAACAAAGAGCAACAGATGTCCAGCAAGTGGCATGTAAGAAGATGGGAAACAGTACACAGAAGGCAAGAGAGATGCATCAGAGCAAAGAAAAAAACACCAAAGAGACATTGGTGGAAGAGAAAGGTTTACGTTCTGGGAGCAGTTGGAAGGATGGAAAAGGAGAAAGCTTTTTCGAAGGAAGAGACAGTGGTCTACTGTAGCTTTTGTTTGGTTTGGTTAGCTAGGCAGATCCTACGACTACAAAGTAGCTTTTTCTACGAAGGGAAGGGACCTCTTCTACTCTTGTAAGGCTTCCCTAACTGTTTAGTACTGTTAGTGGATAGTTTCGAGGTCCATGTACCTGACAGTAAGTGAGCGCCTCAGGGTCTGCCATAGTGCACACCGTCCACGTTGGCTTCTTATATCTTGTTGCCTCCACGACCTTATTATTGTTATTATTCCCATTCAACGCCGCTAGGTCCTCATCGAGGGTGCGCACTATCCCCTGCATGGATTGCTCGTGAAGTTCGATTAGACGGCGCACCATGTCTTGGGTCATGGGGGTGTCGTCGGAATCCTGGTCCCCATCCCCGAGCGCCTCAGGGGGAGTGTCCGAGCGGCGACTCGTCACCGACACCCCTGGTTTCTCATCTTTCACCGCCCCTGCTGCCTTCAAACCCACCCGCTCTATCGCCTGCACCACCTCTTCTGTCTGCTCTTTAGTCTCAACAACATCCCCACCCTTATATATGACCTCCAACTCAGCCTTCCCAGCAGAGTCTGCCCCTCTCAACTCCTCTCCCGACAAGGTAAAACCTACCTTTTTCTTCCCACGGTACTTAGTTGCCCCTTTACTACTGCTCGTACCCTCTGTATAGTACTTGACTTCAGCCTCTCGATGCTTACCAGAGGCAACATCTTCGTAGAATTTGGCCATGCTATCAATATCTAAGGACCACTGGGGTTCCTCGAGTTGTGTGCTTTCTGATACCCTATCCCCAAAAGAGCTCTCTAGTATTTGTCGTTGATATTCAGCCTGAGCGGTAACTTTGGACAGTGTCAGGGCCCTCTGTGTCTCCGGGTCATAAAGGACTGTTGTGTAGCTACCTTTAGTTTCCTTAAATCGCTTCTCGTAATTAACGAAGCTGTCCAGACGCGAAATCTCGATAACGCGGCTGTTCTCGGAGTTGAACAGCAGGGTCCTGTAGTTACTGGTTTCCATTATGAGCTCCTCTTCGAATGCTACGAGATTGTCGACCCTGGCCAGGTCTACAAGACGTAGGATGACCTTATTTGTGACACGTTTGGCGACGGTCTCAAAGGTTTCTGCGTATTCGTTACGGAAGTCCTTCTGTGATGTGATCGATGACAAATTCATGGCCTTCTTTGTGGTTGGGTCGTACAAAATTGCAACATGTTGCCCGACCTGGTTTGTGAATGCTTCCTTGTATTTGTCGAGGTGCTGGATTTTGGATATTTCCATTACGTGCCGTGTTTCGGGGTCATACAAGATGGCATTGTAGTTTGCCTTTGCGATGTCATAATCCTCGTGGTATCTGGTAACACCGATAGCCTGGGACATTTCGATGACCCTTAGGATGGACATGTCTATGCTGGCCGAGTATGCAGCCCGACCCTCCATTGTTTGCGGGTAGTCTTTGCGATATCTGATTGAGCTCTGCACCTGGGTTAAATCAAGAGCCCGCTGTGTTTCCGGATCAAAGAGGATTGTTGAGAATTTTCCCCTGCCTTTCTGGTGTTCTTCCTGGTACTTGGAAAGGCTCAGGATCTTCGAGAGCTCAACCACACGCTTGGTTTCTGGGTCGTACATAACTGTTGTGTAGCGATCTCTGTCTCTAAGGAACTCCTCTTGGTACTTTATCACACTCTGGACGTTTGAAATGTCGATGAGTCTCAACAACTCTTTGTCACCGTATGTTGAGATGTGAGGCCTTCCTTCGAATGTAACCGGGAAGTCCTTCTTGTATCCAATCTGCGACTCTGTCTTTGACAGCTCGATACATCTCCTTGTTTCAGGATCGTAGATGATGGTTGCGTAGCTTCCTTTCTCCTTCTCGAAGTTCTTCTTATAGTTGACGTAGCTCTGTATTCTTGTCAGCTCAAGAACCCTCTGTGTTTCTGGATCGTACAGACAGGTCGTGTAGTCGCCCTTGGACTTGTCAAACTCCTTCTGGTACTGTACTAAGCTCTGTAGTTTGGTAAGCTCGATGATACGTAGAGTCTCCTTGTCATCAGGAATGGGGATGTAGGCCGCCCTGCCTTCAAACTCTTGCGGGAAGTCCCTTCTGTATAACAAAGTGCTTTGAATGCGGGAAGCTTCTTGGGCACGGCGAGAGTCGATGCTGTCAGTTGCCAGAGTGTACTGGCCCTTCTCTTGCTCAAACTGCTCGTGGTACCTGAACACACTCTGCATCTTTTGCATCTCAATCATCCTTTGTGTTTCAGGATCGTAGAGAACTGTTTGGTACTGGCCGACGTTCCGCTTGTATTCGTCCTCATATTTGACAAGACTCTGGACAGATGACAACTCGATAACCCTCTGTGTCTCTGGATCAAAGAGCACTGTTGTGTATTTGCCTCTGTCCTTCTCAAACTCTTCGTGATACTGTGCAAGGCTCTGTAGCTTGCTCACGTCAACAAGCCGGAGTATTTCTTTGTCACCCTCATCAGCACCCTTCCCACCACGGCCTTCAAAGCCAACAGGGAAGTCCTTCTGGTACTGAATCTGGCTCTGTAGTTTACTGGACTCTACAGCTGTCTTGGTCAGAGGGTCCCACAAGACAGTTGTGTAATTGCCCTTATCACGATAGAACTGTTCTTGATAGTTTATCAGACTCTGGACCCTGGAAATCTCAAGGAGTCTCTTGGTTTCTGGGTCAAACAGGATAGTGGTGTAGCCACCTCTTCCTTTCTCATACTCCGAGCGATACTCGGCTAGGCTGTGCAGCTTGGACATCTCCACAAGCCTGACCATCTCCTTGTCGGTTGTGGATGAAGTATAGCCAGGTCTTTGCTGATACTCAAGAGGATAGTCTCTCCTGTACTCCAACGTGCTCTGAAGGTGGCTGACGTCGGTAGCTCTGCGAGTTTCCACATCATCTGTTATCTGCATGATGTTGCCCTTTCCTTGTTCGAAGTCCTCGTGATACTTGAAAGCACTCTGGATTTCAGACATCTCCATGAGGCGTTTTGTTTCAGGGTCGAACATAATGGTGGTGTACTGACCCTTCGACCTCCTGTAGTCCTCTTCATATTTGATTAGACTTTGAATAGAGCTAACCTCTACGACCCTCTTTGTCTCTGGGTCGAAGAGCACAGTGGTATAATTGCCCTTGCCTTTCTGGAACTCCTCCTGATACTTTGACAAGCTCTGCAACTTGGTGATGTCCACAAGACGTAGGACCTCCTTGTCCTGATCGTCAATCACCCCAGCCTCTCTTCCCTCCATGGTGACAGGGAAGTCCTTCTGGTATTCCAACTGGCTCTGAGTTTTGGACAACTCTACGACACGCTTGGTCTCAGGATCGTACAGAACGGTGGTGTAGTTGCCCTTCTGTTGCTGGAACTGTTCTTGATATTTCAACAAGCTCTGTACATTGGAGAGCTCCATAGTTCTCCTTGTTTCTGGATCAAACAGAATGGTGGTGTAACCACCTCTTTCCTTCTCATACCTCTCATGATAATTGATCAGGCTGTGAAGCTTTGTCATGTTCACCATCCTGACCACCTCTTTTTCGTCTGCAACTGGAGTGTACTGTGGCAGCTGTGCCCGAGCTTCCTTCCCGTACTCTATCGTACTCTGGAAGTGCGATACCTCCTCTGCCCGTTTCGTTTGAACATCATCAGGTATTTGCGAGTAGATGCTCTTTCCCCTCTCAAAGTCTTCCTGGTATTTGAAGGCACTCTGAATCTCAGACAGTTCCAAGAGACGTTTGGTCTCAGGATCAAACATGACAGTTGTGTACTGACCCTTATTCTTCCTGTAGTCATCTTCATACTTGACAGCGCTCTGGATGGAGGACAGTTCGACCACCCTTTGAGTTTCGGGATCGTAAAGAATGGTGGTGTATTTTCCTTTGCCCTGTTCAAACTCTTCCTGGTATTTGAGGATGCTGTGGAGCTGAGACATGTCCACAAGACGGAGGATTTCCTTGTCACCTTCTGCACCTGCCTGTGCAGGTCTTCCCTCCATTCCCATAGGGAAGTCCTTCTGATATTCGACCTGGCTCTGAATCTTGCCAACTTCAATGGCTCGTTTAGTCTCAGGATCGAAGAGAACAGTAGTGAAGCTGCCCTTTTCCTTCTGGAACTGTTCCTGGTACTTGATCAAGCTTTGGATTTTGGACAGTTCAATCAGTCGTTTTGTTTCCGGATCGAACATCACAGTGGTGTAAGCACCCTTCTCATCTTCGTAGTCTTTGTTGTAACGGATGAGACTATGAATCTTCTGGAGGTTCACTACTCTCAGCAGCTCTTTGTCATCAGGAATCGTTGTGTAACCCGACCTACCTTCGTATCGAAGGGGGTAATCTTTCGGGTACACCACTGAGCTTTGGACAGTGGTCATTCCTGTCTGCCTCTTTGTTTCCACGTCATCAACAACTGAAGTGTACTGGCCTTTCTCTCTTTCATACTGCTCGTGGTAATGTACGTCACTCTGCTTACTTGACAGGTCGATGAACCTCTGAGTTTCGGGGTCATACAGCACAGTTGTGTATCCACCCTTTTCACTCTCAAAGTCTTCCTTGTACTTGAGGAGACTTTGCACCTTCGACAGTTCCAGCACACGCTTGGTCTCAGGATCAAACAACACAGTGGTGAACTTGCCAATGTCATCCTTGTGCTGCTCTTGATATTTGATCAGACTCTGAAGCTTTGTGACGTCCACAATTCTCAAAGTTTCCTTGTCTGCAGCCAAGGACTGATACTCCGGACGGCCTTCGAATTTGGAAGGGAAGTCTTTCTGATACTCGCTCATGCTCTGCCACTTAGACACTGACTTGAGACGTTCGGATTCAGGGTCATCTGTTACTGTTCTGTAACTCCCCTTCATCTCGTGATACGCCTTCTGGTATTCAACATTGCTCTGAATCTTCCCAACCTCCTGGACACGTTCAGTCTCAGGATCGAACAATATGGTGGTGTATTTGCCCTTGTTCTTTTCGAACTCCTCCTGGTATTTGTTAATGCTTTGGATTGAGGAGAGCTCCACAACTCGCCTGGTTTCTGGGTCATACAAGACAGTGGTGAAGTCACCTTTGTCTTTTTCGTATTCTTCGTGGTACTTCACAACACTGTGCAACTGCGACATTTCTATCACCCTCAACATCTCCTTGTCAGGGATAGGTGTGTAGAATGCCTTCAGTTTGTTATACTCTTTCTGGTACTCTGTTTCGCTTGCAAACTTACCGACATCCTTCAGCCTCTTGCTATCAATGTCTTCAGCAACAGAGTGGTATTTGCCCTTCTCTTTTTCGTATTCATCATGGTAGGATACCAAACTCTGTATCTTTGACAACTCTGTGAAGCGTTGGGTCTCAGGATCATACAAGATGGTAGAGTACTGATCCTTATCCTTCTGGTACTCCTTCTGATACGCAATTGCACTCTGGATGCTGGACAGTTCAACCACTCTCTTTGTCTCGGGATCAAAGAGGATGGTTGTGTACTTGCCCTTGTCTTTCTCGAACTCTTCCTGATACTTCAGCAAGCTGTGCAGCTGTGACATTTCTACCACTCGGACTGTCTCCTTGTCTGTAACTGGAGTGTATCCAGTCCTTCCCTCAAACTTTTGAGGGAAGTCCTTTTCATACTCCAGCTGGCTCTGATACTTTCCTACATCCTTCACTCTCTTCGTTTGTACATCCTCTTCCACAGAGGTGTACTTTCCTCGTAGACCACGGAACTCCTTCTGGTATTCTACGTCGCTCTGCCACTTTCCAACCTCCTTGTACCGCTTGCTTTCAGGATCGAACAGCACAGTAATGTAGTTGCCCTTGTTCTTTTCAAACTCCTCATGATATTGCACAGCACTCTGAATCTTGGAGAGTTCAACCACTCTCTTGGTTTCTGGATCGAACATCACAGTGGTGTACTTTCCTTTCTCCTTGTTGTATTCATCGGTGTAATGCAGAAGGCTCTGAAGCTTGTTGACCTCAACAATTCGCATGTGTTCCTTGTCATCTGGAGCCGAGTGATAGATGCCTCTTTCTTCCAACCACTTCCTGACATACTCGTACTGGCTCTGGTGGCGGGAAACCTCCCTGATTCTCTCTGACACAGGATCATCAGTGACAAGTTGGTATTGACCCTTGTCTTTTTCAAATTGTAGATGGTACTCGTTTAGGCTCTGAAGCTTGGACATCTCCATCGTGCGAGAGGTCTCTGGATCAAACATCACAGTCGTGTACTTGTCTTTGTCTGCTTGGTACTTCTTCTCATACTGAATGACGCTCTGAATGCTGGAAAGCTCCACGACACGCTTAGTCTCGGGATCGAACAGAACAGTTGTGAACCTGTCCTTGTCTTTCTCGAATTGCTCGCGATACTTGACGAGGTTGTGCAGTTGGGACATCTCGACCACTCTGATGGTTTCCTTGTCAGTTACAGGCGTGTAGCCTGCCCTCTCTGTCATCTGTTGCGGGAAGTCCTTTTGGTATTCCAGCTGACTTTGCAGTTTGCCAGCCTCAGTTGCATGTTTGGTTGCAACCGTGTCTGCAGTAGCGGTGTACTTGCCACGGAGGTCCTTGAATTCTTTCTGATACTCAACATCGCTGGCCAGCTTGCCCACTTCTTTGTATCGCTGAGACTCGGGGTCGAACAAGACAGTGATGTAGTTGCCTTTGTTCTGCTCAAACTCTTGCTGATAGTGATGCATGCTCTGGACTTTGGACAGCTCAACGACTCGCTTAGTCTCGGGATCAAACAGTATGGTGGTGTACTGGCCCTTCTCTTTCTCAAACTTCTCGTGATAATCTACCAGGCTGTGCAGCTTGTTCATCTCGACAACCCTCACTTGCTCTCTGTCGTCAGCGACCATGGTGTACTGCCCCTTCTTTCTACGATGTTCCCTTTCATACTCATACGGACTCTGATACTTCGTTGTCTCTTTGACCCTCTGAGTATTGGGATCATCAGCCACAGCAGTGTATTTCCTCCTCCTTTCCCATTCCATCGGGTGGTCAACCGGATACTCCACTGAACTTGCTAACTTGCCAACCTCCTTGTGATGAGTAGCTCTCATCTCATCAGTTGTTGTGGTGTACAATCCCTTCTTTTCATGATAGTCTTTCTCGTATTCTACCCTGCTCTGCATCTTGGACATCTCCCCAGCATGTACAGTTTGGACATCATCGGCTACCATCTGGTAACCTTCCCTTCCTGTCATTTGCTCTGGGAAGTCCTTCTTGTAATGAACATGGCTGTACATGTGCTTCATCCCAAGTTGCCTCTCCATTTCCTTGTCATAATCCAGCCATGCAGTGTACCAACCAAGGCCTCGTTCCTCGAGGAACGTGCGTTGGTACTCGTACTGACTCTGCAACTTGGTCATCTCCTGCACCCTTCTTGTCTGTGGGTCGTCACCAACCATGGTGTACTTGTCTTTCGATGCCTCATAGTCTTTCTCATATTCAATTCTGCTTTGCATTTTGCCCAGATCCTTCATCCTCATACTTTCTGGGTCATCAGTCACCAAAGTGTACTTTGATTTTCCTTCTTTTCCCTTCTCATAGTACTTGATCAAACTCTGCATCTCAGATGCCTCCTTTGCATGTTTGAGCCCAGATGCATCAACGATAGTCGTGTAACCAGACCTTCGCTCCATGCTTTCAGGGAAGTCTTTCTTGTATACATGTGAACTCAGGTATTCTGCTGTTTCTCGTGCATGCCTCGTGAATGGGTCGTCTGCAATGGAGGTGAAGATTCCTGTTCCTCGCTTCTCACGGTACATTCGCTGGTACTCAAAGTCGCTCACCATCTTTGACACATTCTTGACCCTCTCAGTGTTGGGGTCATCAAGAGCAATGGTGTATGCCTGTTTCCTCTCATGGGCTGCCTTCTTGTAGATAGTATCGCTGGCTAGCCTTGTCGAGTCCTTCACTCTCTCAGTAACAGGGTCGTCAACAACTGCTGTGAAACTGCCCCGTCGTTGCAGAGCTCTCTTTCTGTACTCCAGTTCACTCTGATACCTGTTGACTTCTTTGACACGCTGCGCTTCAGGAGTGTCAACGACTGCGGTAAAGCTACCGCGCCGTGTTCGGAAGTTCTTTGTGTATTCTAGCTCGTTCGAAACCTTTCCAGACTCCTGCGCATGCCTTGTGGCAGTATCATCTGCAATAGCCGTGAAACTGCCCCGCCTCTGGCGGAAGTTACGCTGGTATTCAACGTCGCTTTGGAACTGATACACCTCTTTGGCTCTTTCAGTTGTGGGATCAGCTTCCACTGACGTGTAACCACCACGTTTCTCCAACTCCATTGGGAAGTCCTTTGTGTAGCCCTGCTGGCTTCCCAACTTCGACACATCTTTGACGTGCTGAAGATTTTTGTCATCAGCAATCATGGTGAAGATACCAGTACCCTTCTTTTCACGATAGAGCCTCTCATACTCAAGCTGGCTTTGCAGCCTTTGACTATCCTTTGCTTGCATTGTTGCAACATCATCTGTGACTGACTGGTAGATCTCTCTTCTAGGCTTGTCCTTCCTCTGGTACTCAATACCACTGGACAGCTTAGTCACATCTTTAACTCTAAGAGTTTCTGGGTCGTCTGCAACAGCTGTATAGTCATGTCTTCCCTCCAGAGTCATGGGATGGTCTTTCTGATACTCCACCTGGCTATGAAGCTTCCCAACCTCCTTCATTCGTTTCGACTCCATGTCATCGGTAACAGTTTGGTAAATCTCCCTTCTTGGTTTGTCTTTCCTTTCGTACTCTATCTCACTGGCCATCATTGTCACATCCTTAACACGGCGAGTTTCTGGGTCATCTGCGATCGCAGTGTAGTCGAGACGGCCCTCCAGTGTCATAGGATGATCTTTCTGATATTCTATCTGGCTGTGGAGTTTACCAACTTCTCTCATTCTGTTGGACTCCATATCGTCTGTGACAGTTTGGTAAATCTCTCTCCTTGGTTTGTCTTTCCTTTCATATTCTATCCCACTGGCCATCATTGTTACATCCTTGATACGACGTGTTTCAGGATCATCTGCAATGGCTGTATAATCCAGCCTTCCTTCAAGAGTCATAGGATGGTCTCTCTGGTACTCTATCTGGCTTTGCAGATGCCCAACTTCTTTCATTCTCTTAGCCTCAACATCATCTGTCACAGTCTGATAGACCTCCCTGCGTGGTTTGTCTTTTCTTTCGTATTCGATTCCACTTGCCATCATGGTCACATCCTTAACTCTGCGAGTTTCTGGGTCATCCGCAATAGCCGTGTAGTCCAGGCGGCCCTCGAGAGTCATAGGGTGGTCTTTCTGGTACTCGATTTGGCTGTGCAGCTTCCCGACTTCTCTCATTCTGTTGGACTCCATATCGTCTGTGACAGTTTGGTAAATCTCTCTCCTTGGTTTGTCTTTTCTTTCATATTCAATGCCACTGGCCATCACTGTCATATCCTTGTGGCGGAGAGTCTCTGGATCATCTGCTACAGCCGTGTAGTCCAGACGACCCTCCATGGTCATAGGATGGTCCTTCTGATATTCTACCTGGCTGTGCAGCTTCCCAACTTCCTTCATCCTCTTAGACTCCATATCATCAGTGACCGTTTGGTACACTTCTCTCCTTGGCTTGTCCTTCCTCTCATACTCAACCCCACTGGCCATGATAGTCATATCCTTCACACGGCGAGTTTCAGGATCATCTGCAACAGCTGTATAATCCAGCCTTCCTTCAAGAGTCATGGGATGGTCTCTCTGGTACTCTATCTGGCTTTGCATATGCCCAACTTCTTTCATTCTCTTAGCTTCAACATCATCGGTGACAGTCTGATAGACCTCCCTGCGTGGTTTGTCTTTTCTTTGATATTCATATCCACTGGCCATCTTAGTCATATCTTTGAAACGTAGAGTTTCGGGGTCGTCAGAGACTGCGGTGTAGTCGAGCCTTCCCTCAAACGTCATAGGGTGGTCCTTCTGGTACTGAAGTTGGCTGTGCAACTTGCCAACTTCTTTCATTCTCTTTCCCTCTGGGTCATCTGTGACGGTTTGATAGACCTCTCGTCTGGGTTTGTCTTTCCGAACATACTCGACTCCACTTGACAATCTGGTCACATCTTTCACGCGAAGAGTTTCTGGGTCGTCAGACACCGCTTGGTAGTCTCGTCTACCCTCAAAGCCCATGGGGTGGTCTTTCTGGTATTCAATCTGGCTTTGCATATGCCCAACCTCCTTCAGCCTCTGGCTGTCCTTAGCATCAGTGACAGTCTGATAGTACTGCCTCCTCTCTTTGTCTGTCTTTTGATATTCAATCTCGCTCTGCATCTTGCCTACATCCTTGACTCTGACTCCCTCGGGGGTGTCAGCAACTGTCTTGTAAATATCTTTCTCTTTATGGTACCTGGACTCATACTCTACCTTGCTGGCAAGGTGAGTTGCCTCCTTGACACGGATTGTGTTTGGGTCATCAGTCACTGATTGGTAGTCCTTTCTCCTTTCAAAGTCCATGGGGTAGTCTTTCTGGTATTCCAGTTGGGACTGGAGAGTTTTCATTCGTCGTATGCGCTCTTGTTCCGGGGTGTTGAGTTCTACATACCCAACATGGCCTAGCACTTCCTGCTTGTACCGTTTCTCGTACTCAAGCTGACTGGACATTTTGTAGGCATCTTTGGCGTGTTTGGAGCTCGGGTCTTCCTCGACTGATGTGTATGCATGTCGTTTCTCCATAGCCAAGGGGTGGTCTTTGACGTAGGAAACGGAGCTCTGCATCCTGGCAGCATCTTTCTGTGTCTCGAGCTGCAGCTCATCAGTGATGGCAGTGTACCTGTCTTTTGTTTGTTTAGCCCTTTTCTGGTACTCTAGCTCGCTGCTGATGTGGGTGACTTCCTGAGCTCGCTTTGTGACGGTATCATCCGGGGTGCTTTGGTACTTAAGCCGCCATGTCATGTCTTTCGGGTGGTCACGTGGATACTCAACGGTGCTCTGCTCGTGAGTCTGCTTCTTCTGTCCAATCATCCACCTGTCCACAACAGCCACCATGCCTGGCTTGGCCTCTAAGTACCGTGGGTAATCCCTGTAGCGAACGTCGCTCTGCATCCTGGCAAGCTCTGCACGACGCCTTGCCTCTGCCTCATCGGGGAGGCTCTGGTAGCGCACCATCCGCTCCTTGGCATCTTTCTCGTACTCAGCCCGACTGAGCAGCTTGGTGACCTCCTGTGCCTTTTGCAGGAAGGGGTCAACAACGACTTGGTAGGTTTCTTGTGGAACTGCCCTGTACTCCTCGAAACCCTCCTGGGAGAGGATGTTTTGGGCCAGATTTGTCAGCCTCCTTTCTGAGGAGTGTTCGCGATGAACCGCAGGGCTACGATCTCTGAACCGAGGGGCAACAGCAGGAGGCTCCCTGCCTCGTGGACGGTCTGCTAGCGGACCAGGAGAGGGTGACCTCCGTGTCCTACGCACGGGGGATATCGGTTCAGCTGGAGAGCTCGGTGGAGTTGGTGGCCAGGAGCGAGCAGCACGGCGCGTGGGTGTCGGGTCCCTTCTGATAGTTTTCAGCTTCATTCTCTCTCCTCTAATCTGCACCTCCCGTTCGTACATCTCCACACATTTCGAGACTGAAGCCATCCAGTCTTCACCCTCTTCCCCTTCGGGAGGTGGTGGGGGGCGAGACGGTGGGGCTGTGGTTCCCGGAGAGGGAGATTCAGGAGGAGAGGGAGTGGGCGGCGCTGGCGCAGGAGGTGGTGGACGTGGTGGAGGAGGCCTCTCTGGTGTTCCTTCGTCGTCCGACGACATCGACCTTCTGAAACTGTCTGAGCGGATCCTTCTACGCATCCGTCTGGGGCTAGGCGGAGGCAACAGTTTAGCCTCTGCAGCCTTTTCAAACAATTCTTTCTTGGTAGATACACCTGCTGCAATCTGTATCTCTTCCCTCTCTTCGGTCTCGGAGCTGCTCCAGCGACCTTCCAAAAATTTCTGGAACATCTCCCGCTTCTGGACCATGTCAGGGGAGGGGGGTGGCGGCCTGATGGGGATGACACGCTCTCTCTCTTCTCCCTCTTGCCTGACAAACTGCCCGACAGATACTTTTTCAAACAGCTCTGCTTTCTGGCCAACATCTTGTCTTGGTGGCGGTGGCCTCTCTGGAGCTTCTTCTTCGCTACCACTCCTCCCCCTTTCGAAAAGCTCTCTCTTTCTCACCACGTCTTGCTGAGTTATCATCTGGAGAGCCTCTTCAGTTTCAGAGTCGGTCCTTTGCCATGACTGCCCAACTTTTTCGAAGATCTCCTTCTTCTGACCGACATCGAACCTTGGAGGAGGTGGTCTCTCAGGTGTGTCTCCACCTTCATCGGAGTCCATGTATCGACTGGCCCAGTGGCCTTCGGCAACTTTCTCAAAGAGCTGCTTCTTCTGGCCGATATCCTGGCGTGCTACAAGTATCTCTTCCCTCTCGGCCATTTTGACCTCACTCACTCCTCTTTCAAAGGCTTCCTTCTTCTCACCCACTTCATAGCGTGTGATTTGAGCTGGTTCCCTGTCAAAGTCCTCAGCGTCACTGGCTCCACGTTCGAACATATCCTTCATTTGTCCGACTTCATGGCGAGTCACGTGCCTCTGCTTCCTCAGCTCCTCTGCCCTGGCCATTTCAAACCTCGCCCTCGCATCCCTGGCGCTGAGAGTCGGGCTCTCGTCTAGCTCAGCAGGCACCTGTTGTACAGTGAACTTGTACTTGTGACCGCTGCCGTACTTTCTCTCGTGCGCTTTGTAGATGACCTTCTGTTGTTGCACCAACATGCGCGACGTTTCTGCAGAGATCTTCATGATGCTTTGCTCTATCAGAGGTGGCACTTGGATCCTGAGACAAGACTCTTTAGCTGTACGATCTTGAGATATTTCCTTAAGGAGGATGTAGACATATCTAGTGTCTTCACTCACATCATCCTGCGTTTTGACTTCCGTAACTGCTGGCCAACGGAGTTGCTGCCAGGCATACGCCTTGAGGCGGTTTGGTTTGTTCTTCTGACCGAAACGGATCTTAATCCGGAGAACTCTTTCCCTGGATCCCATAGGGAGTTGGATTTTTACCGTTTCCATCCGACGTGCCACAACGATTTTGGGTTGGCTCTCCACCTTCTTCGTAACACCTGTATGGACGGCTTTTGCTGCACGAACGCTAGTCACATGGCTAGCTCTTTGTTCACTCTGTGCCGATGTGGTAACATGACTGGCTCTTTGTTCACTCTGTGATGAGGTAGCGAGACGACTAGCTCTTTGTTCACTCTGTGATGAGGTAGTGACACGACTAGCTCTTTGTTCACTTTGTGCAGATGTAGATACACGACTAGCTCTTTGTTCACTCATTGCAGAGGTAGTAATTTGACTAGACCTTTCCTCACTCAGGGCAGAAGTGGTTTTGATTGTATGCTTCACTCCACCACGAGACTTGGACACACCTTTAAGAGAGATGCCCCTCAGTGTCCCGGGTTCTTGCTTTATGGTTACTCGGCCAATCTCGACTGGCAACGGAGGAACAGGTGGTGGCGGCTCTACCTCCATGGCTTCACCGATGGCATGTTGTACGGTGGTCGAAGCCTTGGCTTTCTTCTCCATTTCCATTGCTCGCATTCCCTGTGTGGGCTCAACAGCTGTCACACCACCTGATGTGGTCTTCACTTTCTTTTGCATCTCCAAAGCCTGCATGGACTCCTCTGCCTCTCTCTTTGTTGTTACAGTCTGTTTGCCATCCGAACGACTGGTTTCAGACTTTGCTCTTGCCTGAGATGCTTTGGCGTGGGATGTTTCCTCAGACTCCTGCTTTGAAACCACCTTGCCATCAGAGGTGACCACTTCCCTGATGGTTTGCTTTGTGGAAGACTTGACTTCACGGACGCTTTCCTCATACTGATACGAGCTGTACGACCCAGTCTTTACAATCCTCCCTCCTGATACCTGTCCTGGCTGGGGATTACTGGATTTCTCCTCGATAGGCGGAGGAGTGCCAGGATTGTGTGGATGCGGATTGCTGGTCGTGTGGCCAGGATTTCCTGCCAACGGGTGAGGGTTTCCAACCTCGTCATCAAGCTCATCTGGGTTGGTAAACACCGAGTCCGTAGGTTGACTCGGTTTCTCGATGTGGACAGGAACATCTCTTACAACGTCTTCCGTCAAGGATTCGTATGAAGGAGGACTGGGGAACTCGGGTTCTGCAGGTGTTTCTGGTTCTGCGGCCTCCATCAGTGCTTCAGGCAAGGCGGGACTGGGAACCTGTTCCATGTACGGAGGGGTGGGTACAGCTGGAGCCTCTGCAGGGCTAGGGAAGGCCGGCTCTAGGAATCTCTCTTCTTCCATAGCTTCCTCAACAGGAGGAGGTGGCCTCTCCGGAGGAATATCTTCTTCTCCGGGAGATGTTGCCCACAGAGAAACAGGTCTTTCCTCCGGAGTAGCCTCCTCAACAGGGGATGCTGCCCTGTGCTCCTCAGGGGATACCTTTTCAGGAGGAGGACTGGGGAGATCAAAGTCTACGAGAACATCCTCAGCTTCCTCATACTTCACAGGTTCTTCCTCTTCAGGTTCCTCAATGACAGGCCTTCTGATTGGTTCAAAGGGAGCATCTGTAGACCCAGGCAGCTCTGTGAACTGCTCTGAGGAGCCCTCTTCTGCTTCCATGGCTTCCTCTATCCCAGCATCCTCCATGGTAGGGCTTGGCACCTGCTCAACGATGGGTCCTCTTTCCTCCTCAACGACATCTTCCTGAGGAGGGCCATCTGGAGGAGTTACCTCAATAGCTGGACTTTCTTGAGTTTCTTCTCCTGGTGGAGGACTGTCCTCTTCTTGATCTTGTCCACCTTCAGTGCCAAATGCCTGTTCTGCGTTATCAGATTCGGTTGCCTCCTGACCAGGGTTTTGCTCTGGGTCATTTACAGCAGGGTTTTCTTGTTCACCATTACCGTTACCGTCATCCTCATCATCACTACTGTAATTGTTGTTGTTATTATTACAGTTAAGCAGGGCAAGCCGTGAGCAGCCAGTGAGCACCCTGGCACCCCACATCGCGCCTTGCACGGATGCCTGACTATCGATTTTAGGATGGCTATCGATTTTAGGAAAGCCTACGCTGGACACTATGCGAACCCTGAGGCGCTCAGGTACTAGGTCAGATGGACCCATTAGTCTGGTCTGCGCAAGGCTTTCCTCAAACACTGCTTGATGAGTGGTAAACACAACTGTAAAAGAACAGTGTAATTGGGCATGGGCCAAAATCTCTGCTTTGGAAAACTCACAAAGCGTCTATGAGAAGAAGAACAGTAGCCGTACTGCTTAAGAAAGTTCAATTGCTCTTCAGAGAATGGATGAAAAAGAGACCAGGAATGACTATGTCTTTTTCTAAGTGATTATCTGAGTGTGATTAATTTTTGTATTGTGACGCAAGTTATCAAACAGTGGTCAACAGCATCCACCACAACACAGTGCGGCAATGTCACAATGTAAATTGCAAATGACTAGTAGATAACCACTTAGAGAAAGGACATATCCAGAAAAGAAAAGATCAAACAGAAAGTAAGGAACCCATGTGGAGAAGAGAAAGGCTATAATGAATAAAGAAGAGACTATGACTCAGAGGGTGTGTTGGGGATTTGTGATTCCCAAATAGCAGGCTCATCCTGTGATGTTCATCTTCCCTTTGTAGCTGACTGGTTCTGTGCACTATTAGGGCACCCAGTGATATCCACACTCCAAGCACTTATTAGGTTTGAACTGAAGAGTTTGTTTGTACAGTACCTGGCTCTGAATCTTATTGACGCTCCTTATCCTGTTGTGCTCTGGGTTATCGGCCGTGTAATGGTACTTTCCTGCCAAAGTCTTGTAACCCTTCTGATACTCGTTCTACGGAGAAAAGAAGAGGGACAGAAGGAAAGAGTCAAAGAAAGAAGAGAACAGAAAAATACAGGAGAAAACATTAAGTAAAAGGTTACAAAGTATAGAATGAAGAGGTAAGGTAGAACATAGAAGAGAACAGAAGAGATAAATTCATAGAGAATTCATAGTTTGAAGTAACTGTGCTAAAATATGGTTGAGAGAACTGGTGGTTTACAGCTACATGTACCCTGTCCAGTAGACCTCTCCTTTATGATCTTATCATCTACTAGACGTAAGGGTATATAAGGCTTATGGAATGACTCAATACATGTATTTGGATGAGGAGTCACCACATGATGCTATTTTAGATCAAAGAAGTGATGACCGCTACCCATTAAGCATATCACAATTTCATTTATTGCAACAACAGATGCAATGGCATCCATGTGAGTACAGGCATTCCAGTACAAGTAATGATACAGGCTACTTTTAACTCTAATGACCCACATGTAATAATAGAAGCTACGGGCCAGTCCCTTGCCAAAGCACTTACGCAGTGGGCACAAACAGATTAACAACTGCCGATGAATCAATCACAACTACTCGTAACATGATTGTCTACCACTGGATGCATATTCACAGGCTTAACACATTGACTCAGAGGATCATTCAAATGCAGTCAACAACATGCATAAGAAACATGCGTGACTACCAATGGCACTGTACATCGAACACGTTGCAGTATGATCTTCCATATGTCTGACTGAAATTCATGAACAGTTACACAACTGTCATGCTTTTACATCAGGATTGAGTTATGCAACACAAAAATATCATCGAAGCTATCCATGTAATATCTAGAATAAGCGTACCCAATCTTTATCCACAAGGACATTCAATAAAAGAGAAGCAGGCAGACATTCAATACAGTGATGCGACAAGCAGAGCCAAAATAGAAGTGGACTTCAGCATTCCTCAACAAAATCTTCATCCTAGGAACGTCGCCACTCGCTTCTAAGCTCGATATACATACAACACAAACTTACATGTGATCCTTTGACTGAAAAACATCTACGCACAAAAACCAAGCAGTGTAGAAACTCCTCGGTACCGATCTGTGAACAGAATCCCCACTGCAAGACCTACGTGTCTGTGCAAGTCACAAGAATGGAAAGGCACTGCTACAAAAGAATGTCACTATTAATAACCTAACTCCTTTTTTGGAGCACATCTGTTGACTCAGATGGACCCCCTGGCTAGATCTATCAGGGAGAGTCTGGTATACTCATCATGGAAATATTTTTAGTACCGGAGGGCATCATCTTTTGGATAAATAATGCGGCATTAGTGGTGTGAGGAATTTGGGTCCAAGCGGATGCCGACACTCTCCTGTGATACACACCAAAAACATGTTTCGTAACATGTGGGAAATCATTGTGGGACAAAAATGAACCACCGCCCTTCCTGGTTACATCACCATAAGGCCATACAAAGTTACTTTAATGGAGAACAACTCTAGACACCCCTAATCTGTCATGCATGGTGGTGAAAAAATTTTAAGCCTGCTTCGCCAAAAATAGGACATATATGCGTTCCCATTTTGACAGTTTGTTTTGATAGCAATTACATGTGTATGACAATATTCTCTCTCATTTTACATGGAGCTCAAAGCAACTTTTCAATTTGCAGCGACATGTTGTCAGGGGAAGCATTGTTCTCCAGGAGTAAAAGGCGGAGATTTTATTCTGGAAACTTGCCGCCCAATGTTATCTATAACATCACATCTGTCTGGCCTTATTTTTATGGCCTCCTAAAATGGGAAAAGGGTCAATATAATAAACATCTGTAGAGAGGAATAGCAAAGAGTATTGGTGTAGATGCCTACTTTGCCATCCTCCTACATGGAGAACATTTAAGAGATGGGTCAAAACTTCTGGTGACGAGTAGCTCTGGCTGAAGATTTGTTATCCTCTCAGTTGACAAAATATAATTGTTATAACTTCCTAAAAGAAAAAGACTACGGTAACCTACACATCCATACACAGCAGTAGCAAGGAAGCAGAGAGGCCCTGCTGTTCTAAAACCTTAAGGAGTGGAAAAAAACATCTGATGATGAATTATGCTGGCTGAAGATCTTCCAGTTACCTGCCACAGGTGTGGTCTGAGTTACCTGCCAGGAGTGGAGCAAATCTCACAATATACGTCAAATTGTGCGATAACGGTCTCACCTGAATCTTGCTCCAGCTGAAGATCCCTGTTCTCATTTGTTGAAAGACACAGCAAGTAAATGTACATGTAGCAAGCTACCTGCCAGGAATGTACAGTCAAACCTGCCCAAAAAGACCACTCTGAGGACCAATCAAATCTGGTCTATGTGGACAGGTGGCCACTGTAGACAGGATTCTTACTACTTGTGTCAATGGGAAATATTATTTAAGGGACCACAAAAAAGTGGTCACTTTGTCCTTATGTAAAGGTGGTCATTTGTACAGGTCTGACTGTATATATCAATGGCCAGGTGGTCCTTAAGTAGAGGTGGTCACTTTGTGCAAGTTGTGCAATCATGTTCTCACCTGACTCTGAATCTTGCTCTGTTGACGGAGACGGATGTTCTCAGGTGTGTCCACCACAGGTGTGTAACCCTTGATCTTCGACTTCTCATAGTCCTCGTGGTACTTGGTCTATTGGGATGGACGAACGACAAAATGCAATATGAGCACCAACGCAATGTCGGGCAATCGGCACAAGAAAATAGGTGCATCGACTCTCACAATTCTACTGGGTACCCTTAGACTGACACATTATACAGATGGTTAGATCTACTTAATATGTAGCATCAGTTATCCAAGAGGGTATATGCACACTTCAGGTATCAAGGTGTCCTAGAAATTATTCAGGAAGCCTCAATTACAATGTTTTTAATGTGGCAGTCTTAGGACACCCATCAGAAATATGAGGTAGAAATTGAGTGTTGCATCTTATTCAAAGAAGGTTGATTGTTTCTTTTTTCAATTTAAATCTTGCAGCCATACTAGTATAGCAGCAAAGATCAAACATAATAAAAGGGATTTTCTTGACAGTTTCACTTCCTCCAGTTACTATAGCCTGGTATCCATCCATTTGCAGCAGGAGTCTGCTCCCCGAGTAGGCTAGAGACCATTGGGAAGTAGACTGAAGCTTAAGAAGGCTGGACACCAGACTATTATATTCAGTAACAGCCAAACTGAACAAAATGGAAATTTCTAATTCAACAAAATTTCATTAAGAATCTAATAAGCACAATACGCTTGACATAAAGACATAGAAAACCCTGTAAAATATGACAATGCAATACAAATCTATTAGTTTAACTCTAATTTACAGTATGTGTAGCAGACAACAGATATAGCAACAACTGGTACATGTAAACACATTATACAAGTCATTCTATCATCATATCTAACTAATAGTATATGGAAATTAACATGAATTATGATGCACATTCACACATTTGTATATGTCCATGCACTCCTGAAACTGTGTATGTATGTGTGTGTGCACGTGTGTGTTGTGTGCATGTGAAGGCTCAGTTCATGTCTGCATGCATGCGTGCACGTTGGTATCCCATTGGTCATACATCATTGGATAGGTATCTTCCGGTAAAGGTTGGTCCGACAGGTCATGCTTATAGAACAACAGTTGTTTAACTAGCATATTCCAGTTTGCATGCTGAATCTGTAACAACAAATACTTGTAAGTACAACATCATTACACATTACTACATTTTCACATGCTTGAGAAGTTTGCCTGAGATCCACCCCAGACAAATTGAATATAACACAGCAAAAGTTTAAAATTTAATACAACATTCTGTTTTCTCATGCTGTAGTTCAATAAATGTACTACAAGGTATTTCCTTGAATAATACTGTCTCAGTTCGTCTTTTGTTAGATTATCAATCACAATCACTTTACAACAGGCATCTTATATCTTTAGATTTTACAGTATCCAAATGTGTTTCTTTCTACTCCCTAACCAGAAAGCATACCCAATACTCAACTGTACCAATACACAAATACATAATCCAATCCAATACAACAAGCTGTATGCTAGCAATGTGATAAAGCCAACATTTTCAAGAGAAAATCTAAAAACACATGCTTAATACTTTCTTGCTACTTCAAAACTTCCTCAGAAATTTGTCGCAAATGTATAGTATCATATGACAAACAGTACACAAAAAAAATACGGTAACAATTCAATGTAATGCACCAAAACCATTCAAAGAGAACTAATGAAACATACCTAATATCTAACTTCATTGACTACTTAACTACAAACACATGATGTATTACAAGGACAATATATCAAATTAGACCACCTGAGATACAACAAAGTATTTTCCTTACCCGGCTAGCCAGCTTGTTCACCATTTTGCACCTCTCGAACTCAGGAGTATCGATCAGTGCGTACCCCTTACCCTGCAGTGCTTTGTAGGCCTTCTTATACAGAGTCTGGGAATAACAAGGAAAACATGATTTTATAAATACCAGTGGACATATGTTATAATGGCTACACCAATTTCATAAGTTCGTTCTGGGATATCAAAAATTAATGCTTAAGTCAGAGAGAAATATCTACACCCTGGTGCACATGTGCACAGTTTCAGGGGGTAAATGTAGTCAGATTCAATTTTTTTGTTAGAAGCATAGATGTAATGATTATTATGTTTCTTGTGTTTGGATATTGTTCTATGTTCATTAATGCTTGAAAAATGTATATTTGTGTTTACTAGTGGCGTCAACAAAATTTTTGGAAACTTCGTTGTGTCTTAGCTTTGTTTGTGATCCTATGTTCATGATTTCAATAAAATTATCTGCCATACCTCACTGGTCAGCTTGTTTGCCTTCTGTGCTGTTTCGTAAATCGGTGTCTTGGCCACCGACGAGTATTTGCCCTTTTCCTTGTTGTAATCTTCCTTGTACTTGGTCTGAAAGGACAGAGCACAAATCAAACATTGCAAGTTTGTTGTAGATTAGAAAGAGGTGAACATATCATGAACGAATCTGGAAAAGTGGAGGAATGGTTCTATAAACCAGTTTATCTCTCCACTGACTACTATGGCTTAATATAAGGACAGCAACCTTACAAAATAAATCAGATATGTGACAACAACCTGGTTTTGAACTTCCGATCTTCGGGTCCAGACTGAGGCACAGTCACTAACCACTGGACTACAGATGTATACACACTATAATATATGTGAACATACTGTGAATAAATTTGGATAGAAGGATGAGTGCTATGCAGTTTTAGATCAGTGCTCACCTCACTGGTGATGTCGCGGACCTCCTTGGCAAACGATAAGTCAGGGGTGTCGGGCAGGGTAGTGTACTTGTGTTTCTCCAGTTCGGCACGCTCTTTGTACATTTGCTGCGGAAGATAAGAACATTATTTATAAGAAATGAATCTAGAAAGTACTTGACAATTTGTGAAGTATATCAAGAAGTCACAGTTAATCTGAAACCTATTTGAGTATACTGTGATAAAAAGAATCTGACTATAACGGCAGTGGATTCTTTTTTCAACATAATCCTAGAATTGATAACATGTAAAACTATTTTCTCAATTGAAATATTTGTAAACATTATAGACTTGACAAGAACTCTGACATATAGATAGTGATTTGTATGCTCAACACCTGCAATTTAGGCCCTCTAACAATTTTTATTTGGTGCAATTTACATCAAAGTACACTACAATGTCAGATCAAGTTGATTTTTCATTTTAAGGCATATCTTACACTTGAAATACACTCCTGATGTGTTCTAGGGTGTCTGCACACCAAGTATGAATGTATTGTAAAAGTTGCGCATCTGGAAAATGGATGCAATTCATTGGAAAAGTACAACTATTGATTCAACACAAAATCCATTGAGAATTGAACCACCTAGAATCATCAATTCTATTTCGTCCCTTTCTTTGACTTACCTCGCTCTGAGTCCTAGACAACTCTGCCATACGCAGGTTCTCGGGAGTGTAGGGGTACTGCGTGCAGGCGATGGTGTGGAGGCGTTTTGCCTCGTCCTTGTACACGACATCGCTCATGTCCAGGACCTTCTTGTGGTGGGCGCTGGCCGGCGTCTCGTTCACCTCCTTGAAGGCTTTCCCGATCATCTCGTTCTTGGCATCTGCTCCATAGTACAGCTGGGGAGAGTAACAAAATGTTGTGAGAAGGGTTGAAAAAAAGGCACAGAAAAAGAATGAAATAAAGAATGTGCCTTAACGTTTGACAATAATAGCATTGAATTATATCATCATTTACATATTACGTAGTAAAATATGTTATTCCTTAAGTTACAGTGTTCAAATTCAGTAATTAATACATTAGAGAACATTTTCATTTTAAAAACTGTCGTGTGAATGGCAATTAAGGCCATCTTGAGATTCCTTGTTATCACTATGTTAAAATAATTGTACATGTATAATAAACATACCTTAAAGTTTGTGTATGTATAATGTACTTTTACAGGAACAGTTGTAGAAGACCTCATGAAAGTCCCCTACTTTTGATGTGTCAACTAAATTCTTTATTTCTAAATGACTTCCAGGCAAGCAAGCCAAATTAAAGTGATGAACACAGAAAATGAGTCAAAATGTGTAGACTTACAGTGCTCTGATTCTTGTAGGTGTTAATGGCCCTTTGAGTATCTGGGGTGTCCAGCACCGTCGCATACTTGGCAAGGTCCTTAAGAGCCTTGGGGTACTTCACCTGTTGAACACATTGAGTAAAAACTTAGTCTAGTTTTGTATTGAAGTACAGAAATGTATCTTACCATGTTTAGCCTCACATCATGTTTTCATATGGGTGCATGTTAAGATCAATACAATCATCAGTTATCTTAAGAGTAAAGGTCTGTTTGAAACTTCTGTGACTCCATTTTGAAAATAGTTAAATGCTTTCAATAATAAGTCATGTATGTGTACATGTACCAATAACAAAGACAAACTTTCTTGCTCAAATTTTACCTTGTTCACATTGGTATTTTTGTTAAAAGTAACATTTTTGTTAAAAGTTAGAGTCTTACATACATGTATGATGAAGGCATAAGTTACACTTCACTTACTAATATTTTGCTGCATTTACTTATAAGGGAGGAGGTAAGGGTCACATGATATATTACAAAGATACAGATTGTTAAGCCACGGAAGTGAGAATCGAGGTATTTTTTTCTTTACTTCTGGGGTCTGAGGAGAACTGTGAGAGCCGCCGTCTAGCAACATCACACTGAGTTTCACCACGGCTAAGCCATCGAGGGACAACAATGCTGTCATAGTGGCATAATACAGTTGTAAAGAGCCCTAAACTCTGTAATGATGGTAAGATGTACAAGAGTGCCAGAAAAAGCGATGTCCTACCGCGCTCTGGATCTGTTCCATCTTCTTGACATGTCTGTGCTGCGGAGTGTCGGCGGTCGGGGTGTAACCTTTGCCCTCACGGATCTTCTTAAGGTCCTTCCCATACTTAAGCTATACAAGAAAATGCACCAAAATACCAATTAGAATTTGAATAGTAGATGTAAAATAAAAGGAGAGTGTGGAATGAAAAGATGTGGAAATGTTTCAAGTTTGGATTGTTGTGTGTAAAAAGCAGCAACTTCTGAAAATAAGGACCTTTTTAGTAGCAGTCAAGCTGTGGGGAGAGGTGTTTAGATTTATCGTAATTCCCAGAATGAAAGAAATATGAGAAAAATGATACGTTGCTAAGGAGTGTATGGGCTGGGATGGTGAAATTGCTAGGCTGGTTGGGAAAGGAATTAGAAGAGGGCAATCAGAATAACTATGTGTATAAAGGAAAGCAGTTGAAAAATATTACGCTTGAAGCAAATGGGTTAAACAAGATGATGGCTGCTTTGGTGTATGATGAAACTGTAACTGAGGATTAATTCCTGTCACTTGTAAATTGCAGCTGGGAGGGAAGAAGTAAGTTAAAAGCAAAAGGGAATGAGCAAGGGATGTTACAATGAATATCACACTGCAAGGAATGAAAAGCACTGTAAAAGGATACTGTCTTGGAACCCACTGAAAAGGAAAAGCTTTGCAAACAAGTTTTAAAAGCTGAAAGGAAGGGAATAGTCGGGAAGTTAGCGAGGAAAGGTTTGCAAAAGGATACCGTTGAATGATGAAATTATAAGGAGAGCGGGAATTGTAGTAAGGGATGGAAGATTTGATGACAATGGATACCTGTAAAATAAAAGGGACACAGCAGGTGAAGAGTTAAAAAGCAGGTGTATCAAAGGCTGGAGGATGTTGTATTTACTTTCGCCAAATAAGATAAGCCATAAAAGATGTGTTAAGAAGCATGAGGTATTTTTTGGGTTGGGGCGTGGTAGTCAATAAGAATGGTAGTCAGGATGAGGAGAACATGGCTGTAACTGCAGGAATGGTAAAGCTATAATGGGGAGGGGGGCAGTCTGTAACCACCAAGTATGGCACAGCTATTTTTGGGGAGGGGGGTGTCTGGCTGTTTGGTAACGAAAAGGGATGGGGTGGCCATTATGGGACGTGGGGCAATGTAGTAACGACCAAGAATGGTACAGCTATTATTGGGGAGGGGGGCAGTTTGGTAACAATACGTTATGTCAAAGGGTAGTTATACTGGCTATACTGATAGAGATACAGAAAAGAATGGCACAGCCATGATGTGAAGGTACAGTCTGGTAACCACAATGAATACAACAGCTAATATGGGGAAGGGGGGCAGTTTGGTAACAAAAAGCTGATGTGTTATGCAAAAGGACAGTGATACTGGCTATACAGATAAAGATACAAAAGAGCTATTTTGGGGAGGGGGGCAGCTGTTTGTAAACCACTACAACAAGCCACCAACCTCGCTGGAAGCATCCCCGGCCTCCTTGTTCCTCTGGTACAGGGGCGTCTCAGCATAGTTGGACACACCCTTGCCCTTGATGTTCTGTCTGTAGTCACCGGTATAATTGTCCTGCAAAAAACAGACATACAAATATCAAAGTCTTATTCTAGAAACAGGATATATAGCTACATGTAAGTACCAGACTTTATCTTTATGGCAAAACATTTCAAACAAGAAAAATATGCATACAACTGAAGCAACTACAGTCAAACCTGTATTAGCGGTCACCTTTGCATAGCGGCCACCTGCCCATAGTGGTCACTTTTTGTCGGTCCCTTGAATTTTTCCCATTGACATAAGCATTAAGAATTAGGCTATAGCGGCCACCTGTCCAACGCGGTCGCGGCCAGACGATTTTCAGTCCCGCGGGTACAGTAACACTGTCGGTAACGGTCACGGCGCGCCGGTAGAAGCCGCATCGCCACCGCACGCCTGGTTCAAAATCTTCATTTTTCTAATGAAATTATCAAGTTTATGTGAACTCAACTTGACAGGATAATAATAAAGAAAACAAGAATGTTTTGTCTTCGTTAGATTATCCATGTCTTGACGCGAAGTCAAGTATTTCTTCACATGGCTTGTACATCGTAGCATATTTGACTATTTCTGTGCATTTGGACTGGACAAAGATTACGGTAGTTTTTGGAAAATACAACCCGCACATGTACCTGATGCGCTAAGTTCGTGAGTTATTTCAATGTCGGCGCAATATTTCCGCTTTCCCCGGGAATTCATCCGAAAAATTATGTGCCCAAACACGATTTTCAAAATGGCGGAGCAGCATAAAGGTCATCGGAAGACACCACTGTTGCGGAGGTATAGTGTGTTAAATCTATTTTACTGCAAACTATCACTGAGGATAATTACTGAACCAAAAGCTTCACACTAAATATGGATAACATTACTATCTTGTAAAAGCTGGGCTGTTACAATTTTCTGAAAAGAAAAAAAGCCCTCAAAAGAGCGACCTTCCTCTCATTACCCTATTAGCATAATGGTAGAAGCAGATTATGACAAGCAAACAACAACAGATTAGGAAAATTGTCGCCACGATTTTATGTTTGAAAACGGTCGAAAACGAACAGTAAGTGGCAACTGAGCAACATATATTTTGTTCTTAACTAACTAGGTGGTATTTTGCTGCGAAGGACTTTGTTTCATATGATTAAAACTCGTTGGTGACGCGTGTGCCTTCAAGAAGAAGAAGAAGAAGAAGCGAAGCAGTCGCGAAGGATCAAGAGTAGAGCTCGAGTATTACTCTCCAAGCAGAGGTTGAATGGGCAGATCGTCACCGTTTTATCATATGCCGTCATTTTTTGTCGCTAGCTAGGATGGGCTAGCGACAAAAAATGACGGCATATGATAAAACGGTGACGATCTGCCCATTCAACCTCTGCTTGGAGAGTACTCGAGTATGGCGATGCTGGTCTGTTCAGACATGAAGCTCGAGCAAGCCATGGATTTTGGAGTTGACAGATACAATAATTCTTTTTTTTAAGCCCATAATAGAAGTAAAAGAACAACAATCGAATTTCTAAAATGTGCCTTACCTATGTAATGTTTACATGTGTACTGTACGGTGAATAAATGTATCTCAGTGGGTACTGAAAACATGTGTCACTCGTCAGGTCAATTAATCAACATTTTCTCCATAGCGGCCACCTGTCCTTAGCGGCCAGTTTCGGCCAGTCCCTTGAGTGACCGCTATAGACAGGTTTGACTGTATATCAAACATTTGTAGGAATTTATTGTATACTAGTAGTTGAAAGTTACAGTGACTTTATTATGAACAAAAAGCATTTCTGTCATCTGCATTGCTTTTGAATATACGTGTAAGTCACATAGGAACCCCGTAATGGACAGAATATTCTATAATGTGTCTCTTCTTTGGACTATAATATCTTTATCACTAAATATTTGTCATTGGAAGGTGATCAGCACCAGGGACAGGGTATAAGTAAATGGTGTTCAGCACTAAGGATACTTGTGTCTGTGTGGATGGTGTTCAGCACCAAGGACAGGGTATAAGTGGATGGTGTTCAGCACCAAGAATACTTGTACTTGTGTGGATTATGTTCAGCACCAAGGACAGGGTATAAGGAAATGTTGTTCAGCTCCAAGAATACTTGTGCTTGTGTGGAGGGTGTTCAGCACCAAGGGCAGGTCCATGCATTAATAATTTACAAAAGATTCCATGCTCAACTATTAGCGTTGTGCCTTCCATTTAGATTGTTTGGCTCAATATATACCACTGTGAAGGCATTCAGCACCAAGGACAGGGCATGTTCTGACTCACATACATTATCATAGGAGGGTGAATAGAAACATGCTTTAAGAAATCATAAGAATAACTTACGTCACGTGTCGCTGCTGCAACATCTCTCATCTTACTGTACAGCTGTGTTTCAGCAATGTTGAATTTAGGCTTTTTCTTCAATTCTTCGTACTTTTCTCTGTACTTGAACTGAAAATGGAAAACATAACAAGCAGAAAATCAGTTCCATAGACTCTTTTTCATATGTCCTATACAATAGCAATATTCTAGTACTTCACTTTGACACTGCGCTGCAAAATGGACAATATGAAATGAGTATAAACTTTGTTTCTTGCCATCATAGACATAGAAGCATTGACTTTAAATTCATTTAAATCCACAATTAGCTTGGAAGTTCAGCTATTCTTTCAGCGGTCCATTAAATGCTGTATACCAATACATGAAAATAACATTTGAGTTAGATTGATTACATATTAACAATCTTACATTAGATAAAGATCCAGAATATAGAAATGAAAGAAATCCATGTTCATTCGTTGACTTTTGTGTTGTGTAGCACAGCATTCCTGTAACATGCGGTAGACAAAGTGTTTCTTCACAGCACTTGTTTCTGGGACTTGTACGCTTCACTTATATTATTCTGACGGGTTACATAAATCCGCCACTTTGAAAAACAATGAGTTTGAGAGATCTCTAGTGCAGCATCCCCAGGTATGCACAGTTAAGATATACAGGAGTGCATTATACTGGGGAATGTTGGGTTGGAGAACTGTTTGGACATATCTTTTTAGGGTGGCGAAATGATTTACCCTGGTCGAATGTATAAGTAGATGTTACTTGCAACTTGCACGGACTTAAAAACATACCCCGCTGTGTCGGATAGCGTTCTCCTTCGCGAGTTCCAGTTCGGGGCTGTCGGGCACCGGGTGGTACTCGTGCTTGTTCATCTCGTACTTGTTCTTGTAGAGCACGTCGCTGAACTTGCGCAGGTTGTCCTCGTGACGCTCCATTTCGGGAGTGTACGGGTACTGCGTGCAGGCCACGTGCCACAGGTGTTGGGCCTCCTCCTTGTAGATGTTGTCGCCGGTGATCTCTTGGAGGCTCTTGACGCGGCGGTTGATGGGAGTGTCGGTCTCGGTGTACGCCTTGCCCTTCAGATCACGACCCTGCTCCTGGTACCAGAGCTGTGGAGAAATCAATCAATCAATCAATCAATCAATCAATCAATCAATCAATCAAAACTGATGCTGCAACATGGATGAAAAAGATACTACTGAATTGTAAGATCAACGTCAAAAACAAGTCAAAGGACCTTGGTTCACACAGTTTTAGGGCGTGAATAAAGTCAGATTCAAGTTTTCTTCCAAGCTCTCTGTGTTTACAATATCTCACTAAAATTTCAATTAATCTTCAAAGCACTGAAATAGCCATTTAGCTACCAATTGTCTTTTGACTACAGGTTAGGCAGTAGAGAGAAGCTAAAATATGTCAAGGAACCAAGTCAATAAATTAGTTTGCCTTACAAAACTTTTAAGAATTTTGTGGAAGAAATTAAACTTTAGCACACTAAAGTAGCTGTTTGGCACCCCATTCTCTATTGGTTGCAGAGTTAGGCAGATGAGAGAAGGTTAAGTACATTGACTGAGAGGTATTGAGGAAGACAGATAAGAATTCGCTTACATCACTCTGGATCTTCTGTGCGTCGTCAGCACGTTTGTTGGACGGAGTGTCCTTCACGGGGTGGTACTTGTCCATGTCTGGTTTGGCTGTTTGGTACGCTTTCTGTTTCGCGTACATCGGGATTGGGGAGGGGGTTGAAGAGCGCATGATGAAAACAGTGCAACATACTTAAACTACACAAACTCATTGCTTTGCTCTGGAAGAACTCATCTGTCAAGGACCACATACACTAAACATACCTAAAAGATCCGAATCTCTAAATCATGTTAACACAAAGATATCTATCAGCTTGATAGTTACGTTCAGCTAAAATTGGAAAAAATGTGTTCTTTGGAAAAAATGTGTTCTTTGTAAAAAGTGATCATTGGGATTTTTAGAGTTATAAGACAAATTATTGACACGTTTTCTCGTTCTGGCATCTATGTCATTAACTGAAAACTACTGCAACTGCACATTACTATAGATAAACTTTGGGATTGGTGAAGTAATTGATAAATACATAAACTATCACTGCTAATGAGGCAAAGAGCTGAGTGTGAAAGGAGAGCAGTTAAGTCGCCTACCTCGGGAGTGAACTTGGCAACCTTCCTGTGGCGCCGGTACTCCGGAGTGTCTGGGGTGCTCTTGTACTCGTGCGTCCTCTCCTTGTCCTTTGCTATGTACTCAGACTGTGGGTGTGACATGGTTAGAATACAGGCATGCAACAAAGGTGCCTCATTTGGACGAATTTTAGGCCACACCAATCAAATTTGTTGGTTCTGGGATTTCGTAAAATGATACCAAACTGTAAAATCAGTATGAAAACAGAGGCTGTAACGTTGCCTGCACAATACAGCACCAGGGAGTGAATGTAGCCAGATTCAAGTTTTCCTCCATGCCTGCTGTTTTCATCTTGACTACTCCCTGGAGTTTTGCTAAGAAGTGTTCAAGAACCAGGAAAACAAAATTGGTGTGGCCATATCATTCTGTACAAGGGCTCTCTCGAGCAAATGTCCTTCTAGTTGGGATGAACAAAAATGTCAACTTTTCCACCCCCCTTGAAGACAAAAAGTCAAAAGCTTTCGTGACATTTTCATCACGTTGTCTGTAGCGCCAAAAAAACATTCACAAAATTCTGCCATTTGAAATTTTCCCTCTTGGAATGAACGATATAGCGTTTCTGAGGATTAAAATTCCCAGGAAAGTATATGCTCACAAATGCTTAGATTCTGCTGCACTTTGATCCATTATACTGATAGAACGGAGAAAAATTCAAAGTTTGAGCGAGCCCTGTATTGTACACAAACTGCACATACAGCAGGGGAAATGATAGGACACAGGAAAGGGGGAAAACAAAAATGTCACAAGAACAAGGATGCTAAAAGCTCCAAGGAGGATTCGTGGAAGAGCATTGGAGGAAGACAGGTTGCAAGGACCATTGTGGAGAAGCCTGGGTAACAAATTATGGATCATAACAAAACATAACAAGGAAGCAAGGAAACATAAAAACACCTGGGAAAACAGGTAGCAAGGATTGATGGAAAGCAATTATCAACAAAAAAGGATCATTGGGGAGAAGTGTGGGTATCAATGAATGGATCAAAACAAAAAATAACAAGGAAGCAAAAAAACATAAAAACAACTGGGAAAACAGGTAGCAAAGATTGATGGAAAGCAATTATCAACAAAAAAGGACAGTGGCAAAATATAGGAAGGTAGCAGGGTAACATAATAAGCTGGGATAAAACAAAGACGGGAAATCGTAGCAGGTAAAATAAACAGAGCAGGAAAATAGCAGGGACTGTGATAGCTGGGAATAGCGATGATTGCAATAAGGACAGCAAAATACAGGACAAATCATAATGATAAATGTATGCCATAACAAGCCAGCAGGAGACAGGGTAAGGTAGTGGATATAGCAGCACATACACAACATCACAAAATGTATAACACATATATGACACATAGATAACGATAGAAACTGCATGGTATCATTGGTACTGTTATGTGATAGTATGGAATAATAACAAAAAGTCTTTCCAGGCTAACAGATAACATACAAATGTGGTAATGTAATGGCAATGATACTGAGCAACATTTAAAACAGGTTCAAAACTACTAGACAGGAACAAAAGCACTGACACAGTAAGCATTTTGAATGAAGAAAAACATGAAAATGCAACAGAGATGTCAGCAAAATGTATCAAACAATGACGCCATAGATGACATATCTGTTTGTACTCTTTCCAAAAGTGAACATCATTTATTGAAGATGAAACGATGGAAGAAATGCGATATTCTGTACATGTTTTTAGGGGATGAAAAGAAGGAAAGAGAGCTGTGAGAGGAAGTTACCTGGCTACTGATCTTCTGAACCTCCTGCTGGCGCACATACTCAGGTGTCTGTGTCACGTCGATGCTCTTCCCAAGCAGCTTCTTAGCTTCTCCCTTGTAGACATTCTGTACAATGTTAAAACAGGCAAATCATTCAAGTGAAACAGTGATGCTATCTACAGTTTATAAATGGAACTGCAGCACTGAGAGAGAATCTATTGCTCAAAGCAAACCAGATTGCATGGATAAAGCTATGTGTTAGTGCATGTTTGAAATGCATTGTAACAGTTATTGTTTTTTTCATTTGTGTTCCAAACAAAGCAAGTTTTGTTTCTATTCATTGTACTGTTTTGTTAGACTTGGCCCCTTGAAAAACAACTAGTCAAAATGATTGGAGCTAGACATTATTCGGGGCAAGTGCAGATACTTTCAATCTACTGGTCATGTACATCTTACCTCAGGCTGTTACAATTGTTGGGCACCAAAGTTTAATCTTCAACAAAGAAATGCTGTTAGACAGTTCAAAGTAGGAAATGTTGAACATACCTCACTGTTCTGTGCAGTCACCCTCTTCATCCTCTGGTACAGTGGCATGTCAGGGGTCATCATGTAGTATTTGCCTCTCAGCACCTTGTTGTAATGTTCCTTGTACTTCAGCTGTTTCGAAACGAAGAAAGTGTAGAGTTAGAGTGATCTCCAACCACTAAAGAGCTTCTGTGCAGTCACCCTCTTCATCCTCTGGTACAGTGGCATGTCAGGGGTCATCATGTAGTATTTGCCTCTCAGCACCTTGTTGTAATGTTCCTTGTACTTCAGCTGTTTCGAAACGAAGAAAGTGTAGAGTTAGAGTGATCTCCAACCACTAAAGAGCTACTCTTCCAATAGTCATGACAGAGAAGACAGATAGTATGTACAGTATTTACAGATTCATGGTTCATTGTATGTATATGTATAAGCAATGGACATTCCACAAGCTGTTTTCGACAAGTACAATGAACAGTGGACCACGGCATAACTCCCCCCCTTAAGAAACTGCAACCCTTTCTGGTAACGTGCATCTTGGATGAGCTACCACAGCCGTTAATCGAACTTCCAACCTCTCGGTCTACAGGCAGGGTAACTAACCATCGAACTACGCACAAAGAAGTGTTTAATGGCATCTCAAATGTAACATTACAATTCTTTATCATAAAAAAACCCTGTATTTAGCTACTAATATTTTTGTGAACAAACCGATTTGAACTTTTAATGTGAATGAATTAAACATGAAATAAAAACATCTAAAATTTGATCAAAGCAAAAAATTGATAATCATGAGACTGAGACTTACATCACTCTGAACATCATTGATGTTTTGGAGGCGTTCAAACTCAGGGATGTCTGGGAAGAGGTGGAAGTCCCCACGAGTATCAAGGGCCTTCTGCCTGTAGTCAGTCTGAAAACAAAGTCACATTTCATTATACAATACACACCTGCTCTACTTCAAACAAATAAACAAACAAACGGGAATTGAATATTTTTTAGGGGTGTTTGAACCACATTACCACGCCATTACAAGGACCATGTAACTCAAAATTACTGTCAGACAGCACAATTGAAGACTGGCCATATGTGACCTAGTAGCATCCCTGGTCAATCAAAATTGTATGCCTGTCAGATAAACTCCTCCCCAGGGTAAGGAGGAGCATGGTCTGGGCTTGGGGGTGCAGCGCCCCTGTTCCCCTGTTTAGATTAACCCCTGTATACTCACATCGCTGTAGAGATCCTGGAGTCTCCAGAAGCGCTCCATCTCAGGAGTGAGAGGGAACTGGGAGCAACACTTCTCGTTGATCTCCTTGGCCTCCTCCTTGTAGATGGTGTCGCTGACAATCTCCTTGAGGCTCTTGAGACGGTTGGATTCGGGTGTGTCGTGGGGAGTGAAGCGTTTCCCCCTGTACCTGTTCCTGACTGTGCCTGCGTCATGCTTTTCGTACGGCAGCTGTTGTACAAGCGGAAAAGGGGGGCGGGGGTGATCAGTACATCATCAATATTGGTGCATCATGTGGAACTCACACATACTACATACAGTTGAGTGCTCACACAAAACCTTACAATTACATAGAGGAATTTCATTTCTTTACGTACACATGTAATGTAGTAAGATCTAGTGTATAGTTATCCTCATATTTTTCCAGTCTCTTTGACTGGTACTAATGAAGACTTGCTTGCGTCTTTATTTAATCTCAATTCCTAATTGGCCCTTGAGAGCTGATTTTAGTAGAATTCGAGGTCATAGGCTTATAAAAATGTCATGTACATGTACCATAACCCCACCACAGTTAGATCTTCAACAGGTTTACCTTGTTTGAATTAATTGTGTCACAGATCTACAGCCGTACAGGAGATGTAAAAGATGTGAAGACTTACGTAGCCCTGGATTTCTTCCATGTGTTTGGCATGTTTGACAGCTACAGTGTCGGCAATGGGGATGTACTTCTCAGTATTCTTGTCCTTTTGATACTTGATCTATGGGGAAAAAGTCATCGCACCAAATGCAAGGTGAATATCAAAGCATCATAGGTACATGTAACTTGGCAATGCATGTTTTGTTCCAAGACAACAATGAAGATATAAAGACTGACGGCAACTGCTGAGTGTTACTACAAAAAGTGGCAACTACAAAGTAATTAAATATGGTAAGGGTTAAAGCAAAAAGTTAAGAAAAATACACAGAAGAGAGTCACACTTCAAACCTGTCACATGGTTGTGTCACCTGTCTTTTTACAAAGTTGGCACATAGCATTGTCTGTTTTTGGTATCAAACTTGTCGCAAAATGTTGCTGTCAATTTGAAAAAGTTATAGAATTTGTCTCGCTGCAGTGGGCGGTGCATTACGAATAACGCAAAATGCTAGGCACTCGTTATGCATTATGGTAATGTTGCTGTCATTTTTGTTTGAATCAGTTTTGCAAGGTAGCGCAAAGGTAAAAGGGGGCTGTATGGAGTAGTGCATTACGACTGACGCAAAATTCTCGGTGCTCACTATGCATTGCAGTAAATTTTTAAATTGCGCTAACACAAGACATATATACTTTCCACTTAACGGTGTTGAATTGCCATAGTCAGATCATGAATTCCATAGAATCAAAATGATTGATTACTCTTAACAGCAAACCGGCATGCAGGGCTGGCGCATTGCATGTTTAAGGTACATGTACAGTATCTGTCACACAATAAAAGAAAACTTGGTCGCTGAAGCTTGCATATCAGCGCAGTCAGCAAAATGTCTATAGTCATGGGGCTGAGTCTTTATTCAAAGCTGACAAATCGCGCAGAATTTATAAAAACTTTGTCCTTATAAAAACCTAATAGTATATTGAAGCAGAAAATGAGGCAGACAATGGGAACAATATTGCAAAAGGAATAAAATCACCATTTCTCCAAAAATGCCTAAAATCTACCATCTTCTGCATGTCATTATCCTAAACAATTCTTACTTCAATTATATGTATAAATTAAAAAAATCTTGAACCTTCTACACAGTGGCATAACTAAATACACTTCATAGTCTTAATCATAGCACATGTATATCTTACTTATCATACCAGGGACAAAGGCACACATATATAGTATGTAAAGCAGCAAACCTAAAAAAACAACTTAAAACTACACTGTTTTATAACAAATTAAATATTTTTGCATGGCATCACCATATGCAAATATTCACATCATATTAAACTTAGTAAATCAAATGCATTCACTACAGATATCTGAACTACAGGGTAATCAATTAGGCAAAATTAAGCAGCAAAATTGTGATTAATCTTAGGTACAGCCATTCACAACTACCAATACTTGCTGGCTCTTACAGCAAAGAAAATATGTACACATCCAGCATGTTACAAAATATAATGTATATACAGTAGATAGTAATAGCAGCTGAATGTTACAGCTTATCAAACACTACATGTAGCATAGGACATAACTTTGAAAGGTAAAATGTAAGCCTTTATACAATATGGAAGCAGCAGAAAGCAAGGGTGGGCAAAGGGCAAACAAGTACTGTCTACAATAACTTACTATACCATAACAAATGGATAAGGATGGAGTTCATATTTCTTCACAAGAGAGTAGGCGATTCTCTGTTTAGACAGCTCTATGCATGTGTGCGTGGACAGATACAGTTAGTAACAATACTCTTTTTCCTTGCAGCAATACCTCACTGGCGATGTCTCCTGCCTTCTTGACCCTCTTCAGATCTGGTGTGTCTATTGGGGCCTTGAAGTTGTCTCGGTTTTCTGGGAACTTGTTGTACTTGTGCTAAAAGGACGGAAAAAAAGAGTGGACAGTTATGAGCATACTAGATTACAAAACTAAGGAAGATGTATTTGGTAGTCTGTAATACATTTGACAGTTTCCAAAATCAAAAGAGAACATTGACAATACTGTTTGATCATACATTCACATAGGCCAAATCTAGCACAAGCATTTGTTCATTTCAACATAGTATTACAATTTGAAATTTCTCTGTGTTATTTTTTAAATCTTAATGTACAGAACTGTACAGTATAATAATAACTCCAAAGAAGATCTACATGTAACATCTAGATTGAATACTTCTATTTGCAGGTTTTGACAGGACAATCTTGATCATCTTTTTTAAATGTTATACAAGCTTAAGGATACATTCTTATGTTTAACACAAGTAAACTCAATTAACACAACCAAATTTCATTGGACTACAATTGACAGGGCTTACAGGGCTCTGGTTTTCTGTGTTCTCCTTCTGCATTTGGTACAGCGGACTCTCGTGCACATTCTTGTAGTTCTTCTCCCTCATCTCAGTCAGTGCTTGTCTGCTATAGTGGTCCTAAAACAAACAAAAAACACTTACTTAGTTCTTACTCATACATGTACTTGATTTACATTTGTATGTCTCTTCTATACAATACATGTATTTCAAGAGCTGATGAATACCTTGTATAAGATATGTTTCCAAAAGAAGATCAATCCAAACAACTTTAAGTAGTGATGATTATGGCCATATCAGGTATGGTGTCTAACACTTAACCAAGGCACACTGTAATTTACAGTGCAAAATTATGTAACAACTGTAAACAGAAGCTGTTACAACATTAAGTCAATCTCTGTGTCTGGTATGATGGTAGAAAATTAAGCAGAGCTATTGCACTCTTATGATTTTCTGCTATCCAAACATTCAACATATTGGCAACAATATAGAATATTATAATTCAACCTACCGGGCTGGCATCCAGAGCGGCTTGTACCAGAGTCTTGTACAATGGAGTGTCCGTGACCTTGAAGTACCCTTTGCCTCGTGCCTTCTCATACGCTTCCTTATACACAAGCTGCAAGAAAGAAATACATGTAATTTGTATGTAAGAACAACTAAAAGCCATAAGAAGTGCAAATTTACAAGGTATCATACGTGGTATTGTTGGTATAATATATGGCATCTTTTACCACACTACGGATTGGGTAGAAGCCCCGAGACCAATTGGTTCTGAGCCGAACACACTGCCGTTGCGCCACACGATCCCACACTTATTTCTCATTTCATGCATGATTAAATGATAACATTAAATTCATAAACAAATTGTAGAAAGTCCTATACAGCCTGTCTTCCTCTTTCTAAATGTGACAACTGAAATGAATGTAACATTGATGTGTTTGAGAAAATACGAGTAGAAAAAGACTTACATCACTCTGCATCTTGTCAGCGTCCACAACCCTCTTCACTTCAGGGCAGTCAGGGAAGAGGTGATACTGACGGGCTTCGTTGTACAGCTTATTGTACAGCGCCTGCAAAAGAGGGGAGGAATAAGGTAAGTATTGGAAACATCATAAAAAAACTCATCATCATCATTCCTCCTCTTATTCCTCCTCTTAAAAAGCATTCACAAAATCTAGTCTCCAATACAGTTTGCCATTCAAGTATTAAGATATGAACACAAAGCCTTATAATGGCTTAAAATGAATAATAACTTAAACTATAATGAGGTTACCTTATAATGAATAAAGGAAGAGAAAGTCAAATAAAATAAACGTAAGGTTAACCAGCACTTTTGAAGTTCATATTCAAACCATGTACATAATAACTAAATCTTTGTGTGAGGACGAGGCACCGTCATACTGACATTAGGTTTGTCTCTGAGACATCCACCAAAATATCACATTTCAACATCTCTTCCCTGTAGATGACTGAATAGCAAAGCTCTTTATTCACCACTGGAATGTTACAAAAGCTGATATATCAGTGACGTCTGTCCCTTTCCTCAAAGCAATGACAGAAAGTCACCAAAACATTCATTTGGCTGTTTAACTAAGTTCTGTTAGTGAGTAAAGAACTTTGTTATTCATTCAACATTTTTTGTTAAAAAATTCAAAATTTACGACGGCAGGTTTTTACCTTGTCATACAGTTCTTTCAGCTTATCAAGCCTCTCCATCTCAACAGTGTAGGGGAACTGGCTGCAGCACTTCTCCACAATCTCCTTGGCCTCCTCCTTGTAGACGGTATCGCTCGCCAGCTCTCGTAGGCTCTTAAACCGCCTGGACTCCGGCGTGTCCACCGGGGTGAAGCGCTGGCCTCGGTAAACGGACCTTAGGGTACCCGCGTCGCGATTGCTGTACGGCAGCTGTGTTTTCCAGATGAAATGGACATTGCAGTAACCACAGTTTGGCAATGTTGCGGGAAAAGGGGGCGCCAGTTCAGCGATATTGCGGGGGGAGGGAAACGCAAAGCAAAACGGAGGCTGATATGTCACAAGCGTAACCACAGAGGATAAGAGGGTTGACATGTCGCAAGCGTAACAACAGAGGATACGAGGGATAAGGATTTGTTTGGATTTTATGGGAAGATGGCTTAACATCATTTTACTGCTGTTGGGCAGCAAAATACAACGTATGCATGGGTGCCACATAAATCTTTGGAAGCCAAACAACACAGAGGTATAATATAGTTTTTTTTTACTGATATGTCGCAAGCATAACTATAGGGGATACTGGGGCAACAAATGCCTCAATGGAAAGACTTAACAGCAGTGAAGCAACAAAAATGTGGATTTAACAGACTTTGGGAAGCCAAATAACAAAAATATATGATTCTTTTTTGCTGGTATGTCGAAAGCATAAGGGAGGTAGGAATTTGCACAAATGGCTCTCTAGCAAGAGGGCTTGACGTCATTGTGCAGAAAAAATGTTGATACAACACAAAACTTTGGTATGGGTACGACACAAACCTTTCGGAGCACAGAGGTAGGATTTTATGCAGACAAGTCGCAAGCATAACTGCGCGGGAAACAGGGAGGAAGGTTTTGCAAAAATAATTCTATGGGAAGAAAAGTAAGCCTAAATGTATAGCTGTGGGGTTGCGCAAATATGGGACGGTATGACACAGAATTCAAAGCATATACCTTTGCAACTAGGGAGAGCAGGGAGTATTTTAACTTCAAGTGTACAAGAAGAGGGCTCTGAAAATTTGTGGGATTTGCACAAGAAGCAACACCACACAAGGGTAACAGGAAACAAAGCAACAAGCGCCTTATAACACTAAGCCTTGTTCAAATAATTGGGAAGGAACAAACAAGAGGATGAAGCACTTTTTGCAGAGGATAAAAAAAAGGGTGGGCTGAGAAAGTAACACATCCTACATAACATTGAAGACATGTAGTAACTGAAGTATGCAAAGGACTGAAAGAACATGAAGCAACTTTTATTGAATGTTGCAACAATTTGCAGAGAGGCGCAAATAAAGGACAAAAGCAAAGGGACAGATTGTTTATAGACTACTGGGGAATAAAACTTTGAAGCCGAGAGTTTTCTTCTCACCACCACAACATGTAGAAAGTGCATAACAGCCGAATCAGCACCAAGGACAGTACCAATGTACAGCAAGTTTGGAAACAGAAATAACACTTGGAAAATCAATTTTTTCCATTTTAACAGTAATGTTGTAGGAGTGAGAAGATGGTATAACAGAAGAAAAACTCTGCTATAGGGGAGGGACAAAGCTTACATATATGATACTTTAACAAGCAGAAATCTTAGACTTGCCACTAGGTTCCAAGCTTACAGCGTCTATTGGGTATTTTTCGCATGGGTGTGCATTTTCAAAAAAAGCCTTTGGATGATTCGCGCAACAAAAGCGAGAGATGCTCTTGCTATAACAGGAATACATACATCGCTGTGCAGTTTGCCAGTTTCCTTCGCATGGATATTGGCAGGCGTGTCGGCCACAGTTTCGTACGAGTCGCATTTCTGCTTGTACATTCGCTGCGGGGATAAAGGTAGAATGTCATATCTTCTGACTCACGCAATGCAGGTACAGATTAAAGTATAACTTGAAGAACGTTATGTGCCAACTTTGTGATCAAACAGTTACAGACACACATTAAAAACGTGTGATCTTTAAGTCATGTTCGAATTTTTCAATGGTAACAATTGCTTAGTATTAACAACTGTTCTGAACTATTGTGAAAATTTTACAATCATTTATGATATTTCAAACCATGCATTATCAATCTATCAATATCGTGACAACAGTAACAACAATGTGACAACTTTGGTTGCAATGATTACTGCTGCTGAGGAAAATAACAATAAAGTTACTGTGTTCAATGAAATACAATGTTACAAAGTATCATAAAAGAATAAGAAGTATAATCTACAAAGATAATTCTGCCTGAAAGCTAACTACAAAAGAAAGGCAAAAAGAGGTAATGTTACGATTAGGCAAACAAAATGAGGCAGTACCTCACTAGCCAGGATGCCTCCCTTCTTGGCTCTCTTAATGTCAGGAGTGTCTGAAGTTATGTTGTAGTTGGTCTTCCCCTTTTCATACTGGTCCCTGTACCTGGTCTGTAAAAGGAAAACATTTCAGTTAAAGCTATTACCTTGTGTCTGTAATTGTAAACTTTCCTTATAATCTATATACTGCAAAAAGTTAAATTCTCTTAAATGTAGTGCAGCACTTCCCTCTTATTCCACAACTTTAAATAAATAGAATGACTTGTGCATAATGATTATAGAAAATGAATAAGAACAGTATCCACATTCTTTGTATTGAACTGGTCATTTTGATACCATAATCAATGTAAAAGAGAAGAAATGTAAACATACCATGCTGGCCATGTCAGTGTCATCTTTAAGAGTCCTGTACAGTGGAGACTCGTGGAAGTTCTTGTAACTCCTCTTCTGCATCTCATCATGAGCGTCCTTCTTGTACACAGCCTGCAAAAGATGACCAGAAAAATGTTACAAGTATCAAGAACAGAGGCCAAAATCAATGAGAACACATTAAATGAAAAATGCAACAAACCCTATCTTTGTATAACATCCTTTAACATGTTTCCAGAAAAATAAAGTTAGACAAGCATATTGATACATAAATCACAATCTTGATTTTATGAACTTTATACTTTTACTACTGTTAGAGGACTTACACATGTATGCAATTCAATAAGCATACATATTAGCTTTCACTTGATTCTGGTTATATACGGTTGATCATGACTTGCTTGCTTACATTGCCAGTGCTATTCTGCATCTAAAATTTTAGTTCGTATTGCCCAGCTACATTATATAGTTTAATGGGCCCAATTGGCTCCCCTTGGACTTAGGTTACAACTATGAAGAGACCAAGTTTGTTCTTCAAGATTAATAGTTAACTTAAGAAATATACATGTGTAAAAGCAAATCTTTAAGACGTACGTCTGTGATCTTGGCTGCCTCTACCTGGCTGCGGTAGACAGGAGTGATGTGCTGGGGGAAGTTACCCTTGCCCTTTATCTGAGACTCGTAGATCTCCTTGTACTTCAGCTGTGGCACAAGGAAAGAAATGTGAAGATCTCAAGAGTGGTCCACCTGATGTCCAAGGATGTTCATTGCTAGTTTAACACTGTTGCTTACTTTAGGACTAGAAAGTCAAACAGACCTTTTGATTTCCAAATATGATTGACTGGCCTGGAAAAAAACATATGATATGGTCGACTGTTCCATACAATAATGATGACGATAACTGTATTGTTATGTGTTATATCAGACATGTTGAACTTCACCATCTGTCAATAAATAATAAGGTTGTCAACACTGCTGACAATTTTGTTACTCATGTCTGTAGCCGCTATGCATCAGTTCCTGATGCTCGCGAATGATTGATTGATTGTTGCTATGTTTTCCTCTTTTAAATGGCTGCAGAGACAATGGAAAATGACATGCAAGCAAAGTATGATAGCAATCACAATATGATTAACAAATAGCCCTTACATCGCTGTACAGCTGGGCCATCGCCAGGGTACGCTTGATGTCCGGCGCATCGGCATAAACATGGTAGTTGTTTCGCTCTTCCTCAAAGTTCTTCTTGTAACGTTTCTGTAAAGACAAGGCAAGTTTGAACATCAAAACACTTAGATATTTGACAAACATTGCATTATACATTTTTTTCCAGAAAACAACAGGTTTATACGTGTTAACTTTATATAATGCTTTAGCCTTTGCACACTTTGAGAGCCCATGGTGAGAATAGTGACAGTATGTAATATACTACTAACAGTGACACCATAGGGCACCAATACATGTACTAGTAGTAAGGACCACCTGGTCATTGTGACCATTTTTCCCTAGGCATTGTGACCACACAATGGTCCTCACCATTATTTTCTCCCATTTACCCGAGCTTTAAGAATCTTGTCTATAGTGGTCATCTATCTACTGTGACTATTTTCTTCAAGTCCCTACCTACGTACAATGAACAGTGGACCACAGCTTTACATCCAGTCCTAAGGACAGCAACCCTTTCCAGTAACATGCATGCCAGGTGTGACAACAGCCGGGATTCGAACTCCCAACCTCTTGGTCCAGAGGCAGGGTTGCTTACCATTGGACTACGCACGTAACTGTAGAGATGTACAGCAACTATATGGTTATATGATAGATATCTTACCTGGTCCATGAGTTCCATCAGTTTTTCAAATCTCTCCATGTCCACAGTGAAGGGATACTGAGTGCAGCACTTCTCCACAATCTCCTTGGCCTCCTCCTTGTAGATGTTGTCGCTGGTGATCTCACGCAGGGACCTGATCTTCCTCATCTCGGGGGTGTCAGTGTCCAGGATGCCACGACCCTTAACTTTCTGCTTATAGTGAAGCTAAAAAACAAACAAACAACAATCAATGCAGATCTTATGAATATGTATCTACAGTATCGATATACATCTAAAGGTGAACTGGTGATTGTATTGAGAACTGTGGAATGATCATATATCCATCGATTTTGTGACAAACATGTTTTTTTAATCCAGAATAATCATTGCAAAAAGACTGCATACACCTTACATTCTGCTTGTAGCTTAGATGAAAAACACACAATCATATGTGTTTTATGAAATCCAAATGTAAACTGTTTTGTAGATTCTTTTAATCATAATCAATTTTGTCTAAAAGGATGACAAGTTTTCTACTAATGCTATAAAGGCCTGCAGATTTCAAAGACAAATGTTCAACTGGTTGTCATCTTTTATGCAAAATTAATGTAGAATGATCCTGGTAACTTATTAACTGAAGGTTTTGTTTCAAGGTGTAGGTTGAAGCATTCTGCAAATAACATTTCTACAGTATAGACACATGTAGCATCAACAATTTTTCTTCACAATAAACCAGCAATAAAAAAAATCATTGACTTACATCTCCAACCAACTTGCCCGACTCCTTTGCCAGGATGTTGGCGGGTGTGTCTGCAACAGTCTCATATTTCTCCTGTTTCTGTTTGTATGTTCTCTGTAAGGGATGAATGAACATGGTGCTTTAACAAACAAGAAATCTATCATTTGAAGTTAGGAATTGACTATCATCTTAGCATTTAGCAATGCTCAAGTTGACATCACAATGTCTATAATGGCATAAGATTATTAATCTTCTCCCTGCTATCAAATCCTTAGACCAATAGCAAATTGGGTGCCAAACAGCTACTTCAGTGTTGTAAAGGTTAAGCATGCCCCCAAAGCAAAGAAAGAAAAATAGAGATATTTCGACAGATATCTTTTTACATAAAGCTTACTGCTAGGCTATTTCATCAACTGAAGGCACATTTAATACAAATGCTTACAAACCTAGTAAAGCTGACAATAAAGAGGTGATATAACTGTAATACTGGAGCACAGCCGAAGTAAAATGCTATTATTTTAAAGCTGTCTTGGATTCTATAGTAACAAAATACTAGTACTACAAAGACGTAAACAAAAAAAGTCATGTAAAAGGATGATGAGCGAGACTTTTTCACAGAAATCTACGACAAGTTTACAAATAATTCCGTGAGTACTCACCGGAGAGGCCAGGACGCCAGCCTTCTTGACCCTCTGTATGTCCGGAGTATCTGCCACAACCTTGTAGTCCACCTTCCTCTTCTCCCAGTCACTGACGTAGTTGGACTGTTCACATAAACAGGACACAAAAATGTTTGAAAGTGAAGGAAAAGTCACGGTCAAAATGTTAATATCTACTTCTAGGTATGCTACATATGTCTCATTTATCATATCATTTTGGTATAAGCCTACATGGGCTTGGCGCATAGAGTGTTAGACACATATAAAATTTCATTCATTCTAGGTGAAACAATCGACGTTACTGCTCAACTCTTCATCTGAAAATGTTGCCATAAACATTGATTTCGAAACTGACAAGCTATAAGGACGCTGAGTGTGCTAGTCAAACAAATTCAAAGCATTATTTAAGCAAAATATATGTATATCTGGTCATACATCATATCATACATCATATCAAACATCATGTCATACATCAATGTAAAATTCATATTACATAACACTGAATTTCTGGAGTCTGTCAGTATATCTTTATGAAACATACTCTGTGGATGTCTGTTAATTGATAATTTCTACAAAATAGAAGCTATGAAAGTGAGTGTACCATGCTGGCCATGTCGGTATCGTCCTTCAGTGTCCTGTAGAGCGGAGACTCGTGGAAGTTCTTGTAGCTCTTCTCCTGCATTTTCTCTCGAGCATCCCTTGTGTACACAGCCTGAAGCAGCAAGAGAACATGTTTAAATTTCAAAATGTCCCACAAGTTATGTGAATAAGGGAAGGCACCTATACTTACAACAGCAGTGACCAAACACCTCCTGTATTCTAGTGGCCTGGCCACTATAGCCAACTCTATACAGTCAAATGCTAACCCAACAACCCTCTTATCTCTTTCTAGCAACCCTCAATGATATAGGGTCTGAGAGGCTAAGTATAACATATCCATTTTGAATAGTAGTGACCAACAAACAATATAAGCACTACACATTCCATAGTAAAACTTAACTGGTTCCTAGAAACACATGCACATTTGCAAGATTGTCTTGATGGAAATGCCAAATTTGAAATAAATCAAGGCAAAAAAGTGGAACAGACACAGACATCTTAGTTACTAAACAACCACATGTACACTTGAAAGATTACACAGAAATAATGGATGATCAGATTCTCTTAACTGAGACTACAACAGTTACTACAAAATTGATTATGACAGAAAAGAGGTATAAACAGCTTACATCAGTGAGCCCAGCAGCCTCCTTCTGTGAAGCGTACACTGGGGTGATGTGCTGCGGGAAGTTTCCACGGCCCTTTGTCTCTTTCTCGTACTTCTCACGGTACTTTATCTGAGGAAAGATTCAGCGTAACGTCAATCATTGCTCACTACAACACGCAGTATTCAGATGATACAGTACCAGGGCTGTCTCCAGGACCTGCCCCTTTGTCCTGGGACAGAAATCTGTTTGTTAGGCCTTTGACACAATGAGTGGGACGGAAAAGAATATTCAAGCTGGAGACAACCCTGCACAGTATAGACATGAAAATAAGGAAACATAAAAAATTTGCAGCTGAGACGAAACAAATATTCACAGTGCTACAAGTCATACTATATCAAAGTTATCATGGTTACGTTTAAACTTGTACGTTAAGATACTAGCAGTGCCATGGCACTAGGTTGTTCTATCATCTTATTAGAAATTATATATATTTTTTTATATATATACTGTATATTTTTGTTAAGGTGCATTAGATAAAATATATACATAAGGTGTATTAGATAAAATATATACATTATGATCATTTATGACTTTTTGCAATACCAGCGAAAGATATAACACACAAGGCAGATTCAGCTTACATTAATTTTCTAGACACCCAGTTATGTGCATATGTTAGATACAGATACCACGAGAAGTCTATAAAATGCTAAAAGTCTACATACGTCACTCTGCAAGGTGTCAGCATCGATGACACGTTTGACTTCAGGTGTGTCCGGGTACACGTGGTATTTCTGACGTTCCTCTTCATAATCTTTCTTGTACATCTTCTGCAAGTAAAATGAACAATTTTACTAAAATGAATAATTTTACAGGTGACTACTTTATTGATTCAAGAACAGTATCAGAAAAGTACAAGGACTACAAAAACTACAACCATAAGACCACGCCAATTTACTTCCTTGGTTTTCAGACATTCTGTAGCAAAAATATAGCAAGTGGTCAAGATGAAAATGAGGCTGGAGGAAAACTTGAATCTCGCTACATTCCAGTCAGTGAAACTGTGTGTACCAAAGTACAGGCTTTCCCCTCAAACTCTGTTTTCACATTTATCTTGCAGTTGAGCATTATTTTTTTAATCTGAGAATCATCAAATCAATTTGGTGTTGCCTACATAGACAAAAGTGAATAAAGTATAGAAATTCCTTTTCTCTAAATGTGTATAAATTGCTGTAGGACTAGTTTTTTTGGGTGTAATGTTTGTATGGCTATTTTCTATAGGACTGGTGACCTATCTGAAATAAAGAAATTCATTCATTACAAAACTTATCATTCTGTAAATTCTCTCAGCAGTGATAAAGTTGTAAATCACACTTGCCTTGTCGTTGAGTTGCAAGATTTTTTCAAACCTATCCATTTCAACAGTGAAGGGATACTGGCTGCAGCACTTCTCCACAATCTCCTTGGCTTCCTCCTTGTAGAGGTTGTCGCTGGTGATTTCTTTAAGAGACTTGATCCTTCTCATGACTGGAGTGTCCGTCTCGGACAGGCTCTTGGCTGCCACCTTCTGGGGATACTTGAGCTGGGAAAGGAACAATTCAAACTCAGTCAGCAAAGAACTGGAAAAAGCGCTTTTAGTCACTAATGAAATACATTGTATAATGGATGCTAACTGAAACATCTGACACTTTGAGAATTTATCCACTGTTACTTGATTTATTGTGAAGGTAATTTCAACCTGACATGGTTAAAATGCTCGGACACGAGCCAACGCCGATGACTTTGTGTGATGAAAAATGTGTTGAATCACATCAACAATCACAGAAACATCAACATTTCTACATACTAAATAAACAGGACATCAAGAAAACATGTTGACATGAACTATACAGCAATGCACTACGTACAGTGTATATGCATACATTGTATGTTTTTTCTAATTTGTAGATAAACTTTAAAGTATTTCACAATCAACACCTAAAAATGCATGCATGACTGCTGTGTATTTAACAGAAAGGATCCGAATTGAATCTTTGTCTGGTCATCCGGAAAAGTTGATAAAAAATGATTTTGCAAACTAATTTCATGTGAAAACAACTTTGCGAGTATGATTTTTTTTCTACCCCTCTGATTAACATACATGTACACATATGAAAGCTTCGACCTTTGCATATGACAGAAAAACAAGAGTGAAACAGTATAAGATACTTACATCACTGAAGCCAGCGATGGTCTTGGCGTGTTCGTTCTGCACAGTATCAGCAATCGGGGTGTACCTGGCCTCAATATGCTTGTATTTCAGCTGTAAACAACAGAAAGTAAAGGTAAATAATACACAAAAGTGCACATTTACATGTATGTAATGTATATCACTTACCATGACTCACTCCAGACATACAAGCGAAACATGACTACGGTAATATTTTACGTTACAAGATTTAAGTTACAAAAAAAACATCTAGCAAAGCATACCTAACATAAAGAATAATAATTTGGGGAAAGCTCTTTTGAATAAGACATTGGGAATATCTAGTGAAATTTGATTTTTGCTACAATATCTATCAACTATAAACGAGAAATGAAGTCAACAGCATGCCATGGACCTAAGATACAAAGACCAGAAGTTCTCCTGCAGTAGCAAGTTGGCCGGCAGGAGGCCCAAAATTGACATTGACTTTTGCGTCCACAACATGTCCCGCCATACCGAATACCATCACAATCCATCTAGAGTTTCTTAAGATGTTGCGCCAAACACACACATGCACACACACACACACACACACACACACACACACACACACACACACACTGACACACACAGGCCCAATTTTCATGGTGGTAAAAAGAGAGAAAACTAAACGACTGTCCGTACATCAGAGAAGCCAGCCACCATCTTGGCAGTCTGCAGGTCCACTCTGTCAGCAGGGCACGCATACTTCACCTTCATCTGGTTATAGTCCTTGACGTATCTGGCCTGTAAATAAAAATGGAAGACAATCAATCTTAATACGCAACAGGTTGGAAAATAGGGGAAGCTGATAGGTTTTCATTGAACTGGAAAATTTGGTAATTGGGGTCCGACATCTTCTATATATTCTGTCAATTGGTTTTTGTTTATCAGTTTTGTAGTTATCCATGTGTGTCAACTACTTCTTTATCCATGCCATGCATTCTTTATATTGTCTTTTCTTTGAAACAAACAATAAAAAACGAACTACTTATGCTATCGGCAACATACATGATAGTCAACAACAGTCCCATGACAAAACCCCAAGACTATACCGGAAATTGATTGAGAAAGAAATGGCAGTGCGTCTGAATGCATCCACTAAGTGAACTGAAGTGAAATGGATGAATACAAACCCCAGAAGCCATCTCTGCTGACAGTTTGTTCTGCAGGTACAGTGGAGACTCATGGACATTCTTGTACTGTTTCTCCTGGGCCTCCTTTAGCGCTGTCTTGTAGAGGGCCTACAGGAAAAAAAATATATATTCAAATAAAACTATTCTGTACAATTTCATTTTACATAAATTTTAACCTTTGCCGTTCTGAAGTTGCTTTTTGGCACCAAATTTGTACTTGTTACAGGGTTACACAGCAGGGAGAAGGTTAATCATTCAATCAAGACAGAGGTTCTGTTGGAACACAACAAAAAAGACATGCATGTACATTCAAATGGAAATATTATGCACAATTCAATTTTCTATCAATTCAACCATCCAATTAACACAAGTCAAAGAAGGATTTTTATTCTATTCTATTAATTTTCAGTGTGGAACTGTTCATTGATGAAGTTTCTTTTTTGCAAGAATGATTTTTTTACAAAGAATGCTTATCATTCTTCTAGTTTGCAATCTTCCTTTACCTGAAATGTCTTTAATAAAGTTAACATTACATTTTGTAACAATTTTCACAGCTTTTCTAAAATCTATATACCTACAATGTTTTCAGGACCAGGGACAGCAACCATGCACCTTTATTGTTTGGCATACAAGAGAGAGGATACAGCTATACAAACGTAAGAGCATGTACTCACATCACTGGCCTGAGCAGCTGCCAGGAGGATCCTGCGATACTCCGGTGTGTCTGCCACAAGTTTGTAACCTTCATCCCTCTGTTTGTCCAGACCCTTCTGGTAAATACGCTGCAAAAGACAAGGATATTTTTTCATTAGTCGTAGACTGGTTTATTCCCACGCCGCCCTATGGCTGAATCATACAGCTTGGACAGTACGTGAATTGTAAATACACATAATGTACCATTAGCATTGGTTCATTTCTCATCTTAAAGTTAAAGTTTGTGAGATTGCATCTTGTCTAGACCATTATCTCTTTTCAAGCATAAGCTAAATCCTCCATCTCTAGTTTCTGAAATCTATGTAAAATGCAACTAAAAAGCTTCAAACATTTTTTTTACACATCGACGGCTATGGTTTCCTCCTACTAGCTACTTCATATGTGGAAACAACATGAAGAATTATAGGCCTAAATTCTGACTTACATCACTTTGCATCTTAAAACTTGTACAAAGGACTTATGCTGACTGAAACCTACCTCAAAGTTGCCGGAATATCTAAGGTCTAAGGAACCTACCATTTTCTCAAGTTAGATTCTCAAGACAACTACTGTGCTAACTTAGAAGACTTACATCACTCTGCAACTTGGCAGCTTCGAGCACACGAAGAACCTCGGGGGAGTCTGGGACGACCTTGTAGAGCTGTTTGTCTTCGTCCCACTTTTCGCGGTACTTTTTCTGATAACAGAAAATGTAATACATTATAATAAGGTCAAACCTGACTCAAACAACCACACAAGGACTACAAGGGTCGTTGTAACTGTTGGGGAAAACAGCATAGTTTGCTTACTGGCCAGTAAATGTATATGTACATGGTAATGAACATACGTACACCTCATTAAGTCATCGTCATCAGAAATGTAAATATATTTCAATCCATTGTAAGGAAGGAGCTCGTATATTCACTATGACATAAACCTGTTGACATTCAACATCATCTTGATGGTATTACTTGCAATGGTAGCATGCGCAGGTTGATACTTAATCATAATGTTCTATCATTAAGTCCAGGGATTTTATCGTCCTTAGAAAAAAGTTTGCCAGCTTAAAATAGATATCAATTATGAGGTGCCACAGGGATCACTACTTGGCTCTCTTCTTATTGCAAGTAACTTACAGCATCCTGCATCTCTGTAACTTTCTCCACCCTCTCAATCTCCACGGTAAAGGGATACTGGCTGCAGCACTTCTCCACAATCTCCTTGGCCTCTTCCTTGTAGTAGTTGTCACTGACAATCTCCAGGAGAGACTTCAGCCTCCTGGTCTCAGGAGTGTCAATCTCGGACGTGAAACGGCCTGGCTCTTGTTTGTAGATTTTCTGTTAATTTGATAAAAAGTATTTTAACATTCCATGATCTATGGTTGAGAAGAAAAAGATAAGCGAAAGAGTAATAAATTCCTCTTGCAAACATGGAACAGAAAAACAGAGATCTTTATCTCATTAACCAAACTTTTATTAACTTTGAATAATGCATTATTAAAGCATAATGTTATACTTACATCCTTCAATGGTGCAAGAGACTTGACACGGACGCCCTCAATATCGTCTGGGAACACTTTGGGTGATTCGAATTTCTGCTTGTAATGGCGCTACAAGAAACAAATAATAGATTTAGATAAAGGTTGAAATAAGTATATGTAGTTTGCCTTCTATTACAGGTTAGCCTGTGGTCACATCATACCACACATCATACCAACAAGATCAAGTCATGTGAAGTGAAGTGAGAAAAGGAAACAAGAGTTAAAAACATTACATGTGATGATAACTTACGTCTGATCGAGCAATAGCTTCCTTGGCTGCGACCATGTCCACTCGGTCCACAGGTAACTGGTACTTGGCCTTGTTCTCCTCATAGTTCTTAACATACCTCGCCTTCAAGAAAACACAACATTGTTAAAATGTACAAAGCTTGTACATTCTTGAGATGGAACATATCTCAAAATATTCTGCTAGCATAGTGGATTCTACTTGTTTTTGCAACGTATTTTGTTTTTCAAGTTAAAAACTTAAAGACATCAATCCAGATTATTGGCATACTTATTTACATGCAGTTTTCACAAATAAGGGTATTATCACACATTTAGCTAGCATATTTTGTGTAGATTGTTGTCAAGTAAATATGCTGCAAGAACAGTGCTAAAATCAGTCCACAAAATGAAATCTTCTTTATTGAACTTCTGAGTAACAACAGACACCTACCCCAGATGAGAGCTCGGCTGACAGTTTGTTCTGCAGGTAAAGAGGAGACTCATGGACATTCTTGTACTGTGTCTCCTGTGCCTTCTTCAGCGCCGACTTGTAGAGGTACTGTAGGAACACAACAAACAAGATATACATTCAAATGGAAGTATACTGTGCAATTTCTTCCATCTTATCCACAAGTGTGGATTTGTTCATTGAAACCACTGCTTCATAAGAACTATTTTATTGCAAAGAAGGCTTCTAATTGGGTATAGGAGATTCTTACACAATCAGGTAATCTCACCTGCTAAGGCTTCTAATTGATGTGATTTGTTACCTTTATTTGTTATGAAATGTCTATCATGAAGTTTTCATTACATTTTGTATCTATTTCCACAGCTTTTCTAAAATCTATACAATTATGTTCTCAGCACCAGGGAGAGCTATTATGCTTATTTTTTAAACTGTCTTCCTTACATTTTGTAACAATTTTCACTGCTTTTGCAATGTCTATATACCTACAATGTTTTCAGCACCAGGGACAGCAATCGTTCTACATACTATAGAGAGGATATAATCATACAAGAGATCTGTACTCACGTCACTGGCTAGGGCAGCTGCAAATGTAGCACGGGTATACTCTGGTGTATCTGACACCATCTTGTAACCTTCATCCCTCTGTTTTGCAAGGCCCTTCTGGTACAGACGCTGTGAAAGATGCAACATGTCCTTCTTTCAATGCATGTTCTTCTCCAGCATAACATCTTTAGAAGTTTAAGCCTGAGTTACTAGTAAGTTCTAATCTATCCTTTAGTCTAACCATTTGACTGCTTGGGCACCACAGAAGATCTGACAACCAGCTTTCTGCATCCTTCTCAGTTTTCTATTCTTTTCAATGTTTCACTTACACTTAGTGTTTGCCTGTCCATTCTCTTATATCATCCGCCCATCTTTTCCGTTGCCTACCCCTCTTTCTAGTTAAAAATTTCAAGGAACAAATAGTCTTCAATTCATCTCTACAAACTTGGTCTAGATGTTGCAAACGAGAATTATCTAAACAAGAAGTATTACCTTTCAGAAATCCTGTTTAAGACATGCATCCGAAAATGCAAACGTCAAAACCTGATCAAATTGTAAGTGACTCTTACACTCTAAAACCTAGTAGCCTATTCTATTGTTGAGTACTTTAGGGACCAGTGGAAACTTTGGAACACTTACATCACTCTGCATCCTGTTGGCTTCCAGCACACGCAGGACCTCGGGCGAGTCAGGGATGACCGAGTAGTTCTGTTTGTCTTCGTCCCACTTCTGGCGGTACTTTTTCTAAAAAGGGATGAATGTTACAATTGATAACAGTTATACTGCTACGTCATTTGAACAAAAACATATCTCTTAGTATGTCATCCATTGACATTGTAAATATATTTCCACCTGTTTCAGCTGGGAACCTAAATGGCAATGCATCACTGTGATACATGTAGAAAAGGAACCATGAGCAGTATGAATTTTGAACCTTGTTTTAATGCTATAAAACAGTCGTGGTGTCTAAGTGCACTAGTATCTAAGTATGCTTTAATATAAGTACATTGGTCTATCAACAACAAGAATCCCCATGTTGTTATGAAGGCATAGACTTTGGGCATAGTGAGAAGAAATTTTATCAAATCATAATCAATATCCATTTATTTATCAGACACCACAGTGATCAATTCTTGGCCCACTTCTATTTATGTTATTGCATATAACTTACAGCATCCTGCATCTCTGAGACCTTCTCCACCCTCTCAATCTCAACAGTGAAGGGGAACTGGCTGCAGCACTTCTCCACAATCTCCTTGGCCTCTTCCTTGTAGTAGTGGTCACTGACGATCTCAAGAAGAGACTTCAGCCTCCTTGTCTCAGGAGTGTCAATCTCAGAGGTGAAGCCGCCTGGCTCCTGCTTGTAGACTTTCTGTTGGTGTGGCAATTTCATGATGGAAGAAAAATTTACCTTTAGTTATACATTTGTATAATACATGTGTGTGTGGATGGGAAGATGAAAATTTTATGGGAAGGAAAGTTTTGTATTCAAAAGAGTTTGCAGCCACTCTCTTCTATCAAATTTCCTTTCTAGTGAGTGCAGAGAGGACATTTTCAAGCCAAGAGAAGGGTGTTGTTTGAAAAAAAGGTGAAAGAACTTCAAATTTGTCTGTATGTTTACAACTTTTAATATATATACAAATTGACTTAGAGTCTCCCGTGTCGTCAGACACAAGAGGTTGGCCCAGCAGGCTTGATATAAATAGTATCAAATAGTACCATACAAAGTTCCCCAATTAGAATTTATTGCAATGTACTGATACTCTGTAAATGTACATGAGAAAAACTGGCACCATTATGGAAAATTTTACACAGTTACGTACGTCTTTCAGTGGCTCCAGGGACTTGACGCGTTCTCCTTCAATGGAGTCTGGGAACACCTTGGGCACTCCTGGTTTCTGCTTGTACTTGCGCTGAAAAATAATGGCATCAAATAGTTAAAAAAAACACTGCACTGTCTAGTGCAGAGTCACAGCAAAACTAAAAAAGTAGGCATATGCAATGCCAACAGTGAAAACAATGTATATATGTATAATACAACACAGTGTATTCCCTATTGCTGGCAAAAATCGGCGCACTTGAATCGACTTCGAATCATTCGAATTAAACTAGGGAAGCCTGTATCAAAGGTTATCGGGGCCCGGGTATGATATAATGTATTGTATTGTATTGTATTGTATTGTATTGTATTGAATTGTAGAAAAAGGTTACCTACAAATCAATTTTTTACAAAGAGACAAAAACATAGATGAACATCACTACTTTGATACCTACATCAGAAAACTGCTGATAAGCCTTTGCAGCGACAATGTCCACTCTGTCTGGCGGGAGGGAATATTTCACCTTCCCTGTTTCATAATCCTTGATATACAGAGCCTGAAAAAGACATAACATAAAATGATTATTTGATCTCCAGATATGTTGATGGTAAAATAAACTCTATCAGTATAGACAAAAGTACAGTCAAACCTGCCTATAGCGGTCACTCAAGGGACTGGCCAAAATCGACCGCTATGGACAGGTGGCCGCTCTATAGAAACAGTTGATAGATTACGAGCAATAAGTGGCACATGTTTTCTGTACCCACTGAGAAACATTTATTCACATACATGTACAGTCAAACTTGGTCTACCGACCACTTCCACAAGATGACTCGGTAGGTCCGGATTTTTCCACAAGCAAATTGAAGTCCAAGTCGATCCATCAATCCGCCCCCAATCCGGAGCACATGCGACCAAAATGTTGCCAATGACAACCGTGTCATTTTCAATTGCGGGGCGACATCATTTATCAGCAAATAATTGCGGAATTTCACGGTAAAATCAGCCTGTTTGGGTCGGATCCCTTTCCGGGAGGAAAAACAACAGCTGCAAGATGGCGCTTGAGGTCATAGGGTCATGGGATAGTCTACTGTAATGTGGGTGCAGCTGCATTTGTGAGTTATGATTTTACTCTACATCAGATAGTACAAAATGTAAACTTATTTCGTCAAAGAAGTTCTTTGAATAAAGAGAACAGAGTATGCAAAGAATGGATGGCTTTATAACCTTTTTTTAGAGGATAAAAGGCGTCTGTCTTTTTTTTAACAAACTGCTCCCCCATGGTACTACTTGAGTGAAGTAACCCAAGTAAGCAAAGCGTCCCGCTAGGACCGCGCACCAAGAGGCTCTTATTTCTGGCGTCTTAGCGGTTTTGGAAATTCAAAACCAACACCAGGAGCAAAATAAAACCATGTACAACATTTTCATGGGTAACACTGCAGCTATAATGACATTTTTTTCCGCGGGGATTTGAAAGAAGGCTCCCGAATCTTGCGGCGACCATGCGCCGTGACCGTTATCGGCAGTGTTTCCAGACCCGCGGGACCGAAAATCGTGTGGCCGCGACCGCGTTGGACAGGTGACCGCTATAGCCTAATTCTTAATGCTTATGTCAATGGGAAAAATCCAAGGGACCGACAAAAAGTGACCACTATGGGCAGGTGGCCGCTATGCAAAGGTGACCGCTAATACAGGTTTGACTGTATAGCGCTTTCGTGAAATGCAAATTGTGTCTTACTGCAATAATTCATTAACAGAACGTATTTATACATACTAATATTTACTTTCTATCTATTGGTAAGGTGTCAAATGAAACATAACAAGGGCAATCAAGGCAGCATAGACAGAATTAATTCTTAGAGGAGCAAACAGCAGAAGTAATTCATCGTTAATAGTATCACAAAGCCCCTGAATTGTTTACTTGTACACCTTTGTTATAGTATCACCATCTGCCATTCTCAGTGTGTGTCTAGCATTCCATCTTGGCATTGTCAAAATTATACTGCTAATGGTGTCATAAGTGATGGAAAAATTATGCTTGGGAAAGCAAAACATGGTTTTACAATATTTACCCCCGAAGCCAGCTGTGCAGAAAATTTGTTCTGCAGGTACAGTGGAGACTCATGGACATTCTTGTACTGTTTCTCTTGGGCCTCCTTCAGTGCAGTCTTATAGTTGTACTGTAAAAAATGACAGTGTTTAATTAAGTATGCAGAAAAGGACAGTAGAATTTGACATACACACACACACACACACACACTGCTTTACTATCACTAAAACTTCTAAATTTCACATTGATCCAGTAACAGAATGAATAGAATTAGTCAACATAATCGAGACAGCCATAACTTACTTCAGTATAGAATATCTTGTTATTCAATGTTTAGCAACAAAGATATTGCCGAAAAATTACATAAAAAACATAGCAGCTCTATTTGATATCCCACGTTCCCAACATACATTGTACTTGCAAATAACAGCAAACAACCTCTTACCCAGATCTAACCAGTACTTCATTTTTTGGCTGAATCTTATTTCTTACCTATTCAAATACATTGAAAACTATCATTTTATATCTTGCCTCAAAGCAAGGGGCAGCACTACAATATTTTCAGCACCAGGGACAGCAATCATTCTACTGCATAATAGAGAGAAAATACTAGAAAACAAAGGTCCTGTACTTACATCACTGGCTAGGGCAGCTGCATATATAGCACGGTTATATTCTGGGGTGTCAGACACCATCTTGTAGCCTTCCTTCTTCTGTTTTTCCAACCCTTCCTTGTAGTGAAGCTATGGGAAGAAAGACCACAATCATCAGGATTAGAAATTTCATTGATAACATATTCATATAAAAACATATCAACAGAACACAGTGCATCATTATCATCGTCAGTATGAACTGAGATTCTGAATGTATAAGGGACGCAAAAGTGGGCCGATTCATAGATTTACAGAATATCTTTTCAAGCTTACGTAGACAAGCTATGGATTAAGATACCTCAATCATAAGGACTGAATCTGCAATTATAACAATTATTGATAATCAAATCCTAGCTATAATAATCATAGCTACTGATAATTATATCACTATTTCCATATAGTCTTCATTTTTTCCTCAAATTCTGAGCAGTTGAAATACACAAAAGTGATGAAGCCCATATAGATGTACAGAAAATCTGTTCAAGCTTTTTTTGTTTACTCCAGATTACCACAAAACTTTGATGTGCTGGTTTCCACTAACTGTGTTGAGCTTATTGAATGATAAGAAAACTTACATCACTCTGCATCCTAGCAGCCTCAATCACACGCAACACTTCAGGTGAGTCCGGAATGACCGTGTACTTCTGCTTCTCCTCATCATACTTCTCACGGTACTTTTTCTGAGGAGAAAAAAGACATAATTGGTTACAAAACATTCCATTTTCACCAAAACATGCGCCTGGATGTCTTAGGCATGTAAGATAATCTCTTTCAGACTCTGTCAGCAAGGAACTTAAGATGTGAAAGTGTATCACAACAATGAAAATAGAACTGGAAAATGTATGGATATTTTCAACCTCCTTTTGATGCTGACAGTACTGTTGTCTTGCGAAAATGAACTAGTAGCATGCTTCTGGTTAAAACCTTAAACACATTGTTCTATTAACACAATGAATGTGCCTATGTTATTGTGAATGCATCAGGTTTTGGCAAAAAGTATTCATTAGAATAACTTGTTGAAATCATCGCATGTAACTAAATACATAATGTGCCTAATAAATTATGTTATTATGAAGGCATGGAGTTTGGGCAAAGTGTAGTAATTGGTCAGGAATAACTTCTGTTTAAAAAAAAGTAGATTTAACTTACAGCATCTTGCATCTCTGTAACTTTCTCCACCCTCTCAATCTCCACAGTGAAGGGGAACTGGCTGCAGCATTTCTCCACAATCTCCTTGGCCTCTTCCTTGTAGTAGTTGTCGCTGACAATCTCCAGGAGGGACCTCAGCCTCCTGGTCTCAGGAGTGTCAATCTCAGAGGTGAAGCCGCCTGGCTCGTGCTTGTAGACTTTCTGTTTGTTGGGCCAGAAAAGTTTTCAACATTAAACAAACAAACAAACAATCAATCAATCATAATATGGAGAAAAAAACATAACTGTTACAGTGCTGTAGTTTTGTTTTGGAATCATTAACATTCTTTGTTTATGAACAACAGTTCTGTTGAAATTGGAATTTTGATAATGTTAGGGATGCCTGATTTAACAATTACTACTCAAAATTAATCACTGTGCTAATTACATACATCTTTCAGTGGATCCAGAGACTTGACGTGGAGTGGCACAATTATGGAAAATTTTACAGTTACGTACGTCTTTCAATGGCTCCAGGGACTTGATGCGTTCACCTTCAATGGAGTCTGGGAACACCTTTGGTACTCCTGGCTTCTGCTTGTACTTGCGCTAAATTAGAAAAGAAAATACAGACATTTAATGTGTTGAATGTGATGCCAGTGCAGAAAGCTGTAAAAATGGTTGAAAGGCAACAATACTGTGCTGGAAGATTATTATATTTATATAAGGGGAAAGCCTACCTCAGACAAGTCCAGAATATTCTTGGCAGCCACCATGTCCACCCTGTCAGCAGGGAGGGTGTACTTCAGCTTCTGCTGCTGGTAGTCCTTGACATACAGAGGCTGTACAGCAAAAAGAGTAACAAATTCTTCAATATCGGGAAATCAAGTTCTCAGAAATACTTGAGATCTTTCATAGGAATCAACAAAAACTTGAGAAAAGCACTTTATTGCAGAGAGCTTCTCTGGATTTTTTTAAGCTATAAACACACCTCAAGTCAAGAATAATACTAACCCCAGAGGCCAGCTGTGCTGACAGTTTGTTCTGCAGGTACAGTGGAGACTCATGGACATTTTTGTACTGGGCCTCTTGTGCCTGCTTGATTGCTGTCTTGTAGACATACTGAAAAAAAGGATACAAAGTGAAGGTGTAAGACAAAAAAAACAGTAATCATCAACTTTATAATTACCATCTCATACGGTCAGATTTCAATTTTAAATGAAACTTTTCAATCGACATGCAAGTTTATAATGAAAAACATATTATTAACAAGAAAGTCTCTTTGCTTACTAATACTTTCTCAGGAATGTTAAATAGAATCCAGGTCATCAGATGAGGCATGGATATCAATGAAAAGATAGTATTGCTGCCATCCTCAATTTTACAATTTGGAAGACACAAATGCCAAAACAAAGGTTTAAGCACTGTGCAACTCACGTCACTGGCATTCCTGGCTGAATCCCTGCATTGGTTGAAGAGGGGCGTATCAGACACCATCTTGTATCCTTCCTTCTTCTGTTTTTCCAACCCGTCCTTGTAGTGAAGCTATGAAAAGGAAGACAGAAGTTATCAGGATTGAATATGGAATTGATAAATTACTGATATAAAATCATAACAACAGAACACAGTGCATCATTATTATCTAAATCTAATTTTCCCATGAAAATTTGAACATCTAAGTTAACGATACAAACTAACCCAGTTCATATATTTGTTTATTTGAGTTTATCACAACGTAAAAGGGAGGGCAAAACAGGTGCATAAGAACCTTTACAAGTTGCCCTCCCTCACACCAAAACGATATAAACAGTACAAAACGTTACAAAACCAACTGTATCAGATTCTACGAAATACGAAGCAGGTCATAAAATAGTGAATATATCTACAGATTATCTGTTACTTCTCCCTGCTGCCTAACTTTGTAACTAACAGAGAATGGGGTGCCAAATGGCTACTTCAGCGTGCTAAAGGTTAAGCAAAACTTACATCACTCTGCATCTTAGCAGCCTCAATCACACGTAACACTTCAGGTGAGTCCGGAATGACCGTGTACTTCTGCTTCGCCTCATCATACTTCTCACGGTACTTTTTCTGAGGAGAAAAAATGAGAACTGGTTATAAAACTACCAAGTTATTTTCACCAAAACATATCTATGGATGTGTTAGGCATGTAAATATATGTCAACAAGGAACGTAAAAGTGAGTGCATCACTATGATGTAAAAAGAATAAATACTTATAAATCTCCTCTAAAATTTAATGCTGCTGTGGCACTGGTGTGCCGAAATGTTTAGAGCATTGAGCTTCCAGATTCAATACTTGCCATGCCCTGACGTTGTGCCCTAGGCCTTGGGAAAGGCACTTAACACAATAATCCCACATGGAGTGACGCCTACCAAGTCTCTTTGGTTACTCTGTCAAGTGTGCCAAAACACACATATGGATTTGGTGTGCCAATGTGGTAACATCTGGACAAATACCAAGAGCCATGATTTTAGTCTTTTTTAAATGCTGCTAATTTGTTTTGGTAAAAAGTGCACTCATAGCACGTTTTCAGTAAATACCTACTGTAAAGCACCTGTGCGTCAATACCTAAGGTGCCCATGTTATCATAAAGGTGTCAAGTTTGGGCAAAGTCTAGTCATTGGATTTTTAGACTTTTATTGAGAAAAAAAGCAGATTTAACTTACAGCATCCTGCATCTCTGTAACTTTCTCCACCCTCTCAATCTCCACAGTGAAGGGGAACTGGCTGCAGCACTTCTCCACAATCTCCTTGGCCTCCTCCTTGTAGTAGTTGTCGCTGACAATCTCCAGGAGGGACCTCAGCCTCCTGGTCTCAGGAGTGTCAATCTCAGAGGTGAAGCCGCCTGGCTCCTGCTTGTAGACTTTCTGTTGGTCGAGCAATATTGCAAATGTTGAATGAGTAAAAACATTGCTTTTTGCAAGATCATGCATAACATACATATTAATAGAACTGGGATTTACTTTACAAGATATCCAGCATCTTCAAATTTTGAGTTATTGATGTTTAAATCAGTATGTAAAGCAAGATTCAATGTCAAGCAGAAAAAATACAGCGCTCGATGGACATATACTGAAGGACATTATTAATCATTCCAATAGTAATCATAAACATCTTTGCCCTAAGTAATCTTCAAATAATGTTCTAATGTTCCTTTTAGAAATTCATCACTCTGATCAAAAGCAAAATTGATTAATAAATTGCTGATTAGCTAATAACTAAAAGCACCCTGCACAAGGATGCACAGATAAGGTATAAAAGGAGGACTGGTCTGACTGTTGCCATTCTTGAAAAGGTCAAAACCGGTCGAATAGCATCTTCTACTCTGTCATCTTCACAATGATACAAACCATTTAATTGTATAATGATATGAGTCATATTACGTACATCCTTCAAAGGAGCCAGAGACTTGACGTGGAGCTGTTCAACCGAGTCTGGGAACACCTTTGGCACTCCTGGCTTCTGCTTGTACTTGCGCTGAATTAGAAAAAAATACAAACAATGAATGCGTTGAAGGTGATAACAGGACAGGAAAGCTACAGAAATGATTGAAAGGCAACAATACTGTGCTGAAATTTAATCATAGTTCAGGAGAAAACCTACCTCAGACAAGTCCAGAATATTCTTGGCAGCCACCATGTCCACCCTGTCAGCAGGGAGGGTGTACTTCAGCTTCTGCTGCTGATAGTCCTTGACATACAGAGGCTGTACAAGCAAAGAAACATGTTAATGAAATATGCTACGTCTAAAATTAACATTTGCATCAGACTTAACTTTTCAGGCTCAATTCTGTAGTACTCGGTAAGTGTTAATTTGGATTGTGGTACAAATTTGAATTGAGAGCACAAAAAGAAAGCATGATACGTGTACTTACCCCCGAAGCCAACTGTGCTGACAGTTTGTTCTGCAGGTACAGTGGAGACTCATGGACATTCTTGTACTGGGCCTCTTGTGCCTCCTTCAGTGCTGTCTTGTAGACATACTGAGGAAGTTGATGTTAACAAAGTTATACCATGCTGTAATGTCCACTATTAAACGAAATATGATCACAAGTAGAAAACTGCAATAAATAATCATTGCTGCTCTTTCTTCTTAGTATTTCATCATTTCATCATCTTCCCCTTCCGCCAATTTTCTCATCATAAGAACAGAGATGCTATCAATAGCTAACGTCAACCCTCATTTTTGTGGCCATATTAGGGCACCTAGTGGAAATATGAGAGTAACTGTTGACATTATAGTTGTGGGCTTGAAATAAAAATAAAGAATAAGAAATGTCAAAGAGTGCAAGGCTGTCAAGAAAATTACAAAAACCATAAACATTACTGTACATAATTTATACCGAAAACTCACATCACTGGCGTTCCTGGCTGAATCCCTGCATTGGAGGAAGAGGGGCGTGTCAGACACCATCTTGTAGCCTTCCGTCTTCTGCTTTTCAAACCCTTCCTTGTACACCAACTGTGGAAAGACAAAGCTCAATCATTAGTGTCTAATAGTCTAATACGGCTAACAAAGTATTTTTCTACAAACCCCTTGGCATGAAATACATAGGTATTACTCAACAGATCTAGCTTCCAGAATCTGTCCCCATGACAAAAGTGGTAGCACAATACAGTCACTTAATTTGTCATATGGATCAAATTCTGTGGATCCATGGTTTAATGCTAGCGTCTGCCCTAGCTTTGACATGTAAGGTATTGCATTCATCATTTTTGATGGCATAAAGCTGATGGCCAAGTGTACTAGGGAGCTTAAGGCGTAAGCCTCTATATGTAAAGAACCCATCACATTTATGAAGAAGAAAAGGGGTAACCCGGTGTGCTTTCCTATTAAAAGTGAGCCATAGCAAAACTGCATTGCATTATCAGCTACTGATAAACATTACACTTCGTGTTTGAGTAAAGACAAAGAAGATATTAATCTTTGTTAGAAATAAAGAAAACACTTACATCACTCTGCATCCTGGCAGCCTCCAATACGCGAGCGACCTCGGGGGAGTCCGGAATGACGGTGTAGTTGTGTCGATCCCTTTCATAGTCTGCGCGGTACCGTTTCTGTGAGGGGGAGGGCAAAGAAAAGTTACACACCGCAAACTGGTAGATAGCACATGACAATTTCTTGTCAACAATAGAGGCGTTCAGACATTCATTTCTTTTTCACTACAAAACCTGATTACTGTCAATTGTTGTGACTATCAACTAATCTTTCAAGACGAGTCTTTATCTTTTTTCTAAACTCTTGGTTCTGATGGATATCTTCAACTATAAAATGTGTACTCTTACTCAGGAAAGAAAGGGAATTTATGCCCACAATATACACATTCAACAATTATTTTTCAATACAAACATGACTATCAACTATTCTTTCAAAATAATACCTTTATCTTTTTTCTTAGCTATTGGCTCCAAAGAACATCCTCAAATACAAATAAATCCAGAATCAGGAAAGAAAGAAAATGTATGCCTTTTAAAACAGATAAGTAGTATGAAATATTTGAGAACCTTTTATGTGCTTTCAAACTACCACACTTACTTCATCCTGCATCTCTGTAACCTTCTCCACCCTCTCGATCTCCACAGTGAAGGGGAACTGGCTGCAGCACTTCTCCACAATCTCCTTGGCCTCTTCCTTGTAGTAGTTGTCACTGACAATCTCAAGAAGAGACCTCAGCCTCCTTGTCTCAGGAGTGTCAATCTCAGAGGTGAAGCCGCCTGGCTCCTGCTTGTAGACTTTCTGTTGAGGTATGAGTAAAAAATGTTGCTTTAGCCAAGTTGCACTTTTTACATAATTAGAGAACTGGAATTTTTTTACAACGTAGCAAGAATTCCCAATTCCTCATAGAATGGTTTTGTGGCAGAAAGTTTATAAGCTTGTACATGGGGTGCTTGATTATGTAACCAATTGTACTTAAACAAGCCACACAAAAAGTATGACCCTAGCATGTCCAGAACGCCAGATACAAATAACCAAAATTCTGCTGCAGTACTACAGAAAGCTGCTAGTAGGCTTGTCCTTCATTTTGCTCACCTACCCACAGACCAAACGTCATCATCTTATTCAACTTGTTCAAATTTCATTAAGATCTATTCACGACAAGCACACAAATGGCACTGAAAATATATAAACCTTCTGGACAAAGATTATCGATTATTGTGTTTCTAAATGTAACTTATAAGTTGTATTACGTACATCTTTAAGTGGGTCCAGAGACTTGACGTGCAGCTGTTCAACTGAGTCTGGGAACACCTTTGGTACTCCTGGCTTCTGCTTGTACTTGCGCTGCAAGAAAAAGCACAGAAATTTTCAAAGAAGGTAAAAACAAAGAATGCGATAGAAATGCTTGCCAGAACACATCACAGTTCTAAAAGAATGATGATGACATTTGAGGAAAAAACCTACGTCAGACAAGTCCAGAATATTCTTGGCAGCCACCATGTCCACCCTGTCAGCAGGGAGGGTGTACTTCAGCTTCTGCTGCTGGTAGTCCTTGACATACAGAGGCTGTACAAAAAGCAAAGAATCAGATTAGTCAAGTACTAATTCAAGGATTTACATTTTCGTCAAAAGAACTAAACTTTTAGGTTCGATTCTACAGTGCAACAGCATAGAAACTTCAGGACAAATCTGTGTCTTAAAACACATACAGAGAAACTGTGGTGCATACCCCTGAAGCCAGCTGTGCTGACAGTTTGTTCTGCAGGAACAGTGGAGACTCGTGGACATTTTTGAACTGCGTCCTGCGTGCCTCTTCAAGTGCTGTCTTGTAGTTGTACTGTGAAAAACAGGGCAAAGAAATTAAGGTTTACAGAAACTCAAGTTAGTCATCAGGTAAATTGTAAGAACAATGGTGCAAGCGGTAAAATAATACTTTTAGTTATACAGGCTTATCTTTAACGTCATAATAATGATTATGATTTGAATCCCCGGGCGACCATATTCGCGGATAATTAGATTAAGCAATTTATAGCATCTACGTGTGTTTTTCAGATGTATGCTACAATCCAACATGACGCAGGTGACATTAAATGAATGTGAAGTGTGTTATAAGATGCTCTCCTCCACTAGCTATTTCCATGAAGTACCAGAGATGTAATTTTTTCTTACTCACTAAACTTGTCAAAACCAGTTGTTTAGAAAAGCTTAGCTAGACAGGAACTTTGAAAGAAATAACAAGAACTGTACTCTGGTTAAAAAATTGCCATTAAGTGGCAAGGTAGTCTTGTGGTTAAAGTTGTTGATTAAGAATCTAAAGGTTCTGGGTTTGAATCCCAAGGAGGCCCCAAAGTTGTGCCCTTTGGAAAGGGAATTTACACCTTAATTGTATTTCTTTACTTCACTCAAGTGAAAATGAGTACTAGTAGGTTCAGTTAGAGACATACTCATAGTGTTATGCCTGGATGCAGTTTATCGGTTATACAAAATCTAACAAACTCACATCACTGGCGTTCCAGGCAGACTCCTTGCACTGGAGGAAGAGGGGTGTGTCAGACACCATCTTGTACCCTTCTTGCTTCTGCTTCTCATATCCTAGACGGTAGATACGCTAGAGAAAGAAGCAAACACAAATTAAAGCGATGACCAGCTTTAGAAAAAAAGCCCAGCAAATGTTGAATAAACACATTACATTGTGAACACTGTGAAAAGTGTTGATCTCCGATGTTGAATCATTACAAAACATTTTTGGACAGACAAAAGTCTCTTCTCAAACTACCATGAAACTATTAAAAGTCTCACAGTCAAGGCAGGAAATTATGATGAAAAAACTTGTTGATGCATATTTTTCATTCCAAAATTATGCACCGTTTTCAGAGGGGAAAGAAATAACTCAATTTATCTTCAAGAAATCTAATGGCTGACAAAAAAGAACTTACATCGCTCTGCATCTTGTCAGCCTCAATCACACGAGCGACCTCGGGGGAGTCCGGAATGACGGTGTAGTTGTGTCGGTCCCTTTCATAGTCTGCACGGTAGCGTTTCTGGAGGGGGCAAAGAAAACTTAAACCACAGAACATAAACAAGCAGATCTACAATAAAAATAAAAGTTTAAATCCTTCAAACGACTTTGGGTGTATAGGGGCGGTGGCCATCTCCAAATCTAAAGCCCTTGAGCCACACAGGACACAACAAAGTGTAATTATAGTCCACCATGGGGGCTAGTCCATTGCTATTGAGGTGTCTTCTGTATCTGTACCTATATAGCCCGTATAACCACCCTTCGGCGTAACACACTAGCTATGCAGGCACCCGGTGCGACAGCAGCTGGTTATATTACACTGAACGACCTGTCACGTCTAACCGTCGCATAGCTAACTGCATGCATTGTTTAAAGCTGTCTAATGGGGATGCTTCTACGGTACTTGGTGGCAACGAGTTCCACTCTACGATCGTTCAAGGAGAATATGAATTCTTTAACACCAATACTTTTTCTCATAAGTTTTGCTAAACAAAGAAAACAGTATCTACCATTCTTTGGTATTTGTTGTGAACAATGTAAACATTCAAAGTTATTTTTCCCCATACAAACCTGTCAACAAATCATCATGACTATCAACAATTCTTGTTGAGTTTTGTTGTGCTGACAAACTGCCACACTTAGGCTGCGTGTATGGGTTGATTAGGAAATCCCAATGTTCTATGATCACCAAGTCCAGGGATATACAGTCCTTAGGAAAAAGTTTGCCAGCTTAAAAAGAATATCAATCATGAGGTGCCACAAGGTTCACTACTTGGCCCTCTTCTGTTCAGTCTAGATCTTATTGCATGTAACTTACTTCATCCTGCATCTCCGTAACCTTCTCCACCCTCTCAATCTCCACCGTGAAGGGGAACTGGCTGCAGCACTTCTCCACAATCTCCTTGGCCTCTTCCTTGTAGTAATAGTCGCTCACGGTCTCCAGAAGGGTCCTCATCCTCCTGGTCTCAGGAGTGTCAATCTCAGAGGTGAAGCCGCCTGGCTCGTGCTTGTAGACTTTCTGTTGGTCAATTTGAGTAAAAATGTTGCTTTCAGTAAGACAAAATGACACATTTTTGCAAACATACTAATAAAAGTATGTATTTCACCCTGGTTGAAAAATTTGGGGAAAAATATAAGACAAAATAAACTCTTGCTCTTGAATTGTACTTGAATCATCAAAAAGATAAGCAGGGCTATGTATCAAATGAAAGGTTTGTAATAATCTTGATGAGATTACAAACATTTGACAACCTTTTCTTCATGAATATCTTTGTTGATTATAGTGTTGCCATCAATTAATTTCATTCCATTGAACAGACAGCTGTTAAAAGTTACTTCAAGTTGGTAACTCTTAATGTTCATTTGACAAATTAAAGTACTATAAACTTGTGTCAAATGAAAGTGATATTACGTACATCCTTCAAAGGAGCCAGAGACTTGACGTGGAGTTGTTCAACCGAGTCTGGGAACACCTTTGGTACTCCTGGCTTCTGCTTGTACTTGCGCTGAAAAAAGCACAGAAAGCAAGTGTGAATAAAATAATAGTGTCTAAAGTAGTATTAGAAAAGTTACAAATTCTAACAGGGCTAACCCTTTGTTATAGCCTTCGGCTAGTTGGGTAGTCTTGGCTGTACTTTTCTACAGTCGAATGAAATAAAATAAAAGAAAAGAAACATATTTAACACGTCTACATTCAGCACCGAGGACAAACCTGCATTTGGACACAAAAAGCCTTTTATAAGTAACCAGTTAACCTAACTAAAATTCAGTCAATAGAAAACAGATTTTTAAAGTTAATAATCAATAGATATTCAACACATCAGGTGTGCAATATATGCAAAAGTGTATGATTTAAGAAAAACCTACATCAGACAGGTCCAGAATTCCCTTGGCAGCCACCATGTCCACCCTGTCAGCAGGGAGGGTGTACTTCAGCTTCTGCTGCTGGTAGTCCTTGGTATACAGAGCCTATAAAGAAATATCAAAGAATATTACGAAGATGCCAAATACAATTCACTTTTCAAGCATATTCAAAAGTTACAACAGACTGATTGAAAAAATGAACATATTGTAATTTTTACGGCAGAGACTTTCTCACAGATTTTTTCTAGCTTGAAACATGAGATAAGGATGAATACTTACCCCAGAGGCCAGCTGTGCTGACAGTTTGTTCTGCAGGAACAGTGGAGACTCCTGGAAGTTACTGAATCCCTTTCCTCTGGCATCCCTAAGTGCTGTCTGGTAAACATGCTGATGAACCAAAAATAGTTTAAGGATTAGTCTGATGCACAGTTTAATTGAAATCTTGTCCTATTAGGCTTTACTTCTTTACATATTACATTGTACATATCATACATCATATATTATAGTCCTAAATATAAATATATCAATAGTTTATTTGATCATAAATACAAACTTTAAGTGTCCAACAGTGGCAGCCAATAGCCAATAAGCTGTATTGATGTCATTACATGTTAAAATCAAATCATAAAAATTTTTGTAGTGGAAAAAATATAGTAATACTATACAAATATACATCTATTAATGACAAGTGTCCAACTCACATCACTGGCATTCCTGGCAGACTCCCTGCACTGGAGGAAGAGGGGCGTATCAGGTATCATCTTGTAACCTTCCAGCTTCTGCTTCTCGTAGCCTTGACGATAGATAAGCTGAAAAAAGGGGAAAAACAAGAGGAATGAGATACCAATAGTCACTACTGAGTGAAACTTTTAAAATTCGTCAGTTCAATCTTTTTAAAATTCTATGCCAGTAAGACTTTGGCTTGACTACATGGTGAAATCGATACTTAAGTACCTTTGCCGAGAAGGTTATGTTGTCGGTGCCGTTTGTGTGTGTGTATGTTTGTGTGTGTTTGTTTGTTTGTTTGTTTGCTTGTTTATTTTATTGAGATGTCCATAGACAGCAAAACTCAAGTAGATGTCGATGGATCCGCATTTTATTTGGTAGGTGGGTAGGTGTCAGCAAAACAATGGACAAATTTGACTATGGGCCTTCTGCCAGTACAGGAAGAAACTTCTGGATTTTGCTTTCTTTGGTTTTAGACATGCCATGGTCATGATTTCTCAAGGGTAGATAGCCCTGGTTGAGATATCCAATAGCCTTCCTGGATTCCATTACTCTGCAGTATATATGGACTTAAAACTGAGATGAAAGTTAAGCTCAGATAGTTCTACTTACATCGCTCTGCATCTTGGCAGCCTCGAGCACACGAGTGACCTCAGGGGAGTCCGGAATGACAGTGTAGTTCTGTCTGTCCTTATCCCACCGCTCACGGTACAGGCGCTGCGGAAAATGATACATGTTGTTGATGAATGATTTTTTTTCTACACCACCTATGATATCACACATGCCTCAAAACCTTCTACATTTAGGGCAACGTTGACGTACGTCGAGGGAATATGATTCCTTAAAAAAAGTAAGAGCAGGCATCATTGTCAGGTCAATATGTCCAACAAAAGACAAGCTGACAGATATTGGGAAATATTTAGATTGTATTTACTGCTGTAGACATAAAATCATAAACGTTTATGGCCTACAAGCCTGAGCATCTACATGTATCCCGAGGTACCACAAGGATCAATACTTGGCCCTCTTGTTGTTTTGAAGATTTAAAAATGTGCATTTGTAACTTACCGGATCCTGCAAAGCTGAAACTTTATGGACCCTGTCAATCTCCACAGAGAAGGGATACTGGCTGCTGCACTTCTCCACAATCTCCTTGGCCTCTTCCTTGTAGTAGTTGTCACTGACAATCTCCAGGAGGGACCTCATCCTCCTTGTCTCAGGAGTGTCAATCTCAGAGGTAAAACCGCCTGGCTCGTGCTTGTACACACTCTGTTGGGGGAATTAAGTTTGTAAGTTGAACCTTTAACCTAATATTTACAGGCATCATCACTTAAACTAAATTCCTTTGAGACACCAATATCAAACGATAACAACCGTCACAGTGATAAATTTGACCAAACATGTATGAATACATAATGCCACCCTATGACAACAGTCTAGTACGGATCTTCCACTAAAAATTATATGAATGTATATAGAAAGCACCTGTGAACAATCATAATTCTAAAACTACCGGTTACCGGTAGTTCATTCTGTCTTGATAAATAAAATTGATAAACTGAAAAACATTATAACAATTCTCTGTATTGGAAACGGTTTATACGTTTGTGTTAATATCTTATGACTTGTTTCACGTACATCTTTCAATGGGGCCAGAGACTTGAAGTGGACCTGTTCAACCGAGTCTGGGAACACCTTGGGCGCTGCCGGTTTCTGCTTGTACTTGCGCTGCAACAAAGACCAGTGAACAGGGTAAACCAAATGAAGCACAATCACTTCCAGTAAACAATTATAGTAATCACGTCATAATTGTTTTGCGAGATATTTACGAGTAAAAAAAAATGTCTGATTCAAGAAATACTTACATCAGACAAGTCCAGAATACCCTTGGCGGCCACCATGTCCACCCTGTCAGCAGGGAGGGTGTACTTCAGCTTCTGCTGCTGGTAGTCCTTGGTATACAGAGCCTACAATAACATAGAAAATGAGATATTAAGACAAAGCCTCACACCAACAAATGAATAATTACACTTGTATCATACAAAAATACATTTACAGGACAAGTCACTGGCCGGTACTCAAAAGTAGACTGAATTCACATGGGGGACTTATGAAGAAAACAAGAGCTTTCTGGTGAGATTGAACAACGAGAGGCCTTTACTTACCCCAGAGGCCAGCTGTGCTGACAGTTTGTTCTGCAGGAACAGTGGAGACTCCTGGAAGTTACTGAATCCCTTTCCTCTGGCATCCCTAAGTCCTGTCTGGTAGGCATACTGCAAGAAATTTTAAAAAGTCATCATTGAGGATATACATTGTATAATGGCTTAAAAGAACCTATGAATATAATGTTGATTGGAATGTTTTTTCATTTAAAAAAATCAAAAATTCACTTACATCACTGGCATTCTTAGCCGATTCCTTGGCTGTCAGGAAGAGAGGGGCATCAGCAGCCAGCTTGTAGCCTCCCTGCTTCTGTTTCTCATAGCCTTGGTGGTACACAAGCTGTGGAAAAGATTGTATGACATTGGAGATGAATCTCACATAAACTACTCTTTAATAAAATGCTGTTGTGCACAAAATTCAGCAAAAAATAAGAATGTGAGATAACAAATCAAGCTTACATCACTCTGCAACTTGGCAACCTCACAAACACGTGCAACCTCGGGGGAATCCGGAATGACCGTGTAGTTCTGTCTGTCTCTATCCCACTCCTCACGATACAACCGCTGCAAAAGGAAGAAAAGTCTGACTTAAAGAGTGCAATTAATCAGGAAACATGGTACTAAAAGTCATACCACACATAGTAAGTTCTCAAAAGACAAAAAACAACTTTTAGTTTTAAAAAATAGCCACTTACCGGATCCTGAATTTGAGATACTTTGTGGACCCTGTCGATCTCCACAGAGAAGGGATACTGGCTCAGACATCTCTCTACAAGTTCCTTGGCTTCCTCCTTGTAGTAGTGGTCACTGACAATCTCTTGTAGAGACTTCAGACGAAGAATTTCAGGACTGTCTTTGATTGAAATGAAGCGTCCAGGCTCCTGCTTGTAGTTTTTCTGTTGGAATAATAATAATGTTACAAAAACTGTTATTTGTCAGGAACTCTTTGTCCGGAAACTTGCCATACTTTAAGACTTTTTGACACTAAACTTCAGTCATGTAGACCGATTTCAATCTATTGCCAAAACAAAGGACAGTAGAAAATTTTCTTTCATGTGTGCCATAATCATATCAACTTTTGATATCTTTTAATTTAACTGCTACATGCCATTGTACAGTTTTGGTCAGTTTATATAATATTGCAACCACAATCATATATAGTATACATATTACTAGTAGTCAGATTCAAGTTTTCCTCCAAGCCCTCTGTTTTCTTCTTGAGTACGGTAGATGCTTAATTCCTACTTGACAATGTTAGAAAAATAGGAAAATATATTGGTGTGGCTGTGAAAATGATTGTTATGAAACTATTTATATCAATGTTGACACTGTAAAAAAAAAAGCAGTATTGGTTTCCCAATACTACACCTTATGACGACCGTCATAGCATGTTTTCTGTGCATTTTTGACGCCGTGCAACTGTGCTGTGAGGCACACTTACATAGCTCTATGACCTTACTGAGTATTGGAAGTTGATCTACTTACATCACTGGCGAGCTTGGCCACCTCGTTGCAGCGGACCTGCTCAACTGTGTCTGGGATGGAGATGGGCTTTCCTGGTTTCTGCCTGTACTTACGCTGTGAAACAATACAAAAATGTTTAAAATCCTAGAAACCATCTTTTCTTACAAAGTTTATTTATAATATATTACTAAGTGTTTTTTTAGCACCATTTAACTTAAATGGTGCTAAAAAAACACCTTACAATCATAACGAACATTAGTATACTTGGACGTAAAAGAGATATTGTTGTGCACATCAAGGCAAATAATCATTTTCAGCACTAGAAACACCTACATCAGACAAGTCCAGAATTCCCTTGGCAGCCACCATGTCCACCCTGTCAGCAGGGAGGGTGTACTTCAGCTTCTGCTTCTCATAGTCCTTGGTGTACAGAGCCTGTAAAAACAAGTGGGACATTTCAGAAGAATGCACTCAGTCTGACAGCTTTAGGTTGTCAAGAAGGCATGAACATAATCATAAAGTTGTTGGCAAAAACTGATTATATAACTTTTTGTGGAGAGAGGTGTTATACAATTGTCAGCAAGAAATGTTGTCGATTCCAAAAGATTCAAGAATAACTTTTATAAATTACTTACCCCAGAGGCCAGCTGTGCTGACAGTTTGTTCTGCAGGAACAGTGGAGACTCCTGGAAGTTGGGGAATCCCTTCCCTCGGGCCTCCCGAAGTCCTGTCTGGTAGACATGCTGTAAAAAAAATAATATATAGATGTGAATGATTGACCCTCAATACAATAATGAAATTCAATAAAGAATGGATGACATTGTTTGACTCAGACTGGTGCACCTAATAATAAAATGACAATTATTTTACATCCTTTATTTTGAATTTTCGATCAACCACACAGACATTAAAGTACAAAAAATTATAAGAAACAACACTCACTCACTCACTATCCGGTTTAACGTCTGGCCTTTAAACAAAGGCATTAAAAATGATAATAAGGAACATCACTTACATCACTGGCATTCTTAGCAGATTCCTTGGCTGTCAGGAAGAGAGGAGCATCAGCAGCCAGCTTGTAGCCTCCCTGCTTCTGTTTCTCATAGCCTTGGTGGTACACAAGCTGGGAGAAAGAAGGTCGACGTATGATGTTGGAGATGAATTTCACAGAAACTATCTCAAAACATAAAAATGCTGTCATGTACAAAATTCAGCAAAAAATATGAAGAAGAGAAACCATAATTAGCTTACATCACTCTGCATCTTGGCAACCTCGCAAACTCGTGCAACCTCGGGAGAATCCGGAATGACCGTGTAGTTCTGTCTGTCCCTGTCCCACTCCTCACGGTACAGACGCTGCGGACAAAAGAAGAGACTAAGTAAGCAGAAATATTATCATTATTACGCTGATAAAGGTTAGACTTCCAGGTATATCTTTATTATCAATTTTGAACATTGAATGAACGGAAAAGCAAAATCATTCTACTAAGTCAATGTTGTCTTGCAAGTGTCTTACCGGGTCTTGCATCGCTGACACTTTGTGGACCCTGTCGATCTCCACAGAGAAGGGATACTGGCTCAGACATCTCTCCACAAGCTCCTTGGCTTCCTCCTTGTAGTAGTAGTCACTGGTGATATCTTGAAGAGTCTTCACTCTCTCCATCTCTATAGAGTCTGGGATTGAGATGAACTTGCCAGGCTCTTGCTTGTAATGTTTCTGTTGAGAAATTGAAAGATTGTGAATCATATAAAACACATTTCTGGCAACTCACTCAAAAAGATGTATTTCTGCATGTATGTAGTAATGTTGTAACATTAAATTGTCTTAACTAAAACCCAAACATCTTACTTACATCACTGGCAAGCTTGGCCACAGCGTTGCAGCGGACCTGCTCAACATTGTCTGGGATGGAGATGAACTTTCCTGGCCTCTGCCTGTACTTTTTCTGTAGGAGAAAAAGTATGAACTTGTTAGTCAGTAATCAAAAATGATTTCAGAAAAAATGTATTGATAAAGAAAATACGCTAAGTTTCTATAAAAAAAATGTCCAAAATATCACCGTTCTCACACTAAACAACTTGTATTTACCTCAGACAAGTCCAGAACTGCCTTGGCAGCCACCATGTCCACCCTGTCAGCAGGGAGGGTGTACTTCAGCTTCTGCTGCTGGTAGTCCTTGGTATACAAAGCCTGTGAAAGCACAAAGACATTAAAGAACAGAACAATTGTAAGACTTAGGAAAATAACCTAATTTCTCAAAATTGCATGAAAACTGGTCATAACATTTTGCCTGACAAGGCAGCTTTTGCAAACACACACAGATCTTGTCGAGCAACGATTGTAGATATTTGTGTTATTATCAAAAACATTTAGTGAAATAACTTGAACATACCCCAGAGGCCAGCTGTGCTGACAGTTTGTTCTGCAGGAACAGTGGAGACTCCTGGAAGTTGGGGAATCCCTTCCCTCGGGCCTCCCGAAGGCCTGTCTGGTAGTTATACTGCAACATGGAAATATACATTACATGACATATGAACATGTAATACATGTGCAATATATCATACCTGTATATTGTATATTGCTGCCAAGCGATTGCGACCAGAACTGTTTTGACTATGGTTGAGTAATTGTAGATGCAAGATGAAACCGCTTGTTTACCAATAGATTACTGTCTAGTCACTGCTTTTATCCTCAAACTATTTTCAAAAAGTGCAAAGGTGTACATGTGCATCCTATTCGTTCCTAACTCTTTATTAGGAAAAGTCTGTATACTACAAACTGAAGCAAATAGTAACATACAACATAGGTATACCATACATGACAAAAGAACGTAACATTATCTAATTTAAAGGCATGTTCGAATGATGATGCACCCTTAAAACTGGAAAAGGTATTACTTACATCACTGGCATTCTTAGCCGATTCCTTGGCATTGAAAATAATAATATTAGGAACATCACTTACATCACTGGCATTCTTAGCTGATTCCTTGGCTGTCAGGAAGAGAGGAGCATCAGCAGCCAGCTTGTAGCCTCCCTGCTTCTGTTTCTCATAGCCTTCGTGGTACACAAGCTGTGGACAAAAGGGACCATTGTAATTTTCAAAAGTACAAAGTTTTAAACTCCCAACAAAAGGAATAAAGTATGTCTTAAATATACAGAAGTGTAAAAGATCAAAATCTTACATCGCTCTGCATCTTGGCCACCTCACAAACTCGGGTAACTTCGGGAGAGTCTGCCAGGACTGTGTAGTTCTGTCTGTCCCTATCCCACTCCTCACGGTACAGACGCTGTATGGAAAAAGACACACCATCTTAGAATAGAGAGCACATATTTAGCTTTAAAGCAGATCAGAAATAATGCACTTCACTGTTCTTAATTATCAAGTGAGCAAACAATTAGTTATGAAAGTGTTTTTACCGGATCCTGCATCATTGACACTTTGTTGACCCTGTCAAGCTCGACAGAGAAGGGATACTGGCTCAGACATCTCTGCACAAGCCACTCAGCGTCCTCCTTGTAGTATTTGTCACTTGTGATTTCCTCAAGAGTCTTCACCCTCTCCATCTCTATAGAGTCTGGGATTGAGATGAACTTGCCAGGCTCTTGCTTGTAGTGTTTCTGTTTGGATGAAGAGCAAAAGTTAGTTATAATTAGTATCGTTTCTGTAAAATGTGAACCTTTTGCTGGTTAATCAAGGCATTTGTAGAAAGTTAAGAACATCTTAGAATGTCCTCTAAGAATGTTCCCTTTAAGTTTCTTTCTTCCAAAAATTTTTCCCATCATTGCATCAGCAACAAATAATTTAGTCAGCAAGCTACAGTTATGTAGATTGCTGTTACCAGTACTAAGAGTTGTTCTATCCAAGATGGGCATTTTGTGCTTTCTGGCGAAAATGAAATTAAAAACAAATGTTGGACGTACGTCACTAGCAAGCTTGGCCACGGCGTTGCATCGGACCTGCTCCATATTGTCAGGGATAGAGATGAACTTTCCAGGCTTCTGCCTGTACTTTTTCTGTAGGAGAACATACAAGAAAAGAAGTCATAAATTGTCAAAGAAAGAATTTCAACATTTACAATGTCATCAATGATATAAAAGATCACATTTCAATTATACAGATTGGCACCTACCTCAGACAAGTCCAGAACAGCCTTGGCAGCCACCATGTCCACCCTGTCAGCAGGGAGGGTGTACTTCAGCTTCTGCTTCTCATAGTCCTTGGTGTATAAAGCCTACAGTGGTGTCCAAACATCAAAATATAATGAGATGACAATTAACATTATGGCTGGATATTCTACTTAATAGTATATATTTATAAGGCAAGAAATCTGTTTATAAAACGTTTGATGTAAATTATTGATTAAATAAGACCATTGATTAATAGTGATGAAACAAAAACAACAGCAGATGAACATCATCCTTTAATATCATGTCTACTTGATGACAAAATTGTTCTATTACAGACGATCAATACTACTGAAGAAAATCAAGAATACAAAAAAATCGTGAATAAATCAAATGCTGTCTGCACTTACAACATATTGGTCATTAGGTATGATTTCAACTTACCCCAGAGGCCAGCTGTGCTGACAGTTTGTTCTGCAGGAACAGTGGAGACTCCTGGAAGTTGGGGAATCCCTTCCCTCGGGCCTCCCGAAGTCCAGTCTGGTAGGCATACTGCAAAAATATATGCATAAATATTTGTTATTTCCTACTGTAACAGCTTTATGGTATCATACTAATGAATGCAAACATTATCAACCCAACAAAAATTTGGTGTTACATGACAACTATCTATATTACAAAATTTGCATACCTGCATAATTTTACATAAATATTTCTTTCAGTATTAGAGTAATAAGGATACCTTAGACTTTATTTGATAATATACAATCAACATTCATCATATCAACAGTATAGATTCTATAACATTTTACTTTTGGTTGGGAACTTTTGGTGGGGAAAGGATTAGAGTTTTCATATATCAATACATCCGTATCATATCAAAGTTAGCAATGAAGAATCGGCGAACAATACCAGTCCTCTGATGGTCTTTATCGGAAAGTTGGACATATACATGTAAGACATCACTCACGTCACTGGCATTCTTAGCAGATTCCTTGGCTGTCAGGAACACAGGAGCATCAGCAGCCAGCTTGTAGCCTGCCTGCTTCTGCTTCTCATAGCCCTGGTGGTACACAAGCTGTAAAGAGAAAAAAATTATCACAAATTCCACAAAATCACAAAATACATGTACCACCTCAAATACAAATAAATGAGAGCTATTTTAACAAAGTATGCCATTAATAAACAAAATAACAAAATACATGTACCACCTCAAATACAAATAAATGAGAGCTATTTTAACAAAGTATGCCATTAATAAAAACGAGATATAAAAAAGCAAAAACTTACATCGCTCTGCAGCTTGGCAACCTCACAAACTCGGGTAACTTCGGGAGAGTCTGCCAGGACTGTGTAGTTCTGTCTGTCCCTATCCCACTCCTCACGGTACAGTTGCTACAAGAAAAAAGACAGACCCAGCTTAGCAAGTACGTAGTACATAATTGGATTTAAAGCAAATCAGAAATTACACTCTTCACTATTCCTAATCATCAAAATCTTAACTACATGGAAAGTGAGTATAGAACTAAGTTGAGCAAAAGTTTTAACCGGATCTTCCTTCAGTGAGTCATACAAATTAGTAATATGAAAAATACTGCAGCTTGGCAAGATAGCACTTACCGGATCATTTTGGAACTTGACTTTGTTGACCCTGTCTAGCTCCACAGAGTAGGGATACTGGCTCAGACATCTCTGTACAAGCCACTCAGCGTCCTCCTTGTAGTATTTGTCACTGGTAATTTCCTGTAGAGTCTTCACTCTCTCCATCTCAATAGAGTCTGGGATTGAGATGAACTTGCCAGGCTCTTGCTTATAGTGTTTCTGTTTGGATGAAAGGTTAGAAGTTAACAACTTGAATTTAGTTAAAGGCATTCCGACACCATATGGTGCATTGGGCAGTGCAGGTGTTCTGGACAAGTCTAGCAATACTGATTCTATTTCTAGATTTTCTGGACATTAAGTACATTTTCTCGAGATAAATTATCCATTATCATTAAGGTTCAGAATGCAACAGTTAAGTGTTAGACGTACGTCACTGGCCAGCTTGGCCACAGCGTTACATCGGACTTGCTCCATATTGTCTGGGATAGAGATGAACTTTCCTGGCTTCTGCCTGTACTTTTTCTGTAAAAGAAACATAGACATACACAATCATATGGTAAATCAGCTAATATAGCAGAACTTTTCCTTACAAATGTCGAGAACTAAATGTACATGTACATACCTACAATGACATTTTTAGCAACAGTTACTGAAATTAGGTACAACATTAACATTTTTTACACCAGTTTACTTACCTCAGACAAATCAAGAACGGCCTTAGCAGCCACCATGTCCACCCTGTCAGCAGGGAGGGTGTACTTCAGCTTCTGCTTCTCATAGTCCTTTGTATACAAAGCCTGTGAAAACACATATCATATAGACATTAGAAGCACATAGACATTACACAATCGAAAAACAATCGGAAGCTTTCTCCAAATCTTATCAAAAACTGAAACCACTTTGTAACATTTTGCCAGATGAGCCAGCTTTTGCAAACACACACATATCTTGTCAAGCGACAATTGTAGATATCAGATGAAGCAGCATGGTGTTATCATCGAAACAAATTAGTAAAATAAAATACGGTAACTTGAACATACCCCAGAGGCCAGCTGTGCAGACAGTTTGTTCTGCAGGAACAGTGGAGACTCCTGGAAGTTGGGGAATCCCTTCCCTCGGGCCTCCCGAAGTCCTGTCTGGTAGGCATACTGCAAGAACATGTACAAAAACCTTTACAACTTCTATTGCTGGAAAAAGGAATGTCATTATTTGTGTATATGGATGTGTATGTATAATATACATTACATTGTATATGGCTGACCAGCAATTGTGACTAGAACTGTGTTGACAATGGCTAAGTAATTGCAGACAAGACTAGACTTGAGTGATCATTGATTCTGTTCTAATAACTGTTTTTATCTACAGACAGGTGTGAGTTATCTTCAAAAGGTGAAAAAGTGGCAATCTATCTCTTCAAACTTCTTTATTATGAAAGTCTGTATACTACAAAAGCAATGAGTCCTGTGCATGATATAATAATGTGACATAATCTCAAGTCGTGTTCTCACTGATAACTTGACAAGAAACTGAAAATGATAGATCATCACTTACATCACTGGCATTCTTGGCTGATTCCTTAGCAGTCAGGAAGAGAGGAGCATCAGCAGCCAGCTTGTAGCCTGCCTGCTTCTGCTTCTCATAGCCTTGGTGATAGACGAGCTGTGGAAAAAAAGAATTACGATGATTTCCGAAACTACCTTTATTTAACCTCAAGTGCCAAGAAAAGGTAAAATATTCCTTTAGGAAATAAAAATGCAACATAAAATCAAAAACTTACATCGCTCTGCAGCTTGGCAACCTCACAAACTCGGGTAACTTCCGGAGAGTCTGCCAGGACTGTGTAGTTCTGTCTGTCCCTATCCCACTCCTCACGGTACAGTTGCTATTCGAGAAAAAGACAACCCAATGTTAGCAAATCAAAAATAACATGTATGCAGTTCACTATTCTTAATCATCAACATCTTGACTAAATGAGCAAATGGAACTGTTTATCAACCAAGTAAGTATAGAGCTTCGTTAGGTTTTTACAGGATCCTATATCAGTGATAATTTTTAGTTCGACAAATACTGCATTTATCACTTACCGGATCATTTTGGAACTTGACTTTGTTGACCCTGTCTAGCTCCACAGAGAAGGGATACTGGCTCAGACATCTCTGCACAAGCCACTCAGCGTCCTCCTTGTAGTATTTGTCACTGGTAATTTCCTGTAGAGTCTTCACCCTCTCCATCTCAATAGAGTCTGGGATTGAGATGAACTTGCCGGGCTCTTGCTTATAGTGTTTCTGTGAAAAACAAATGAAGAAATTTCAACCTTTGTAACATTACATACATGTACATTTTGCATCTATGCTAATAAAAGAATTAAAGGCATTGTATTCTTGATCACACTGAACCTAATTCGCGGAAATTAGAGATAATAAATATCTTAGAACTGTTATGTATATCTTGCAATGCCCCTGTTCTTTCTCGCTTTCTTCCTTTTCCCATCAACAACAAATTAATGTTTTTGTTATCAAGTGTCAGGTCATGTACAGATTGCTATATGTTTAGATTACCAGTACTATAGGAGTCAAGTGCTATCCAAGATTGGCTTTTCCTGCCTTCCAGCCAAAAGGAAATTAAACATAAATGGTGGACGTACGTCGCTGGCGAGCTTGGCCACAGCATTACAGCGGACCTGCTCCATATTGTCAGGGATAGAGATGAACTTTCCTGGCTTCTGTCTGTACTTTTTCTGTAGAAAGAAACATTGACATACACATTGGTTAGTCAGCAGATATCACAGCACTGTTCCTTACAAAACTCAAGAAAAACATGTATGAATGCCTTTTTAGCAACTGAAAATTATACACAACATGAACATTTTTGACATTGGTTAGCCATGTACTTACCTCAGACAAGTCCAGAACAGCCTTGGCAGCCACCATGTCCACCCTGTCAGCAGGGAGGGTGTACTTCAGCTTCTGCTTCTCATAGTCCTTTGTGTACAAAGCCTATAAAGAAATATAGAAAATGCAACATGTATTGAGAGAAGATAATCAACATCTTGACTGGATATGATGTAAGTTAGAGGGCAAATTATTTTCAAAAAAAGTTTGATGATATATTTTGTACTTACCCCAGAGGCCAGCTGTGCCGACAGTTTGTTCTGCAGGAACAGTGGAGACTCCTGGAAGTTGGGGAATCCCTTCCCTCGGGCCTCCCGAAGTCCTGTCTGGTAGACATGCTGAAAGAGAATGTGTGATTTTTGTTACTGTCAGCTTCAAATCTAAACATTGCCTTAAAAACATCATTTGTACACCAATTCTACCAATGCCTTCTACGATTTCCTTTTCATTAATTTCCTTTAAAAAATGAAAGGTGAATTCACTCACATCACTGGCATTCAAGGCAGCTTCCTTCGCTGTCAGGAACACAGGAGCATCAGCGGCCAGCTTGTAGCCTCCCTCTTTCTGCTTCTCGTAGCCTTGCTGATAAATACGCTATAAGGGGTAAAAATAACATTTAATATTTAACTATAAGTATCAGATATGTCAGCAAAGTCATGTTCAACTTAACTTCGTGACTAAACATAAATGAATAAAAGAAAGCAAGTGGAGAAATTCTCAGCACTTATTTTGACACTTGTCTAGTCTTGCACCGGTGAAAATATTTTGTATCGTGCAAGTTATCAACTTGAAGATTGTAACGTACGTCACTCTGCATCTTGGCAGCGTTCACCACACGAGTGATCTCGGGGGAGTCTGCCAGGACTGTGTACTTCTGCTTCTCCCTCTCACTTTCCTCACAGTACAGACGCTGTATAAAATGTTTTAAAAAGAAACAAAGATTAGACTTCAAAAATCAATACACATTTGACGACGGAAGATCACTGAAAGTATGATCGAAGAGGAAATCCTGAGGAAATTACTAGGCATTAGCCTGATAGTTCATCTGTTTTGGGACAAGTCATTGTATATGCAAATGTTTTTAGCACTTACCGGATCATTTTGGAACTTGACTTTGTTGACCCTGTCTAGCTCGACAGAGAAGGGATACTGGCTCAGACATCTCTGCACAAGCCACTCAGCATCCTCCTTGTAGTATCGCTCACTTGTTATTTCCTGTAGAGTCTTCACTCTCTCCATCTCCATAGAGTCTGGGATTGAGATGAACTTGCCAGGCTCTTGCTTGTAGTGTTTCTGTTTAGGTAAAAAATTATAAGAAGGTAAATTCTGTTGTCCTTACAGTGTGTTGGGTAGTGCCCATCTCCATGGCCTTAATTAGTCCTTGGGCCACAGAGACGTTTAAGCATGGAGCCGGTCCACAGAAAGTGGCATTTGTTTAAGTCCCATATACTTTCCCAAGAGTACTGAGTGACGGGCAGAGAAGCATTATGTACCACTTTTAAAGTCTTCAGTGTGGATCTTTGGTACAATTGCAGTAAAAAAATATCTACCGACTTAAATATATACTTGTGGCCATTATCTCAACAGATGCAATATACATATAAAATAACTTCCTTTCAAAAGGACGCTAAATAAATGTAAGGTTTACAGACGAGAAATATTTCAAACCCAGTATAGCAATTATAGTTTAATAGATTATGTAGATCCCACTGAGAAACTCTATTACTGAGGTCAGAACAATTTCCATATTCTATTTCATCTAGATTTTCTTGACATCAACTATGTTTTCTTAAGAACGCATCACCTATGGCCAACATATACTCAAAGCTAAATCAAAGTTCAGCGTGCAACAATTAAGTTAAAAGCTAAGTGTTAGACGTACGTCGCTGGCGAGCTTGGCCACAGCGTTGCAGCGGACCTGCTCCATATTGTCGGGGATAGAGATGAACTTTCCTGGCTTCTGCCTGTACTTTTTCTGTACAAAGAAACATAGACATGTACTTATTGGTAAGTCAGTTCCTTCCAAATCTCCAGAACTGCATGTATATATCTACATGTATAATGGCTATCTTTAAGCAACTGAAAAGATGTACAACATTAATTTTCCATGTAATTACCTCAGACAAGTCCAGAACAGCCTTGGCAGCCACCATGTCCACCCTGTCAGCAGGCAGGGTATATTTCAGCTTCTGCTTCTCATAGTCCTTGGTGTACAGAGCCTGTAAAAACATAAAGACAGAACAACACACAATGAAGTACTTACAGTATACAACACAGTTCATGAAATGAAACAATAGAGGCAGCAACACTCAACAAATATGACAAAGTTCACATGACATAAAATCATGGAAAGTTTTAAAAAATTGTTCAATAATAAACGTTTCTCTATATGTATACTTACCCCAGAGGCCAGCTGTGCTGACAGTTTGTTCTGCAGAAACAGTGGAGACTCCTGGAAGTTGGGGAATCCCTTCCCTCGGGCCTCCCGAAGTCCTGTCTGGTAGACATGCTGAAAGAGGATGATGTTTTTTTTTGTTACTGTCAGTTTTAAATCTAAACATTGCCTATAAGTAAATAACATTATTCATATACCAATTTACCATGATGCCTTCTAGGATTTCGTTTTCATTAATTTCCTTTTAAAAAAATGAATGAATGCCCAAGACACATGGGTATGGATAATTGCATCTTTATCGAGTAAATTCAGGTTCACTCACATCACTGGCATTTATGGCAGCTTCCTTGGCTGTCAGGAACACAGGAGCATCAGCGGCCAGCTTGTAGCCTCCCTCTTTCTGTTTCTCATAGCCTTGGTGGTAAATACGCTGTAAAGGGTAAAAACAAAAATCAGCCTTTAATAATAGCATTCGGTACATATATGTCAGCAAAGAACTTCATGACTAAGCCTACAATTGATAAAATAAAGCAAGTGGAGAACTTATTTTCACACTAGTTTTGCACTGATAAAAATATCTTGTATCATGTTTGGAAGTTATCAAGATTCTGCCTTACGTCACTCTGCATCTTGGCAGCGTTCACCACACGAGTGATCTCGGGGGAGTCTGCCAGGACTGTGTACTTCTGCTTCTCCCTATCTGCTTCCTCACAGTACAGACGCTGTATAAAAAAAAATGGCAGAAATTAGACTTTTGTATTTTCAGTAATATTCACAAACAGTATGTTTGGTCAAAGAGCAAATCTTAAAGAAATTAGATATTAACTTCAAGTTCATCTGTGTTGGTAGAAGCTATTATATGAATATGGATTTTAGCACTTACCGGATCATTTTGGAACTTGACTTTGTTGACCCTGTCGATCTCCACAGAGAAGGGATACTGGCTCAGACATCTCTGTACAAGCCACTCAGCGTCTTCTTTGTACATTTGGTCGCTGGTAATTTCCTGTAGAGTCTTCACCCTCTCCATCTCAATGGAGTCTGGGATTGAGATGAACTTGCCAGGCTCTTGCTTGTAGTATTTCTGTTTGGACGAAAGATGATGGTTACAAAACAACCTCTACAGTTTCTCTGCTTACTTTCCTGGAGATTCGGAAATGTTCTTTGTCACCGAAAAGGGAGGATATCAGATAAACCAGGCCAAACTACTATTGCATTACCATCTATCTATTTATTATTCTATTTTTTTCTTCATAATATCCTCACCATTTAATTTGAAAAAAATAAATGGATGTCAGCCCCATCTCTTGAGACTGAAAGAAATTAATGATGTCAAAAGAATATGATGATTTTCTGACAATCAGTAGTGGTGTGTTGTGAAGTCAAACTCTAGTGTCATGCAACTATCCCTTCTACAAACTGTCTTTGTATGCCCTTGACTTTCCTTTGACAAATCTGACAAATCAGCATCCAAGCATGCATTTCAATTGCCTGTATTACAATACAGGCTTTCTGAATCCCCTGCCAAAAAAAAAATAAAGAGGAAATGTTGGAGGAATAGACGTACATCACTGGCGAGCTTGGCCACAGCGTTGCAGCGGACCTGCTCCATATTGTCAGGGATAGAGATGAACTTTCCTGGCTTCTGCCTGTACTTTTTCTGTAAAAAGAAACACAGACATACACAATGGTAAGTCAGCAAATATCACAGCACTTTTCCTTACAAATCTAAAGAACTATAAAATAAAATTGGTGAGTCCTTTAGATGCAGAAACAAATGTTTCTAAAGGCCTCTATCTATACCTTTTCCATCACTGTTTTCCTAAACACATAATGGAAAGTTCCAACAACAGAAATCCATGTATTTACCTCAGACAAGTCCAGAACAGCCTTGGCAGCCACCATGTCCACCCTGTCAGCAGGGAGGGTGTACTTCAGCTTCTGCTTCTCATAGTCCTTTGTGTACTCAGCCTGTAAAATCATAAAACAATACATAAGAAAGGATTGAACAACAAGTCTTCATGTGCCAACAGCATGGGAGCAGCAATCTAAAATCATGATCAAAGCACAGAGGGGTTCGTACATCAATGTTTTTGAGAAAATTGAACACTGGACACAGGTATACTTTTATGTACATAATTACTTACCCCAGAGGCCAGCTGTGCGGACAGTTTGTTCTGCAGGAACAGTGGAGACTCCTGGAAGTTGGGGAATCCCTTCCCTCGGGCCTCCCGAAGTCCTGTCTGGTAGACATGCTGCAAAGAGAATTTTGTCGTTTGATCAGAATCTACTTTCAATTTCCCATGGATTAAAATGTCTCTTAGCCAGTAAGCCAGCCCAACAATACAATAAGTCCATTACAATCACAAAACATTTTTACCATGTCTTATACTCATTTTACTAACTAAAAAAGATACATAATAGTCTTAAACAAATCTTACAACACTACTTCGGATCCTTAATCCTTATTACTATGGTATTGATGATGAAATAAGATGTACTTACATCACTGGCATTCAAAGCAGCTTCCTTAGCTGTCAGGAACACAGGAGCATCAGCGGCCAGCCTGTAGCCTCCCTCTTTCTGTTTCTCATAGCCTTGGTGGTAGATACGCTAGTAAGAGTAAATATGATTGTTTTTAGATCTAATTTTGAAATAGAGCATCTTCATGAGTAATATTTAACCCAAGTTGGTGACTCAAAGGACAGAACTTCTGGGGATTTTGTGTGATCTTACTATTGGGATGACGATGAAAGAATACATATCTAAGAAAAGATATCATTCAAGAAACTATAATTCTGACTTACGTCACTCTGCATTTTGGCAGCGTTCACCACACGAGTGATCTCGGGGGAGTCTGCCAGGACTGTGTACTTCTGCTTCTCCCTCTCAGCTTCCTCATTGTACAGACGCTAAACAAAGAAACATTTCTCTTAGAAAATGTATGCTTGGCTACAAACATTTTCAAAATGATGCTGAATACAATTTACCTTTAGTTAGTTGCATGTAAGTCATAAATTCAATAGTTCAACCTCGAAAGCTTCAAGAGATCCTGCATCACTGAACTCAACGTATCAAATAAAAGCAGCTTGGCATTTAGTTATCACTTACCGGATCATTTTGGAACTTGACTTTGTTGACCCTGTCGAGCTCCACAGAGTAGGGATACTGGCTCAGACATCTCTGCACAAGCCACTCAGCGTCCTCTTTGTAGTATCGCTCACTTGTGATTTCCTCAAGAGTCTTCACTCTCTCCATCTCCATAGAGTCTGGGATTGAGATGAAGCCACCGGGGTCTTGCTTGTAGTTTTTCTGTTTGGATGAAAGGCAACTCAATTATCGTAAGAACTTTCTGCTGTAGCTACATACATTGTACATGTAATACGGTAAAGCACTTTTCTGTCACTGACATAACTTTTGGCCTCTTCTCTCCAGCCACCTTAAGTTGTGACTGTTAGTGACTTTGGGAGATTAAAGTTCATCACACAAAATTTAGATGAAGAGCCTTGAATTCCCTCTTTCTTTTGTCTACCCTTATAAACAATATACTCATTGGCAATGAATGACTTCCCCAGCATTTTCAAAATTTCTGTTATCCACTCTCCTAAGTCACAGGCCATCATAAATAAGATCACTGTACGTTGCATACGCCAAAGTACCATAAACAAACACTAAATGTTTGACGTACGTCGCTTGCAAGCTTGGCAGCAGCCGTGCACCGGACCTGCTCCATTGTGTCTGGGATAGAGATGAACTTTCCTGGCTTCTGCTTGTACTTTTTCTGTAAAAGAAACATAGACATACATAGCTGTACAAAAAGAAGAAGAAAAGGACTGGTACACCTACATCGACAAATACCAATGACGACAAAGCATGGCACTTTTTCATTAGCTGGTAGTGCAATGCATGATATTCAAAATAGTTTCTGTTAAAGGAGGATACTAGACCTATGATACAAAATGTAACTTACGTCAGACTGTTCCAGAACAGCCTTGGCAGCCACCATGTCCACCCTGTCAGCAGGGAGGGTGTACTTCAGCTTCTGCTTTTCATAGTCCTTTGTGTACTCAGTCTGCAAAAACATTGTTTGAAACCTTGATTAAGTCTACTGAGTAGCTGATTAAAAATATAAACCAATATAGGAGCAAGGAATATTTTCTAAGATCATAACAGCGTTAACTTTACAGGATACAAAAACACAGAAGAGTCTCAATATTACTAACCCCAGAGGCCAGCTGTGCTGACAGTTTGTTCTGCAGGAACAGTGGAGACTCCTGGAAGTTGGGGAATCCCTTCCCTCGGGCCTCCCGAAGTCCTGTCTGGTAGACATGCTGAAAGAGAATTTTTTTGTTAATGTCAGCTTAAATCTAAACATAACCTTAAAAACATCATTCGTACACCAGTTTTACCATGTCTTCTACAATTACATTTTCATTAATTTCCTATAAAAAATGAATGAATGCCCAAGACACATGGGTATGTAAAATTGCACCTATATATTCAGTGAATTCACTCACATCACTGGCATTCAAGGCAGCTTCCTTCGCTGTCAGGAACACAGGAGCATCAGCGGCCAGCTTGTAGCCTCCCTCTTTCTGTTTCTCATAACCTTGGTGGTAGACACGCTAGATAGAAAAAAATCAGTCAGTTAGTTTCAGAATAGGACTATGAAACATCTGCAAAACAGTGTCACTTGATGAGTACACTCATAACAAAGCAAAAGGAATATTTATTTCCTTTGCCAGAAGGTAATGTTTTTGGTTGGTTAGGTGTGTGATTTGGTGTCTGCATACAGTATGCACACAGGAAAGTTGCTGCTGCCCAGTCTCCACCTACACAGGGCTTTACATGCCCGGCCTGCAGCAGAGTGTGCAGATCAAAGATTGGGTTACACAGCCACAGAAGAGCCTGCAGAGGAGGACAACCTTCCCAATGATCTTCGGAACGAAGAAGCAGCCATCATCAACTGTATGCACATGACAGTCAAGAATGCCTCTGCGGATTGTGTTGATATTCGACATGTGGTTAGTTCTTGATGAGCCGTCAAAATGATTAGATTTAGGGCCCTCTAGCAGCTTGTTATGGTACCATAGCGGAACTTTCTGGGACTTCTGAGTTTTGTATTTTTTTGTTTGTAAATATCTTCCTTCACACTTTGACAGACAATTAGTAAAGTATTTACAGAATAGTTGGTGCAGGAGAAAATGAAAAGTTCTGACTTACGTCACTCTGCATCTTGGCAGCGTTCACCACACGAGTGATCTCGGGGGAGTCTGCCAGGACTGTGTACTTCTGCTTGTCCCTGTCCGCCTCCCATTGGTACACACGCTAAACAAACAAACAAAAATTTCTCTTACTAAGTAATGTTTTCTTGTGCTGACAAAAAAAAAATGATGCTAGATACAATTTCACTAACACTTAATCATGAAGTTAATAGTTCGAATTATAAGTACATATAGCTTTATTGCAGAAGTGCCTAGAAAAATACTGCAGCTTGGCAAGTTGGCACTTACCGGATCATTTTGGAACTTGACTTTGTTGACCCTGTCGATCTCCACAGAGAAGGGATACTGGCTCAGACATCTCTGCACAAGCCACTCAGCGTCCTCTTTGTAGTATCGCTCACTTGTGATTTCCTGTAGAGTCTTCACCCTCTCCATCTCCATAGAGTCTGGGATTGAGATGAAGCCACCGGGATCTTGCTTGTAATCTTTCTGTTTGGACGAAAGGTAACACATACATGTATTATTGTAATGTTTCCAGAAGCTTTGGCAAGTTTATTAGCACCACAAATAAAAATATGCCTCTCTCATGAAAATGCTATTGATAACAAAAGCATTTGTGACAAATCAAACAAGTTTACAAATTAATTCAAAGGATCTTTTTAGAATATCTAATGCTGTAATGGTGGCAGAACAGTATCATCACATTTCTTTTTGAAAAGGCTAATGTTACTTGTAACAATTGTTGTGTTATCAAATAGTGTCAAAACTGCCCAAGAAGACCACTCAGGGGACTGATAAAATCTAGAATATATGGACAGGTGGCCACTATAGACAGGATTTTTAATGCTTGTTTAAATGCAAAAATTGGACACATTGGTCAGGTGGTCCTTAAGTAGAGGTGGTCATTTGCACAGGTTGACAGAATTTCTGTCCCCCATGCTACTAATAAACTTAAAGGTAAACGTTGGACGTACGTCGCTGGCAAGCTTGGCAGCAGCAGTGCAGCGGACCTGCTCCATTGTGTCTGGGATAGAGATGAACTTTCCTGGCTTCTGCTTGTACTTTTTCTGTATAAAAAGAAGAAAAAGGATTGGTACATTTACAAAGGTACGTTGACAAATACCATGTACGACAAAGCATGACACTTTTTCGTTATCTGGTAGTGCAATGCAATGCATGGGTATTCAAAATAGTGTCTGTTAAAAGAGAATACTAGACCTGTGATGCAAAATGTAACTTACGTCAGACTGTTCCAGAAGAGCCTTAGCGGTCACCATGTCCACCCTGTCAGCAGGGAGAGTGTACTTCAGCTTCTGCTTTTCATAGTCCTTTGTATACAAAGCCTGTGAAAACACATTAGACATTACACAATTGGAAGATTTGTCGTAATCATATAAAAAACTGGATTATTTTCTAATGTTTTACCAGGTGAGGCAGCTTTTGCAAACACACAGTGTGGCATATCTTGTCAAGCAACAATTGTAGATATCAGAAGCAGCATAGTGTTATCATCTAAACAGATTGCGCCACTGTCGAAAATTCAAATACCAGATTCGGATGTTGGAAACAATGTTTTAACTTTTTTGTTTGAGGACACAAAACTCTCTCAACTGTTAACTTACCCCAGAGGCCAGCTGTGCTGACAATTTGTTCTGCAGGAACAGTGGAGACTCCTGGAAGTTGGGGAATCCCTTCCCTCGGGCCTCCCGAAGACCTGTCTGGTAGACATGCTGAAAAAGAATATCGTCTTCATTACTTTCAACTTCAAATGTAACAATGAAAGACTGACTCTGCTAGTTGTAGTATATAAAGCACAGCATGTGAATATCAGACTAAAATCTGATGTACTTACATCACTGGCATTCAAAGCAGCTTCCTTGGCTGTCAGGAACACAGGAGCATCAGCAGCAAGCCTGTAGCCTCCCTCTTTCTGTTTCTCATAGCCTTGGTGGTAGACACGCTATTGGCAGTAAGAACATTACATATATCACATTAGAGAATAGTGTCAAAATGTCAGCAGGTGATTATGTACTGTTTGTGTGTACTAAAGAACTTTGTATGAAGTAAAGACAACAACTAAACTCGAAATGATTTTAAACAAGCAGTTAAAAACGTCCGCCACTTCACTTTAAACTTAGACTGAACAAGGAAACACCTATGGAAGACTGTTGTATGAGAGTATGTAAAGTTCTGACTTACGTCACTCTGCATCTTGGCAGCGTTCACCACACGAGTGATCTCGGGGGAGTCTGCCAGGACTGTGTACTTCTGCTTGTCTCTGTCCGCCTCCCATTGGTACACACGCTGAAGGAAAGAAACACTTATTAATAATTCAAACAGTAACAAACTTGTGCCTGCATGCTTGCTACACTTGCCAAATATCCTTTTCACATCTGCTTAAAAACTAAATTAAAATCTGCAATTATATAAATTGATACAGCTATACAATGTGTTAGGTACAAATGCACAATAGAGCAAGAAATAGACTGAAGATATAATTTGTCATTACAGTGCAATCTCGACCTTACCCAACTTACATTGTAATTAGTATAACGAATACTGCAGCTTGGCATGTTGGCACTTACCGGATCATTCTGGAACTTGACTTTGTTGACTCTGTCGATCTCCACAGAGAAGGGATACTGGCTCAGACATCTCTGTACAAGCCACTCAGCGTCCTCCTTGTAGTATCGCTCACTTGTGATTTCCTGTAGAGTCTTCACCCTCTCCATTTCGATAGAGTCTGAGGTTGAAATGAAAGGACCAGGCTCCTGCTTGTAGAATTGCTGTTAGGATAGCGGAAAAAGGAAAAAAATGTTAAGGCCAAGGTTAATGATAACAAAGATACATTTTTTACAGATGATTTTATGAATTAGCCATGAGTGAAACACAAAATAGCAAATGTGGAAAACATATGTCACAAATATTTTTGAATGTACAAGTATAATCTAACATAATTGTTTCAATAGCTGATTTGCAAAAAAAATCCTGGAATTCTTGCAAACTGCACACAGTACTAGGATAATTGGAGTTTCTTTTTTCACAACCAGGAATCTCACCTGCTGAAGTTTCGGTGTCTGTCAGACACCTTCTTCAGAGCTTCTGACTGAAGTACTGCTTCTCGCTGCTATAAGTAGCCGATGTAGGTGGCGCTTTTGCGGCGAGAACGCAACCCCAAACGTGGCTGAGCTTATATCCTGTTGTTCTCACTGCAAAAGCGCCACCTACATCGGCTACTTATAGCGGCGAGAAGCAGTACTCCAGTCAGAAGCTCTGAAGAAGGTGTCTGACAGACACCGAAACATCAGCAGGTGAGATTCCTGGTTGAAAAAGAAACTCCAAATATCCTACCAACCTGATGAAATTATTTTCGGATGCACACAGTACTGCTTTAAGGCTCGCTCCCTAAGGGGGTTACCAAAAAGTGGTATTCTACTTACATCCTTGAGGTTTTCCAATTTTTGGCTGCGCACAATCTCGGGTGTGTCGGGGATGGAGATGGGTTTGCCTGGTTTTTGCCTGTATTTACGCTGCATTGGAAGAAACACAGTCTTGTTAAAACACTACAGCAAGGAAACAAAACTCTCAAGATCTTCAAAAATTTTGATCCAGAAACAAAAAAGTGAGAACTTAATATATTTATTAAAATTCGTTTGACTGATGACAACTACAGGCTGTGATTTACAATATTGTAAGAGCATGCATGCACTGTCAATCTTGAAACTTTTGCTGTTATTTTACTTTCCAGGTTTTAACCTCTCCACTATTAAGTATGACACCGTGAATATGCATTTCCAATGTACATGTATTTCTACTGTACTACAGAATCGATTTAACCATGCACTAAAAACACCACAAAAACCTCATTTTCCCTCCTACTACAAATAAAACCACCACAAATATGGTGCAAACAAATGTGACTGATTGCTTACCTCGGACATGCCACTGACAGCCTTAGCTGCAACAAAGTCAACTCTGTCTGCCGGTGTCAGGTAGTGAACTTTCTCCTTCTCATAGTCCTTTATGTACTTGATCTGAAAGGGGGAAAAGGGATAATCAGTTCCCATCTGCAACAAGCATATTGAAAATTGCAATGTGACAAGTCATGTATGAAGAAACTTAACAAACATCGTAGTTCTAAGATTGAATGTTACAAAATGTATTAAAGAAGTAGGAACAACAGAAGTACACTACAGTAAATTTCAAACTCACTGAATAACTCAGTGGTAAGACAATATTTAGCATGACACAAAAGCAAGATACATGTAGGAACTGCAAAATAGATTAGACATCTGCCAGCACAGATAATACTACAGCAGGAGGCTAATCTACCTAGTTGTAATCTATGCATTTAACTTCCATATATTCGTTAGTATGGATATGCTGAGTTTAATGACTTATTTTTCATTTGTTTGTTTGTTTGTTCTGTGTGTACTTACCCCTGAGGCATTTTCTGCAGAAAGCTTGGCCTGTAGGTACCAAGGGGACTCGTGGACGTTTTTGTAGCTTGTCTTCCTCATGTCGATCAGATCTTTGGTCTTGTACTCCACGTCGCTGGAGATCCTAGCAGCTTCCTTCGCCGTCACGAAGGCTTGGGAGTCGGCCGCCAGGTGGTAACCCTTCTTCTGCTGCTTCTCGACTCCTTTCTTGTATTCCAGCTGAAGACAAACAACAACAACAACAACATGAGCACACTATTAACACCCAGGGCTCTATCTAGCATCTGTCACTGGACAGAGTTTTGCTGACAAAAATTTCAACCTTTATCAGCTGAGGGTACATGTATCAACAGTACCACAAACTTAAGATGAAGCTATTTTTGAAATTTTCCCTTCAAAATACAGGCAATATTTTACGTTGAAGAACAGCCATGCCAGTGAACCTTTCCCCACACACACATTTGATGCATGGCTGCCCATCAGGATAGGACAGACAAAAATTTAGGGACAATTTTTCCAGTCCTGAAGTTTGTAACTCCAGATCAACTTATCACAATTCCCTCACCAGATTGACTGACAAAGGTGAAAATCAGTAACTAGCTTTGGTTAGGAAAGGTTGAATTGGTAGAAAGAGAAGGATGGGCTTCGCTTTCTATAGTACCAGGGTGTCAAGACAGAGAAGTAATATCGCTGTAATCTCCAAGCAGATGTTTGGGGAGGTTAAATTGTTTCGTTTAGTAGCTGCATTTTTCTGATACAAATCACCTCCCTGGTTTGTGACAGAAATGAGTAGCTAGAAAACAAAACAATTTAGCCTCCCTAACATCTGCTTGGAGATCAATGTCACTGCCACTATGGCTCCTTCGGTAACAATGGGGCCTTCAACCTTTAAAGTTTAAGACTTACATCACTCTGTTGCTTGCCAGTCTCCACAACACGGATGATCTCGGGTGAGTCGGTGAGGACGGTGTACTTCTGCTTGTCCATGTCCCACTTCTCACGGTACTGGTGCTGCAAGAAGACAAATAAATAGATAAACAAACACCAACGTCAGTTGTTTTTCGAAATCATACAAAAACACAGGTATGCAAATATCTGGCTTCCACTGTAGCTCCTAGAAAAAAGAGCAAGCATGGAATATACACCATAATACAGGTTTATTCATGTTCCAAATTATTGCAGATACAACAAGAGTTCCACGACCTCATATCTCCATGAACAATTCTATTCATGCAAATGACTTACACATTTGCATAATATATGCTTGGTCATAAACACATTTATCCAACATGTTGCAATATTAACAGCCCTATAATTTTCCAATTAGATGAATTATGGTGTTTTTGCATTAATTATGCAAATTAGGAATCTATTTGCATAATTGGTATCTGTTGATATCTTTCCATAAACTACATATGTTACATGTATTTGAGTCTGATAATGGAAAACACTGCAAATATAGATTTTCCTCATTAATAGCTATGCAAATTAAGTCACAATTGGCATAATTTACACTTCATTACGTATATCTCTGTCTAAGCTACCTTCATACTAAGAACCATATTGACAGTCCTATAATTTTCCAATTAGATGAGAAATGGATGGTGTTTTGAATTAATTATGCAAATTAGGAATTTATTTGCATAATTGGTATCTGTTGATGATCCACTTTCCATAAACTACATACGTTACATGTATTTGAGTCTGATAATGGAAAACACTGCAAATATAGATTTTCCTCATTATCTATGCAAAGTAGGTCCAAATTAGCATAATTTGCACTTCATTGTGTACATCTCTATCTAAGCTACCTGCATACTAAATATCAAGGAAATCCGTCGTTCCTTTGTTCAGTTATTCTCCTTAGAAGATTTTCACAAAAACGCCGCTGCAGTTCCAGAGGAAGCTGCTAGTGGTCCCAAACCTACACCACTTCTTTATTACACCACAAGCTATCTGCCACCCAAAAATCAAGACCACAGCACGTCCAGGTCATAAGATACAAAAATTGAAGTTCTGCTGCAGTACCAAGGTCACATACCAGGGGGCCCAAAATCGACCTTGAACTTCGGCTTCACAACACCTGCCTACATACCAAATATCATTGTAATCCATCAAGAGGTTTTTGAGTTATTGTGACTACAGTAGTGCGGAAACACAAACAAACAAACAAACAAACACACAGACACACCAAAAACTATATCTCCATTTTTCATGGAGATAATAACAGCACTCAGGCTCTGCTTCAGAGCAGAAAACAACGGCTCCCCCTACCATGTTGAGCAGGTCCTGCAGTCTTGCCATGCGATCCATCTCCAAGTAGATAGGGGCCTGGCTGCAACACCTTTCGACAATCTCCTTGGCCTCCTCCTTGTAGAAGATATCGCTGACAATGTCCTGGAGGGAGGCAATCTTCCTCATCTCTGGAGTGTCCGAGACTACGGTGTAAATGTCACATGGCTGTTTGTAATCAATCTGTTGGGCAAGAAAGAAAATGTCTTGAACCTTCTGATAGTCTTGACTTAGACCTTAGATGTTCTTCACTTTGAACTTGCCATCAGGAATCCACATATCAGTTATCATGATGTATGTTTAAAGTGGCTGTTTGTACTTAATCTGTCAAAGGGAAAAGAGAAATCTGTTGATAGTCCCGAGTTTGTGTGTGTGTGTCTATATTTATATAAAATATGATATAATATCATATATATTCAAATGTATACTTTTTTTAGAATCAAGATTGTGACCTAGCAGAGTCAGTTATTTTACCAGTAAATATCACTATCAGAGTTTCTGTCGACAGAGACTCCGATCAGAACCTCTACTAGTAGAATTGCCAATTGTACTCAGTCTGGTAGAATTACCAACTCTACTGGCAGAAAAATACAAACATCTTGATCCTGCTGACTGTCTTGACTTTTACATCGCAATTGTCCTTAATACGTACCAATTACAGAGTTATGGATAATGAAGGGGCTGATATGTGTCTTGCAAAATAAACAATAGACCATACGTACGTTGCTCTGGAGCTTGCTGGCTTCAGCGCAATGGACCTCACGCATACCGTCACATATCTGCTCAAACTTGGCCCCTTTGACCAGCGGCCGCTGGTACTTAAACTGCAAGGAAAACAGAGTCATCAGCATATGAGAAGAGCATCAAGTGGCTCTATTTTCTCAATGGAGGGAATTACAGATACACAATCTACAGAAATTTTAATTGCATGCAGTGTGCAAAGATATAACAGTGCATTGTGGTAAACAATAGATCAGTAACAGTTACTGTAACAAACATTTTTTTGTCACAAAGGAGAATATTCCACTTTTTTCTCATACATCTAAAATGTGAACATCATATAGAGCTGATCAAAGTAGATACATTGTGTATTGTCTGATAACTATCTAGTTCATTGCCTAACAACTGACCAGCCCATTGTCCAACAATTCACTTGACCATTGTATGGTCCATTGTGCCACAATTGACTAGTCCATTGTAGCAGTTTGATAACTGACTACTTCATTGTACCACAATTAACTAGTCCATTGTACCACAATTGACTTACCACAATTGACTAGTCCATTGTAACAGTTTGATAACTGACTACTTCATTGTACATGTACCACAATTGACTAGTCCATTGTACCACAATTGACTTACCACAATTGACTAGTCCATTGTCATTCATTCAAATAAAAAGCATTTAGGGTTATCTAAGATGATACATACCTCGCTTGCCAGATTTGAAGACTGCCTTGCTGTCTTCATGAGGGGGTTGTCTGCGCTAATGTTGTATTTGGTCTTCTTCTTTTCATAATCCTTCTTATAGTCCCACTGATGTAGTCATGACAACGGTGGACGGAAACAAGAAACGTGAGACAAGACAAGACAAAATACAAACAAGGCTCACATATACAAGTACACTAACATATACAACAAGAAGATACGTATATCTAAAGAAGATCTAGGTTCACAATATATTGGAGTTAAGGATAGGTTGTTGATAGGTTTATGAAAAACAGAACAAGCAAGAAACTTGCAGAACTAGATCATGATATGAAGTAAAAGACAAATGATAGAAAGTAACATTTTAAGATATCTTAGAGCAATAAACAGAGGCAATATCAAGCAATATAAGAAAACATGATTGTGGAAAATCAATGAGTATTGAGATGATATTGCTTGGCATAATGTTGCACAAAACATGAAAACAGGAGAGCATGATATTCAATGAAAGAGCAATTAATACATTTATTACATTATTTCATGCAGTTATAAAGATAAATAATAAGGAACAGTCACACAAAAAGAGAGCTTCCAGAATCCAGCAGCTGCAGGGTGAACTGAGGAAAGAGAAACTGCTGAGAGAAAAAGATGGAGTTAAGATTGCTGCAGGTGTGTGCAGATGTGAGGAGGAAGAGAATGTAGAATGTAGCAAGTGGAGTGTCAAAATGTGGCAGAAATGAATGCAGAATGTAGCAAAGAATCGCAGGAAGGAATGAGCGAAGACGGAAATGAGTGGGAAACAGAGACAGGACGAGGAACAGTTTTATTACAAGAAAGGAAAACACTGCCGAAGAGACTTATACAAGACAATGAAGGCATGCACTACAACATAAACTATACACATGCCTATATCTATCACAATCACTAACACTGTCAAAACCATATATAAATTTTACACAAATTCTTATACTTACATGTAGCTATGGACTCCTACAACATAACAGTATTGAATCTACACACAGTGACTTTGTTAAAGGACAAACTGATGTTTTGTATATGATCTTTTTTTCAATAACACCAGACCTGGGAACATATACAAAGATACATGAAACTATATGCAACTGAAATGGCTGATACTAGTACATCTAAACAAACATTAAACAAGACATACCAGATACTACAAGAACACTAAAACCACTTGTTGCAGGAAGACACAACCACATGGGAAGACAGAAGATGGCTCCACATTCCACCCACGAAGACAGAACATAGCTCCACATTCCACCCATGATACCTCGCTGGTATTTTCAGATGCCTCCACTGCTGTCTTGAACACAGGTGTCTCGGCCACAGCATCAAACTTCTTTCCCTCTGCGGACTTGCGGGCCTCTTCTGTGTATTTGATCTGCATTGTTGATGAAAATAAATACTTAAACATTGTATCTTGCAGAATACTTGTAACAGAGTTTTCCACAAATCATGCAAGAAAACATTTCTGCTGTAATTTTCAAACAACTTGTTTCGTTGAATATTACTGATTGCTACAGGTACTAGAATTTCTTCTGTGCGCTTTATTGCACACTTCATCAATATTTCCGGAAGATGTACAAGACAGACCAAAATATTTCCTGAATACATCAATTTTGATGGTGGATTCTTGTTTTTCTTCCTCGCTACATTTGCTGTTCACAATCATTTATGACAATAACATTGTACATTCCAAAACAAAAGCTTTAAATTTGCAATACAAATCTACAAAATTAATATACATATATTAAATATGTATAGAGAGCTTACTACTTTTCATCCTCTGCATAGATATCAATGAGCTTCTATAAAGTATCATTCTAATTGCTAGAACATAACAGAGGAGATAAATTAGAAGTTCTGATTGGTCATGTTGAACGGTGGGTATGTATTGAGACCGACCTGGCTGGCTAGCAGGTTGGCTTCCTTTGCTCGCAGGTTTTCCACAGCATCCGGAGGAAGATGGAGTCCCTTGCCTCTCTCCTTCTGGTACTCCTCCTTGTACTGTTTCTGTAAGGAGACGGAAACAGTACAACATGAAGTTCAACTAAAACACTTTTCAGTAAATATCAAAGACACCAATGAAGCCTTATATTTTCAGCAAGGGATCATATTAAAAGGAAATGTTGTAGATTTTCAAATGTCTGTCTTACAATTTACTTCTGCATTCTCTTAACATTACATCCAACTTTAAGCATACAAATGGTTTCTTGTGTGATTTGCATCCAAAAACTTAGAGTTGACCAAGAATGATATGTGACATGCAGTAACTAATACACATGTTTTGAGCCCATATACTTGAACCATTATACTATGTTAAAAGTATACAGAAAGGCTTTGTCTCGAGTTTGAAGGAAGAAGAAGTATAGAAAACTATCATAATGAATTCAGATTATGTTAAGGGAGCAGAATATAGCAGACTGCTTACCTCACTCTGGAGTTTAGCGACTTCCTTTGCTAAGGTGACCTCGGGAGTTTCTGGAAGGATTGTGAACTTCTGTTTCTGGTCCTTTGAATCCCTCGTGTACAGGCGCTGGAATGGCAAAGATTCATTTCATTATGACTTAAAGAAGAACTGAATAATTAAAGATGTTACACAATTATATCATACAGACTGATGAGTAAGCACTCTTTAAGTATTGTTGATATCTTTCAAAACCTGTCTATAGTCATAGTGGCAACTCAAGCTTAAAGAAGGAGTTGTACACAGGAGATCACTATAGATAGGACTCTTAACACTTTGACCAATGGGGAACACAATCTGATTACCAAAAAGTGCCCACAATGGCCAGGTGGTCTTTATGCAAAGGTGGTCACTTGCACAGGTTTAACTGTTATAAGTTCATTTACATCTTCAGTATTTTACCTTAAAAACACTGCTCTACACAATTTCCCATTGTTCTATTTTACCTCAGACTTGATGGTCTCTGCCTCCTGCACCCTGGCCATGTCGGGTGTCCATGGGTACTGGCTATGTCCCAGCGACATGATGTGTTTAGCATCGGCCTTGTACACCACGTCACTCTGTATCTCTGACACTTTCTTCACGCGGTCCATCACAGGAGTGTCCTGGGCTGCGAAGGCCTTGTTCCTTATCATGTCTTCAGCTTCTTCTTTGTAAGGAAGCTGGAAAACATCACATGAAGTTAGTTTCTGTTAGGTTGAAACCTTTTTCAGCTAAGCGATACTCAAAGTGAGTGAATACTCAAAGATTTGACATCACAACTTTATATTCCTTATAATGTCCTCAGCTTCTTCTTTGTAAGGAAGCTACAAAACATGGGGAAAATCACATTTTATACAATACAATGATCATATCACACAAAAAAAGGTGTTAAAAGTATCCTATGATAAACTAGAAATCCAGTTGATATAATGTATTCCAAATGTCTTTGTGGTATTAGTGTATTGAAATCCATTGTTGTTGCTGTTGTTTTAAGGCCAGTGCTACTTCAAAAGCAGATCGTGATATACAAGACCTAAGTGTAGGTACTGGTAAAACAAAAAAAGTGAAAGTGACTGCATGGCAAAAGCTTTAAGTCGACAGAAGTTGTGAAACCCTGTAGTTACCTGACTGGTGAGCCTGGTGGCCTCCACTGCATGGCGGTTGCTAGGCGTGTCCAGCACAGCGGTGTACTGGTTAGTCTTGTCCTTGGCATACTGCAACTGGAGGGGGACAGGCCAATTAGAACTTCAAGAAGAACCAAAGATTATCTAAAACACATGCACCCACACTTTTCATCTTATTTTCAAAGCAAGAATTAATTAATCGGTATGCTTATTGTATTCCTCTTCTACCTGAAATGGGATATAATTTTTTAGGAAAATCTACCAAACTTTCTTATCTTATACAGTGCAGTTTTTTTTTCAGACAGAACTGTGAAGTTACCCCCCCCCTTTCTGTTTCTTCACTTCAAGATAGAATTAGAATATCAATTAAAACTGCCTATTTCGCATTGCCTGAAAAATGCATATTGCAACCAATCCTTTTAACTTAAGGACAGATAGCATGACTTTTCAAAAAGTTACCTGGCTTTGCAGCTGTCCGACTTCCTTGGCCCTCTGTATCTCAGGAGCGTCAGGAGGCATCTTGTGCTGCGACTTGGTCTTTTCTGCCTGCTCCGAGTACTTCACCTCACTGGTGAGTTCTGAGATGGCCTGTGCCGTGAGGAGAGTCAGCGATGACACCAGGTTGTAGGGTTTGGTCTGGGCTTCCTTCTGGGCATCATGGGTGTACAGGATCTGGGAGTTTCAAAAGCAAAGAAAAACATTCATTATCAACATACTTGTGAACTATGTTCAACAAGACAGCCTACTAAAGGAATCCTACTTGATAATCAAGGGCTATCATCAACTAGGTATTACCGGTAGACCAGATCCTGTACATATGTACAGGATCTGGAAGATTCAAAATTAAGGAGACAATCATGTTTTTTTGTCCTGTATATCTTTGTTTTTAAACACTTGTACATATGCAAATAAATAAACAATAATAAACTATAAAACAATCATCAAGTTTGTTTGCAAGCAAGAAAAAAGAAAGAATATTTCACTTTTGAAACAATCATAAAAAAAAAAAACCTGAAACAATCATTAAAAAAACCCCTGCCAAAGAGTTGAAAAATCAGATTATTCAAATGGTCAACGTTTACATGCCTTAGATACTCACAGAAACACTGTCAAAGAAATGCATGCTTTGTCCTTTTGGTACATACCTGACTAGCCAGCTGACTGGCTTCCTTTGCCCTGACGTTTTCCACTGAGTCTGCTGGGAGGAAGTAGCCGTGACCTTTGCCCTTCTCATACTGCTCACGGTACTTCATCTGGGGGGGGGGGGGACATACCTCAATTAGCAGTTTGTAAGGAATCTATTACCAGTATTTTCGAAATATTCAGAGCTGAATCTATAATAAGAAAAGGAGGAGATTACATGTTTGTCAACATCCCTCATCATCAACAGTTTTATATATTAATCTCTTATGACAATTGAGTGAAAAGTAGACATGTTATCATCCTAGAATAGCAAAGAGAAGACATATTATATGGTTGTACATATTGTACAACAGCATACTTGCCATAGAATAATTGAATAGCAAAGTTTCTGAGCAAAATTATACATGGAACAATCTTGTCTGTCAACTTGCGAGTCAGTCTGTCAAGCTGCTAAGCCGTTGTATCTCAATGTGTAAAGATTGTTCATGTTGTAGTTCAGTATACTTGCCATAATTGAATAGCAAAGTTTCCAAGCAAAATCACACATGGAGCAATTTGGTCTGTCAACTTGCAGGTTAGTCAGTCAAACTGTTAAGCCATTGTATCTTAATGTATATAGATTGTTCATCTAAAGAATAAACCGTTCATCGTCATTATCATCTTACCTCACTCTGCAATTCCCCAGCCTCCTTACACGCTATGATGCGGGCTGTGTCCGGGGTATGTGTGTACTCCTGCTTTTGCTTCTCATAGTTGGCCTTGTACAGATTCTAGTGCCAGAACAATAGAAAAGAAACATTTAAAAATCAGTTCACAATATCAAAATACCAGCCATCTAAGAATACAACCTTTTATTCGAAACTGAAGAAGTGCAAATTATCAACTGGAATCTACTTTTACAATCTATCTTTATGATGAAATAATGAAGAGGAATGTTTGAACATAAGGTCACTATGCAGTTACAATACTTTGTCTTTCAGACATACTCTGTACATGTACATGTACATATGCAAGTACTACATTTCTAAGTTCTGTAAATGCATTTAATTTTGCAGTGATTTGATTTCACAGTAGGGAGAAAATAGAACGTCCGCTGTGGTCTCTAGTTCACAGTTTAAGCAAAGTAAGCAAAAGACAGAATGAGCATTTTAAACCAAGATTAAACCATCGCTAACTAAAATGCATTAGAAACTAAAAGAAATGTACTATCATGACCAAAGCCTAGTACATGTACTATTCTTAAACTAACAAAGGCCTTGTTTAAGTACTGAAAAATATATGTGACTGGGCTTATTATTACTGTTATCAAGTAAGGCTTAGTACCTCTGATTTGAGTTTCTCAGCTTCCTCCACCCTGGACATCTCAGGAGTAAAGGGGTACTGACTGTGTCCCTTCTGCATGATCTCCTTAGCCTCATCCTTGTAGATGACATCACTGATCATGCTCTGGACTTCGTCTGTGTGCTTCTTCTCCAGAGTAACCAGCGGAGTGTAGCGCTGACCACGGTACTCCGAGAACAACGTACCAGCGTTGCGGTTGCTGTATGGGAGCTGTGTGTTGAGTGATAGAAAATACAAGTCATGTATTACAGTAAAAATTCACACAGTTCTAGGCAGAATTTTCTCAACAGTACCTAACACAATTTGCGAGAAACATATCTATCTTCCCAAAATACAAAATAAAGACATTTATTGTATTGATACCAGGATGTTGTATACCCAACAAACTTACCCATTGTACACCCAACAACTTTTTTCCATTGTACACCCAACAATTTTCCCTCTTGTCTCAATATCTGCAGTCTGAATCTCTGCAAAATGAGTTGTCAGTTGTCGTTTGTTTTATTTAGGAGAGCTAACAGCCAAAAGTGGTAACAACCTTTCCTTCATTGCCAAATCTCAATCTGCCACATACATGCATTGAGTAGATTTCTGAAGAGTGCAAAATATCAGCTGCAAACTGGGTGCCCTTTTCTTCTTGACTTACACTTAAGACAAAGGATGCACAAGACTAAGGAAGAGGATGACTTACATGGCTCTGTAGGCTGCCAGCCTCCTTAGCATGTAGGTTGACTGGAGTGTCCAGTACAGGGACATACTTGTCTGACTTGTCTTTTGCATACAAGCGCTGTAAAAGAACATTTCCAAAAAAGATTACTACATATGAAAGAGATCAAACAAACTACTTTAAGATATTGTAAGAATACAAGACTGATCTGTAATTCTTTGACTTGTTCGTGATTGAAAACGGATTCAGAATGAAATAATTTTACAACCCTGACTCAAAGTCATATCCTGACTTACAGACATGATTTCATTGGCCCCCTCACTATGGTAAACATTTTTTGCAGGGTTTTCTGCAGTTTGGCAATGAACCACCAGAGGGCACTTTACCTGGTTCTGTAGCTCTCCCACCTCCTTGGCCCAGATGAAGTCAGGTGCATCAGCAGGCACCTTGTGCTGAGACTTGATCTTCTCAGCCTGCTCCTTGTACTTGACCTGAAGAAAGTCCAAACATTGGTCAGTTTTCCATTGTAACACTGTGATTTTGCACCTATATATTCCTATTCCAGGTCCTGTCCTTGGTACTAAAGCACTAGTATTAACAACCACTAATCTGTGACTCTCAAGCATCCAAAATGAGGCCGCTTTATGTTTCCCTTTTAAAACAATTTTTACAATATTGTGATCTTGCACCTAGAAACATATCTACTCCTTGGTGCTGAACCAATAGATTAAACAACAACTAATGTACAGTGTGTATTTCTAGCATCAAAAATGTAGAAGGTTTCAATAAAGCTCTTGTTGTACAGATTTTTTTCCAGCTCCAGAGGAAAAGCCAGGTGTTGGTCAGATTGTATTTTTCACACCTACATGAACAACTTGTAATACAATGTAAACAAAATTTCACAACACTACACAAGAGACAGCTCCTGAATAGGTCCTAAGATCTAGCAAGGTTCTGGTCTTGTACATGCCCTGCTAGTCTATCAGAAGATAATTTTCTCTTGCAGGGGGCTTTAGAATGCCACACTTTAACTTCAAATTCACACACTATAAAAGAAAGGAATCCCCCATCCCCTTGGTCAGTTGTTTGATCCATTCCCTTCTGTGTAGAAAAAAGGATTGAAAGAAGAGTCTCATACCTCACTTGTCAGCTCTGAGACCTCCTGAGCAGTCTTCACCACCACTGAGTCCCCAGCTGCATCAAACTTCTTGGACTGAGCCTCTTTCAGCGCATCTTGGGAATATTTCACCTGAATCATTGGAAACAACATTCCCATCAGTTAAGCTAGTTTCCCAACTATCTATGTATGATAATACTCCTACAATGCAAACTATTATCTAATATATAAAACAACTGGTCCAATAAATTTTTTCATCTATAGTGGTAAGTAATGCTTTATAGATGATTCTGGATCCAAACAAAGTTAAACAGTTCCCTAGTACAAACATATGAGATATCTCTTTTAAAAATATAGACATAATACTAGTTATTTATGATAAGTAAAGCCATACAGTCAGTTGTGAATGGAACATACATACATAATGTAAGTCAAGAATCACATTCAAAATCTTTTCGTGTGCAACTTTGACATAGATTGTATCTAGTCACTGACGAAAGGTAGTAGATACTATCTGACAAGTCTGTTTACAAAATATATTCAGTTGCTTGAGTAACTTTTATATTTTGCAAGTTGACATATGTTTCGAACATTAGTTACAAAAATTCAAACTAATAAACCCTCTCTAAAAGTCAAGATGTAACATCTACCCACCTCACTGGCTAGTTCCGTAGCTTCCTTTACTCGTACATCCACAACATTATCAGCTGGGACAAAGTACCCCGTGCCCCTCTCCTTCCAGTACTTCTCACGATATTTGGACTGAAACATTGACATAACAACAGTTCATACAAATAAACATCATCATAATATCACAACAGGATACTTGGATACTTTATTGGCTCCATTAGCTATCATACAAGTAACAAACAAGTAAGTAGCTAGTCTTCCTGGACTACAAGTCAAAAAAAATACATCTAACAAACTACAACAGGGATACCAACAATACAATATCAGTAGCTATTAGCTTGTAAGATGGCGGCAACTAATAAGCAATGCCCGGAAATAGAGAAACCCAAATCTATTTCTAAAGTGGCTTGGTGAAACAGAGTGTTTTCATTCAAGAAACAAGATTTAGGACCCACCCTGTCCCTGGTGCTGAACAACCTTCTTGCACTTTCTATGTGCAACTCTAGATGTAACTTTAAAGGTTTATCATATATAATTGAAGTTGGCATAAATACACAAGACAGCTTGCCACACATATGCCAAGTTCTGGAAGTTATAAAGATTCCCTCTATTGTGCAGGTGACTTTGAATCTACAAGAACCTAGACTCAAGCTGCTGTCCTTGGTGCTGAATTGTTTGTGTTGTTAACAACACTGCATAACCAAAGGATTTTCAGCTTTCTAAAAACCATTAAACAACAAAAAGTATCACATTCATATTCAACGTGCATGCAAGGACCTCTTTCCTACTTTGTGCAAATATGAAAGACAGGTAGTCAGTCTTTACAATCTGTTTTGGAGAAACACCTATTTTTGTGAGAAGCAGAAAAACTGTCTTACCTCACTCTGAACCTCTGCAATCTCCTTAGCAGTGACAAAGCCCAGCTGGTTAGGGTGACAAGTGAAGTTTTGCTTCCACTTTTCATAGTTTTCCTTGTACAGATGCTGGAGTAAACAAATTACCATTTAGTAACATTTTCCCAACAAAACACATGAAATTTCACACTGAAAAGTTTCAGTAAAATACAATGTAATTACAAGAGCGTTGCTCATAATTACTTTACAATGCATTGATTACAATTCAAATTTTGATTAGTAGCTATTGTAAATGCAGAAATGTTCGCTGGGATTTAATTTTGCCGTAAGGAGAAAATGGAGTGTTTGCGGTGGTTTTGAGTTCGCGTTTGAACCAATAATAGCACTACAGTCACACAATGAAACAGCTTTTAGCGGTCGCGGTAAAGAGTTCACCATGGAAACTGTGAACATAAACCACCACGAAGATTTCTGCATTTACAGTATATCGTTTGGGTTTATACATTTTCTTACCTCTGATTTGAGTTTCTCAGCCTCCTCCACCCTGGACATCTCAGGAGTGAAGGGGTACTGACTGTGTCCCTGCTCCATGATGGTCTTTGCATCATCCCTGTACACATGGTCGCTCTGGTACCCAGACACCTGTAGCATGTACTTATACTGCTCTGTCTCGTGAACAGGGAACTGCTTCCCTACCAGATTCTTCACTTCGTACTTGTATGGGATCTGCAGAAAACAAGGTTTGGCATGTACAGTCAACCCTGTGTAAAATGACAACTCTAAGACTTGAAAAATGGTCAAAATTGACGGGTGGCAAATTCAAACAGGAGTCTTGATGCTCAGATCAATGGGAAAATAATCGAAAAGGAGCACCAAAAAGAGGCCATAATGTCCGGATAGTGATTATGCAAAGGTAACTATTACGTCAGTTTTGTATGAAGTAAGGTGAAAATTCTACTCATGTTTGTACTGATCATCAATAGTCTTTGTGTGCAATGTGTTAACATTGTCAGACCACACCAATTCATTTTTTTTGGGTTCGCAGACATATTAAAGTACAAATTCAGTAAGTGGTCAAGTTGAAAACAGGGGGTTGGTAGGAAAACCTGTATGGTACTACATGTATATTCAGACTCTGTTTTATCCTTAACATTTCAATTTGTTTATTATTTCTTCAAGTCCAAGAATGAACATATAAGATCAGTGTGTCTTATTCTAAAAAATGTTCACATTTCTAAGACATACTGGTTTTAAGGTACATGTACTTACATCACTCTGTAGTCTGGATGCCTCGTCCGCTTGCCGTATGGCTGGTGTATCAAACACAGGAGTGTATTGGGTGTTTTTTTCTTTGGTATATTCATTCTGAAATGAAAGAACATATTGTATGACTTTAATAACAAGCCTCTGAAGACTCAAGATATTACTACTTGCCCTTGTTATTTTACAAGGACACCTCAGGTACTGTTTTTCAGCTAAACCTGGATATAGCTAGAAGTATGAGAACTCGATGAACAGAATCACCTAAAACAGGTGCAAGAACTACAGAAGTGACATGAAAGACATTAAAACTATTAGGGATTTACTACATACATCGTATATTACCGTACATTGTAAATGCTGTGCTAACTATAACACTGTACATCGCAGGACTGTCAATCTCTAAAGACCTGCTAGGTGCAGTTGTAGGTCCAAAGTTAATATCACTCTTCTTTCAGGAAGACAACCATAAAACAGAAAGGTTCACCATAACAAGAAGATACAGTAACAATTCCGTACCTGGCTCTGTAGCTTCCCCACCTCCTTTGCCCAGAGGATTTCAGGTGTGTCTGGTGGCATCTTGTGTTGAGCCAGTGTGGACTGGACCTGTTCTCTGTACTTTGCCTGGAAAACGTTCAAGCATATGTAAGTTTTTACCATCATGGCAAATGGGAGAAATATGTGAGCAAAAGAGAGCAGTGGAGACAATAGAAGAAAAGTGGTCCCCAACAAAGGAAGGAGAAACAGAAAAAAAAACTTTGACATCTTGCACAACATTTGCAGGACATGTATATGGCATTTGTTTTGATGTGACATAGGATATACCTGTCAGACTTCTGTACTTGGAGTTGAATTGTATTGTAGTATGTTGGGGAAAACAGTCCAATCCCAAAACAATACAATGCAATTTTAAGTGTAGAAGACCAATTGAAGAGATTTGATTTGATGAAATTTAACTTTGTGAAATCTTGCTCCTTACCTGGCTGGTTAGATCGGAGACCATCTTGGCCGTCATGAGAGTGAGGGAGTTCACAGGAGTGTACATCTTCTCCTGGGCTTCCTTACGAGCGTCTTGAGTGTACTTAACCTGTAGGAGAATGGAGGAATGAATGAATGAACGGATGGACTAATGACAATGAACAAACGAATGGATGAAAGACTACATTTCACAAGAGTAGTACATCATCATGTTATTTTCTGCAATTGATAGTATACATTAATATCAGCCCATGTAATGCACAAAATAAAAAAATCATAATGCAATTTTGTAACACCAACCTCGCTAGCCAGTGCTACAGCCTCCTTAGCATGGAGGTTGTCCATGGTATCCAGGGGCAGTATAAGACCTTGTCCCTTTTCCTTGTTGTACAGCTCACGATACTTGTTCTGAAAGCAAAAGCAAACAAAAAAGACTATAAACAGCAGCTAACTCCCTACTACCAACTGGATTTGGGGTTAAACATATGTTTTGGTGGGTCCTCGTCCCATTTTACCTGGACCCAAGGAGTGACAAGGGGTTATAAAGAGTGACCTTTCATCCCTTTTCCCCTATCATTTGGGGTGAGGACAACCAAAATGTCTCTGTAACCCCAAGTTATGACTTCTGACATATAAGGTATTTATAAGGAAATATTATCTTCTTTTCTACACTGAATGTAAGAATAGATGAAAGATAGAATGTCAAAGGTCATCAATAAAGCAAGAAAAATTGAATCAGATCTTTCTTGTTTTACATGGCCCAAACAGCTCCAGAACATAACATATTCTCATCAGGCTTTTTTTTTTAAATCACCAGAGCATGGCCAGTTGCTTTGAGAGAACATATAGCATACATACAAAGTTCTAAATGTTCTGTCCAAATTGCTCTAAATATTCTAATGTTTTAAAAGATGTTCTTATTATAAGTTCTTACCTCACTCTGCAGATCTGAAGTTTCCTTGGCAAACACAAATTCTGGGTAGTCAGCACGGATGGTGAAGTTTGTCAGGTACTTCTTGTAGTTCTCCTGGTACAGATGCTGTCAAGAAGACATTCCATACTTTAAATCAGGTTTCATAAAACAAAAACAGATCATAACATATTGACCCTAAGTTGGAAACATCCAACACTGTTCCACATTTTTGCTCCTGCCCACCCAAAAAGTGAAAAAATGTGCAACTTAAACTAAGATACATTTATAATATCATAACTTTATGAGAATCCTCCAAATATATTTCCAACTTGACCTAATTTCCCAAAGGTATTGACAAAAAATTATGCAAGCAATCTAAACAACATGCGTTCAATTCTTCGCCGAAAGAAAGGTCAAGTACTTACATCTGATTTAAGTTTCTCAGCTTCCTCCACTCGAGACATCTCAGGAGTGAAGGGGTACTGACTGTGTCCCTTCTGCATGATCTCCTTAGCCTCATCCTTGTACACCACATCGCTGACGATGTTCCTGATGTCGTCCGTGTGCTTTTTCTCCAGAGTTTCCAGAGGCGTGTAGCGCTGACCGCGGTACTCTGAGTGTAGAGTGCCGGCATCACGGTCGCTGTACTTGAGCTGTTTTTCAAACAATCAAAGAAAAAGACAATCAGAGATGGCAGACATCACCCCCTTCACGTAAATGTAGAGGCCGTGATGTAATCACAGACACATGCATGCACCCCCCCCCCCCCCACACACACACACACACAGACAAGCCGAAAAGTGCTCTTTAGTTTTCAGGCAGTCCTTTTTAAAATCTTTTCATAATCTATCATTGCTTCATACTATTCTTCTTATTTGTATGACTCAAATATTTACCAAAAAAAAAAAACACCATTTGTCAGATTTGCTGAAACTTTATAGAATTTTCTCTTACAAGTAATGATTAAAGATGCTACTTACATAGCTCTGCAGTTTGGTGGCCTCCTCTGCCTGTTTGATGTAGGGAGAGTCGTACACAGGGATGTAGTTGGTTGGCCTGTCCTTGGTGTAGCTTTTCTGTAAAAGACAATCGTGGTCAGGAGCAACATTTTTAGTCAGACCCAAAAAGCGTAGATTGTATCCCGTAGTAGTTCTTAGAATAGCCATTTATTCCACTTGTCAACATTGTGAACTATCTGTACAGTATAATAATTGCATTGTTTCATGTTGCAATTAGCCCTTGGGCAAGAACTTGCAAATAAAACAATGATTATTAAAGATTATCTGTAGCAATAGTGAGAAGAAGTCTTAGAGTTTGGGACTCCTCCAACACACCTGGCTCTGAAGACGCTGCACCTCCTTAGCCCAGGCAATCTCAGGTGTGTCTGCAGGCACCTTGTGCTGAGACCTCTCCTTGTCGGCCTTCTCTTTGTACTTCACCTGTTGGAAGATTCAAGCATGCCACGTTTACTTGCACAATGGGAACCAGTATTAAGAAACATGCTTTATTACTCAAAGGCACAGTCACATTCCTTTTCCTTCTTCATTTGCAATATATTTTTGTTTTTGCATGGTTATGACAGAACTGTCAAAAAAGGATCTAGAACAACCCTTTTCCTCGCAAAACAGCTATATTTCAGACAACACATTCACAACACATCAACAAGACTTTCTTTAAGCATCTGTTATAGCCTATTGTAAAGTATCATGAATGTAAAGCCCTTACATCGAGGGTTGGTGGGGTAAAAATAAAAAATAAAATTATAGAATAAACAGTTTATTATAGAATAAACAGTCATTTAAAAAATACTTAGTCTTTAGTAATATTTTTCCCTACCTGACTGGTGAGTTGTGAGACAACCTGAGCTGTCATACTGGTCAGGGAGTCCACAGTGTTGAACATTTTCTCCTGAGCTTCCCTTCGAGCATCCTGGACATACTTCACCTGCAAATCAAAAGTGAAAATTGCTTTAATTGTTCCAAATTCATACATTTCTGGAAAAAAAGCAAATATATATATCTAAAATCTGCTATTATAAGTCTGCCAGGACAGACATATATGCCACCTTGCAAAACTTTGTTGAAAGATATTTCCAACCCAACGTCCTCCAGTATAATGCACTCCTGTATAGACTGTGCATACTTGGGAGTGCTACACCAGAGGTCTCTCAAACCCACTGTTTTTTGCTTTGAATTGGCAATCATAATGTTATCCAACAGATAAATGTTAATGGAGGTTAGACTTAAAACAAAGGCCGATCCTTCTGTTCCTGTTTCTGTTCCTTTGTTGCAAGTTTAGTTGTATGCACTGGATTGAAAAAAAGTTTCCACAATACTCACCTCACTAACAAACCCAGAGACTTCCTTAGCCCTTTGGTTGTCCATGGAGTCCAGCGGTAACATGAGACCCTGACCTTTCTCCTTCAAGTACTGCTCACGATACTTGTTCTGTGGAGAAAATAACAAATTAGGACACAAACTCTTTGCCGAATTCTGCACATTTTCTACTTGAAATATGCAAGTTTATCAAAACAATTTCGACCATGCTTTTTTTTGTTAAAAATCAAATCTATAGCCTTCTGATGCCCTATTTGCTTTAACACCTGACTTCTCACAGTTCACTAACTACATGTACTAGGAAAAAATTACAGCAAAACCTGTACTAGAATTAGTAGTAACAACCTCTGCACAAGGACCACCTGGTCCATTAAATCACCTTGTCCATTCCATTAAGGAAGCATTAAGTTTATAGTGATCACTTTCCTAGTGCGAATATTTTCTTTAAGTCCCTTATGTGGTCATTGTACAACAAAGGAATAGACATCAGAGTTTGGATACTGTAAATGCATTTAAGTTCGCATTAAGGCAAAAATGGAGTGTTTGCGGTGATTTTACGTTTGCGGCAGCGTTGTAGTTACATACTGCTACAGTACTAGACAAAAATGTTTGCGGTGGCTTTAAGTTTGCGGTGATACGGTCGCCGCAAAAACCACGAACATAAAACCACCGCGAACATTTCTGCATTTACAGTAGTTACCTCGCTCTGAAGCATGTCAGCCTCCTTTGCGTGCAGGATCTGTGGGTCGTCCACTCGGACAGAGTACTGACCACGCTGCTTCTCAAACGTCTCCTTGTAAAGTTTCTGAAATGAAGATTAAAACATTTTTAAAAGACATTTTTTTAGTGTTAGCCTTGAGCATGTGAAAGAATCCATCCCACCTATCCTGAGTAGTGGTGACTCGGTGTGCTTGACTGAAAACGCAAGCCGTAGTGAAGCCAAGGAAAAACTGCATTGCACTATACAGGTACTACTGGCTGCTTCAAAAAAACTTCTTAATGATTTATCTCAGTTGAGGAATCTGATGCTTTATTACCTTTACCTTAGTGACTATTTTTTCAGTTCTGTTTTCTGCAGTCAAAACAGATTTTAAAATATTATAAATCAACATTAAAATTACTTCTTTACTTTCCAATGAATTACAAATGTTAGACTTGTTCTTGAAAGTACGATGGCTTAGTATGAAGACAGTCAACCTACCTCTGATTTGAGTTTCTCAGCTTCCTCCACCCTGGTCATCTCAGGAGTGAAGGGGTACTGACTGTGCCCCTTCTCCATGATGTACTTTGCCTCATCCTTGTAGTTGTGGTCGCTCTGGTACCCGGACACTTGTAACATGAACTCGTACTGCGATGTCTCATGTACAGGGAACTGTTTCACCTCTGCTTCTTTTACCTCCTTCTTGTATGGGATCTAGTAGAGAAGTATCAACAACGTTATACAGCATGTTTTAAATGAAGAACGGAAGGAAGGAAGGAAGGAAGGAAGGAAGGAAGGAAGGAAGGAAGGAAGGAAGGAAGGAAGGAAGGAAGGAAGGAAGGAAGGAAGGAAGGAAGGAAGGAAGGAAGGAAGGAAGGAAGGAAGGAAGGAAGGAAGGAAGGAAGGAAGGAAGGAAGGAAGGAAGGAAGGAAGGAAGGAAGGAAGGAAGGAAGGGAGGAGGGAGGAAGGAAGGAGGGAAGGAAGGAAGGAGGGAACGAACAAACGAAGCAACAAAGCAACGAACAAAGGAAGAAACCGGAAGGAACAAAGGAAGGAAGGAACAGATATAAAACATAAACATGAAGTGTTTGTTTTCCACTTCTTAAAAATATACAAACATATGACATGAACTTACATCACTCTGCATCAAGGTTGCCTGCTCTGCCTGTTTGATTGCCGGAGTGTCGTACACAGTAGTGTAGTTGGTCGGCCGGTCCATGATGTAGTTTTTCTGCAAGCAACAAATTACAGTGTTAGGGTTAGTCAGGTTGTCAACACCAAAACACATACATGTGCCATGCTCATACTGTGTGTTGTAGGAAATACTCTGACAAATGTGATTTTTAGAAAGTATCTTTAGTCTACAGAATCACAGGAAAGGACTAAATAATTTTCAAAAAATGCATTGTCAAGTACAATAAAGTTCATACATGGCTCTGTAGCCGTTGGACTTCCTTAGCCCACTTGACTTCAGGGAGGTCCGCAGGCATCTTGAGCTGCGGCCTCATCTTCTCAGCCTCATGTTTGTACTTAACCTGCAGTTGCAAGTCACAGAAATCATAAGTCACCAGAGTTATCAACCCAACATTGAAATTTAGAAATAATTTCTCTCCTATAAGATTAACTACATGTATTACAGTGGAACTCAATATATCATTGTCACCAATGTAATGTACGTAGAGGCATCCTCACTAGATACAGTGTAGCTTTAAAAACACTTTTAGTTACACAATGTAAAATATAGGTGTGACAAATTGTTTGATATTACAACTGTTTTGTACCAGTTACACAATACAGATAATTATACAAATGTACAGTTGTACACCTAAACATTGTGGAGTATATAGAAATGATAGTAACCACAAGCAATAAAGAAATGCAAATACAGTCTATCATTATATAACTCTATCAAGATTGGAAGTAAAGCTTGTCGTTACATAAAACAGAAGACAACTAGACATACCTGGCTGACGAGATCGTGAACAAGTTTGGCGGACATGTTAGTCAGGGAGTCCACAGCCTGGTACATCTGATTCTGCATCTCTTTGCGAGCCTTGTCAGTATATTTCACCTGAGACAATACAAAGGAATAAAAATCTAGTTGTTGAAGCCATTTACTTCCAGAAAGTATTTGAGGACAATATTACAAATATCAAGGAATTGTGAGACCGTAACAAGGGATATTTGCAAGAGGAATATTATAGAAGCTAATTTTTCTAAGTTGTTTGTTTATAATATTGTATAATTATACACACCTCACTAGCAATGTCCATGGCATCCTTAGCCCTCATGTTCTCCATGGCATCAAGGGGCAGGAACTGACTTTTCAGTTTGTCCTGTAGGTACTGTTCTTTGTATTTCCGCTGTAAAGGCATCAACAAATGTTTTAGTAGTATATCTCCTACATGTACCTTCCTATTCATAGCAGTCTTAGTACACAGATAACTCCCCGCTCAATTGAAATCTTTGGCATAACAAAGTATTGTAACAGAATAAAATGTTTGTTCTCTCCCTACTATCATTCTTGTTCAAAGCTTTGCTGGATTGACAGTTTAGAAAGTGGTAACTTGGGCAGCCATAATTACCATGAAATTACCATGGAATTTGGCACTAATGCAGAATTCAACTACCATGAAATTACCATGATAGCATTTGGCACCAATGCAAGACTGCATCCAAACGTTCATCATCTGGCAGCATTACATCTACACAATGTCATCACTTTTGCAACGGAAGAAACAGATCCTTAAGAGTTTGTACCTCACTCTGAAGATCAGCTACTTCCCTGGCATGGATGATGTCAGGATGGTCCAAACGGACAGAGAACTGGCCCTTCATCTTCTCAAAGTTTTCCTTGTATAGTTTCTTAAAGGAAAAAGATAACACAATCACTTTCTTGCAAACTTGGGAACAATCGATAGAAAACAATAATCGTCCATGTTGCAGGACAAGGTTTTTTATCCTTGCCGCTCTAAATTTTCTCTAAAAATGATCATCATAAAGTTAAGATTTTTTAAGATTTCTTACATCAGATTTGAGTTTCTCAGCCTCCTCCACCCTGGTCATCTCAGGAGTGAAGGGGTACTGACTGTGTCCCTGCTCCATGATGGTCTTTGCATCATCCCTGTACACATGATCACTCTGGTACCCAGACACCTGTAACTGGTTCAGGTACACGGGGGTCTCGTGGACTGGGAACTGCTTTACTTCAGCTTCTTTCATCTCCTTCCTATAAGGAATCTGATAGAAAAATAAGAGTAGCAAGAGAACATCATTAATCTCTTACAAACTAGAAAAGTTCAAGGTATAAGAGGTATAAGAACAGGAAGACGTCATAATATTTTACTTTTTAGCTCATCCTTAGTTACATCTTTCCTCCCCAAGAAAACATTATGCCCGTCAAACCACAGAGAAATCAATTGGTCTGCCAACTCTACATTACATTTTAAGCAATAATCCATCATTGTGCGGGTTTTAGAGATTGGCCAATGTTAATAGGTCCGTTAGCCCCATTCAAATATGGCCAATGCTACAATGTAGTCGGCTGTGACAGGGCCTTTGTAGAATTTATCTTAAATATATCTCAGTTACAGTAATGCTTATGTCCTTAAATACAGACAGTCTTCTAGAAGCATTGCAAGAAAAATACATTTTACCAATTTAAGGACATGACACCTACATCACTTTGCAGTTGGGCCACCAGCTCTGCTTGCTTGATGAGTGGGGTATCATACACAGTGGTGTAGCTGGTTGGCCTGTCTTTTGTGTAGTTTTGCTGTAAAACAAATTTTGCCAAGTTTATACACACAATTCATTCCTCAATTAACTATTTCAACACAGATTGCAGACTTCACAACAAAGATACACGATAATCTCCAAAAGTGAAAGCATTTTGAGAAAAAAAAAACTTCTTACATGGCTCTGCAGCCGTTGGACTTCCTTGGCCCACTTGACTTCAGGAAGATCCGCGGGCATCTTGAGCTGCGGCCTCATCTTCTCAGCCTCCTCCTTGTACTTGACCATGCTGACCATGTCCATACAGGCCTTGGCTGTCAGGTTACCCAGGGTGTCCACAGACGTGAACATCTGATTCTGCATCTCATCACGAGTTGGCCTAGTGTACTTGACCTAAAAATGGTCAAAATATTGCAGTCCATTACCATGGCAACCATAGACCTAGATCATTTCTTTTAAAAACGACAACATCAACTGAAACCGTTAAAGTCATTTCTCCTCCTCTTCCAGAGGTGCAGTGTTCACAATATTTAGTCTCAAATACAACTGAAACAGATACAACAGTCTAGCCAGTATCCTCCATTGCCTTCATCAGTCAGTACTGACCATGGATAAGTCCTACATGTACATTGTAGTTCACATCTACATTACAGCATTGTCTGTGACTAAACAGTCCCATTCATCAGTGACAATCTCAGCAAACTATGCTCCTGATGATGATGATGATGATGATGACATACCTCGCTGGCAATGTCCATGGCCTCCTTTGCCCTCATGTTGTCCATGGCATCAAGGGGCAGCATTTGACCTTTCCCCCGATCCTGTAGGTACTGTTCTTTGTACTTGTTCTGAAAAGATTAATAGAAGACATTGAAGAGCAGTCTTTAAACCTTCTCCCTGCTGCCTAACTCTCTAACCAATAGAGAATGGGGTGCAAAGCGACTACTTTGGTGTGCTAAAGGTTAAATACAGCTCTAAGTACAATGTACTTCATCACTTTGAAACAATGATTTAGATAGAATCAGTCCAGAATTTTTGATCAGCCCTAAAATATACCAACAAAGCAGCGAGCAGGAGAAAGACCTAAAACAAAAGCAAAGAGGTAAACAGACAAAATTCAGTCAACAATGACCATGACTACATGTAGAAATGACAACCCAAAGCATGACAAATGTCTAACAACTGTCAAACATAATATGGTGACCATACACATTACAAAAAGAAGCAACCATATAAATATTTATATCTGGTTGGTACATAATCATATAGATCCTAGGATGTTTGAAGCTTTCTTGCACACAATCAAGTTCCTTCATCCTGCCAATGCAGCTATATACTAGAGCCATTAGAAAGGTAGCAGATTTACTACAGATATCTTTGCAGGTAGGAAGAGCTTGTTTGTGTCCAAGAAAACTCCTTAAAACTCATACAAAGGAATGGGGAGTCTTACTTCACTCTGCAGAGCTGTAGTTTCCTTGGCGTGGATGATTTCTGGATCGTCCACACGGACAGTGAACTGACCCCTTTGCTTCTCAAAGTTCTCCTTGTACAGTTTCTGTATGTGGAATGGAGGGATGTTAAATTAAAGATGCTTTATCTAAATTTTGTACTTTAACCTTCTACCTGCTACCTAACTCTGTTTACCAACAGGGAATTGGGTGCTAAACGGCTACTTCAGAGTGCTAAAGTTTAAACTACTGCATTCAAAAAGGTGCTTCATCCCCAAATTATATACATGTGTGTAGTGGCATATGATTCATTGGTCCACTTCAAAATTTACAAAATTCATGTTCCGTGTTATTTCAAAATGTGTCAACAACATCTGTATGAATTACATATCAATAAACAAAGCATGTTTTTTGATCAACTTATTTAAGTTTTATGTATTGATTAATATCATACCTCAGATTTGACTTTCTCAGCCTCCTCCACCCTGGTCATCTCAGGAGTGAAGGGGTACTGACTGTGTCCCTTCTCCATGATGTACTTTGCCTCATCTTTGTAGTTGTGGTCACTCTGGTACCCGGACACTTGTAACATGAACTGATACTGCGATGTCTCGTGTACAGGGAACTGTTTCACCTCAGCCTCTTTTACACCCTTCCTATAAGGAATCTGTTGGAAGACATCAGAACAAGGAGTCACAGTTAGTCTGTTACAGTCTGACAAACTGTTTAACCTTCTCCCTGCTGCCTAACTCTGTAACCTACAGAGAAAGGGGTGCCAAATGGATACTTCAGTGTGCTAAAGGTTTAATGTGCAAACATAGAGATTCCTTTCACCTCTGCATGTCATCAACTTTTAAATATTACCGCAACAAAAAAATGCAAAACATTACAAACGTTATAATCTCAAAACAGTTTAATTTTAGCTACTTCAACGGTCACTACTCAACCGCTAAAATGTCATCATCACAAATATTTGATCACTAACATTTGAGACAGTGATGTCTGTTCCCATCATTAGAATAAACCGCAGCGAACTAATTATTTTTGTCAACCATTAGAATTACCAACTGCAATATCAAAATCAATGGATTCACAGTATACCTTTAGGCAAAATTTAGACTTTTTGATATGAATCTACAGAAAATCAAATGATAATTCAACACTCACATCACTTTGCAGCTGGGCCACCAACTCAGCCTGCTTGATAAGCGGCGTCTCATACACTGTAGTATAGCTGGTTGGTCTGTCCTTCGTGTAGTTTTGCTGTAAAAAAAATGAACCAGGTTTAACTATACAAAGTGATTAAAAAATACTTTTTAGTTAAACAAATGGAATTACAGAATCGACAGACAAATAATACATTGGGGTCTTCTTGGTCAAAAACAGAATTTCGTACATAGCTCTGATTCTGCTGGACTTCCTTAGCCCACTTGACTTCAGGAAGATCCGCAGGCATCTTGAGCTGCGGCCTCATCTTCTCAGCCTCCTCCTTGTACTTGACCATGCTGACCATGTCCATACAGGCCTTGGCTGTCAGGTTACCCAGGGTGTCCACAGACGTGAACATCTGATTTTGCATCTCATCTCGAGTTTTCTTCACGTATTTGACCTGGAAAGTAGAGGATTTCTTAGTACAGTATTGAATCCCACCACTTTTACTGGGATTGTCAATATCTTCTACTTGAAATATGAGAGATGGTTTTGCTTATGTTAGATAACTGGTAGACCCTCGCAAGGTACAACACACTATTTTTTGTACAGTACAGTAAGTATAACTATAAGACTGGAATGATAGTATTATTAAGTTTGATATCAGTCATACCAGGACATATCCCTACTCTTATTGACAAGTGCGGTGGGTTCTTTATTGCAAGGTAGCGGAGAAAGGAAGTCTACCCACCTCACTAGCGATGTCCATGGCCTCCTTAGCCCTCATGTTCTCCATAGCATCAGGGGGCAACATGTGGCCTTTGAGCTTATCCTGTAGGTACTGTTCTTTGTACTTGTTCTGGAAAGATTCATAGAATACGATAACATTCATTCTAGATCATAAGTATAGTAGTCTATTCCATATGATATTCTAAATACATAATGCCAGCTGTACATACATATATGTATAGTGGACAGAGATTTTAAAGCGGTACATGTGTATAACAAAATGTATAAAATTATGTAACTATGCAATGATAGACAAGAACTATGCAAAGATGGAAAATCAGTACAAATTATCAAAGCAATAAGTATTGCAGCTGTATCAACATGGTACCAGCAAGTACACAATCATCTAATGTGATATTCACAGATGCTAGCATCATTCTGTAAAACAAATGCTTCAAAGAAAAGTAGCAACACTTTTTGTACCTCGCTTTGGAGATCTGCTACTTCCTTTGCGTGCGTGATTTGTGGGTCATCCACACGGACAGTGAAGTGGCCTCGTTGCTTCTCAGAGGCTTCCTTGTACAATTTCTGTTACAGATAGAAGATACAGAATACCATTAAGTTACACACGTCATTCCATACAAAATCACAATTATTTACAGGTAAACGGTTTATATTTGACATCTTGTATACCAGTATTACTGTAAATGCAGAAATGTTCGGAGTGGTTTTATGTTCACGGTTTTCGCAGTAAGCTCTTTGCCACGTACTTAAAACCACTGTGAAAGTTTTTGCCCTCCTACCCCCTTGTCTACTATTGTCTCGAACACATATTCAAAACCACCGCGAACACTCCATTTTCTCTCTACCGCGAAATTAAAACCACTCAAACTTAGATGCATTTACAGTATCAAAATAACAGTTACTACAACCACACATAGGGAATGGGCCAAAGCAATCCAACATCGTACCTCAGACTTGACTTTCTCAGCCTCCTCCACCCTGGACATCTCAGGAGTGAAGGGGTACTGACTGTGTCCCTTCTCCATGATGTACCTAGCCTCGTCTCTATAGTTACGGTCGCTCTGGTACCCAGACACCTGTAACTGGTTCAGGTACACGGGGGTCTCGTGGACAGGGAACTGCTTTACTTCAGCTTCCTTCACATCCTTTTTGTAGGGGATCTGATGGGGGATAGCAGAATAACAAGAAATAGTTAGTTCACTATTTTTTAAGAACTTTCAACAGGTAAACTTTGAACTTCTTGTAGCTATTAGTACTTTTCAAATATTTTCAAGCCAAAACAAAAACTTAAAGATCTCATCACAAGAACATATCAACAACAGGTCTTGAACTATACGTCATACATTTCTACATAGACTTCAAGAAAACTAACAGCTCATTAAATTTTAAACAGACAAATGAACAAGAAAGAAAAGAAAAGAAATGATACAATTTAACACCTACATCACTTTGCAGTTGGGCCACCAACTTAGCAGTCTTCGTATAAGGAGTGTCATACACTGTGGTGTAGCTGGTTGGTCTGTCCTTCGTGTAGTTTTGCTGTAAGAAAATTGTACAATGTTTATACAGTTGGCTGTCCACTGTAGAAAAAACACTGCGATAGAAGAACTTTGCCTGACAATCGTACATGGTACAATGTATGGCAACAACTATTAAACATAGTACAATTAAAGAGAAGTATAGATGTGATTACGTAAAATACTAGTGACTAGTACAGAAATTACAATAAAGAAAACGTTACAGTGATCTGATATTCGTATGAAAGCTCATCTCTGATGGTAATAGACAAAGTACTAAATTTACACTCTATTACCGTACACAAAGTAAAGTGCATACCAACTTGATAAGGACCAGGGGACTAGTCAAAAGCTTGTTGGTAAGCACCTTACTTTGTGTATGGAAATAACATGTAAACTCATTACTATAAGTATAACAGTCATCTTTTAGGACAAACCTGACTTTGAAGCCGTTGGACTTCCTTGGCCCACTTGACTTCAGGAAGGTCCGCAGGCATCTTGAGCTGCGGCCTCATCTTCTCAGCCTCCTCCTTGTACTTGACCATGCTGACCATGTCCATACAGGCCTTGGCTGTCAAGTTACCCAGGGTGTCCACAGACGTGAACATCTGATTCTGCATCTCATCTCGAGTTTTCTTTACATATTTGACCTGGAAAGAATTGAAAATATGTTCCCTGTCAACATGGTATCCACTTGTACTTCTCTGATTGTCAGTACAAGCATCTTTCCAATTAAAATACAAAATTAAATAGGAAAATACTGAGTTTTCACATCTCGCTGGCAAAGTCCCTGTCAACATGGTTATCAATGATTGTACTTCTCAGATTGCCAGTATACGTATCTTGTCAATGAAAAATGACGAACCTAAAAAGAAACTGCAAAGACACACACTTCACAAGCAATGTAGATAAAGGCATTACCTATAAAAGAAATGTTCCAAGTTTAGAGTCGTCTACATCTTTAAGACTGACAGCAAACGGCCATCATCAGAAAAAAACATCTACCCACCTCACTAGCGATGTCCATGGCATCCTTAGCCCTCATGTTCTCCATGGCATCAGGGGGCAACATGTGGCCTTTGAGCTTATCCTGTAGGTACTGTTCTTTGTACTTGTTCTGCAAAAAAAAATGTCACCAGTGAATTCAGCATTTTACTCATCACAACTAACTCCAATACATGTATAAGTCTTTTTCAATCCTTTGACAGACACAAAGCGACAGGTCCTTAACTTATGCAGGTACCAAAAATAGGGCTAAAACTAGCTCAAAGGTGTGAATTCTGCAGGAAAAAATTGTTACATATTGAACATGTACCTCGCTTTGCAGATCAGCTGTTTCCTTTGCGTGCATGATTTGTGGGTCATCCACACGGACGGTGAAGTGGCCTCGTTGCTTCTCAGAAGCTTCCTTGTACAGTTTCTGTAAACAACAAGAAACACACAATAGCATGTCAGCTTTTTATTTTCAGAAAATGAAGACGACAGATACGGTTTATCCATCAAAAGACAAGGAATTGGTCTAAGCAATTACAGTTCAAAAAAGGTCTTACATCCGATTTGACTTTTTCAGCTTCCTCCACTCTGGACATCTCAGGAGTGAAGGGGTACTGACTGTGTCCCTTCTCCATGATGTACCTAGCCTCGTCTTTGTAGTTACGGTCGCTCTGGTACCCAGACACCTGTAACTGGTTCAGGTACACGGGGGTCTCGTGGACAGGGAACTGAGTCACTTCAGCTTCCTTCACGTCCTTCTTATAGGGAATCTGATTGGACGAATCAGAATAAGAAGACACTACTGTTAGTCCTCAACACGTAAACAACCTTAGAGTTTGTAAAACTTTCAAAGACCTCAATCTAATGTTCAATCTTAACCACAAGATAAGCTGTGTACCTAGCGCAAGCCATGGCAAAGCTGTATTGCACTACTAGCTAACGGAAAAGCGTCATGCATCGTCCTCAGTCTAAGGTGCGACCGCTTTTCTTAACAGCTGTATCTCAACAACAGTTTACAAGTTTTGACTTTCCCTACTTGCACGTCATACCTCTTTATCAAAAATTAGAGGAAACAGTTAATCACTTATAATAGGAATGAGCACCTACATCACTTTGCAGTTGGGCCACCAACTTAGCCGTCTTGGTATAAGGAGTGTCGTACACTGTGGTGTAGCTGGTTGGTCTGTCTTTTGTGTAATTTTGCTGTAAGAAAAATAATGACAGATTTTAAAAGCAATTCAACTTATACAATATTCTTAAAATGATAACAAAATTTACCAAACAAATGAAACATGAAAAGGAGCAAAGACTGATAAACATGGATAAGCTTATTGATACTAAATGATAAGCTTATTTATAAGACTATTGATAAGCTTATTGATAAGCAAGGTTCGTACATGGCTCTGATTCTGCTGTACTTCCTTCGCCCACTTGACCTCTGGAAGATCCGCAGGCATCTTGAGCTGCGGCCTCATCTTCTCAGCCTCCTCCTTGTACTTGACCATGCTGACCATGTCCATACAGGCCTTGGCTGTCAGGTTACCCAGGGTGTCCACAGACGTGAACATCTGATTCTGCATCTCATCTCGAGTTTTCTTCCTGTACTTCACCTGGATGGTGAAGACAGCATAAACACTAATTATAGATGCTATTTGAGAAAGAAGACTGAGGTGGTTTGGCCATGTGCAAAGAAGACTAACATAATTCCAAAGTAGAGCCAACCACCAAGATTTCCCTAACCAGAGACTACAAGGAAAACCATCAAAATGGTTTAAAGATCATATCAAAGAGCACACTGGACTAGTGGCTAGGATAGGAGCAGTAGAAACAATGGTCAAGGATTGTGCAGCCTGGCAAGTCATAATAGGGACAAAAACATATACATACCTCACTAGCGATGTCCATGGCCTCCTTAGCCCTCATGTTCTCCATGGCATCAGGGGGCAACATGTGGCCTTTGAGCTTATCCTGTAGGTACTGTTCTTTGTACTTGTTCTGCAAAAATTGGGATGAAAAAAATCTTACTAATTGAATTATCTGCACAGTAAATATAAGCAGTAATTTACCCCCAAGAGCATGTTTCCCTTGCATCAGTCCTACACAGTGCACATTGATATTGTAACAAAGCTTTAGAAAGATGCGGAAATAAAAAGAACAGAAGTACAGATCAGAATACATTACCAAAGCTATACAAGAATAGTACCATGCAAAAGACAAAATTTCACATATACAACGTAATGATTCTGAGAGATGACAAAATCTTATACCTCGCTTTGCAGGTCAGTTGTTTCCCTTGCGTGGGTGATTTGAGGGTCATCAACAGAAACAGTGAATTGGCTTTTGTGTTTCTCGAAGGCTTCCTTGTACAGTTTCTGTCAGAAACAAACAAAACAAGACAACAACTAATGAAATACCATAACAGTTAACATTATCATCAACTCCTGTTGGACACTTCATATTTGAAATGTAACATTTGAAAACATATATCACAAATGAGTACAAGGGGAATTAATCAAAGTAATCAAACTATGTATGTAGTAGAGCGTTCTTACATCAGATTTAATTTTCTCAGCTTCCTCCACCCTGGACATCTCAGGAGTGAAGGGGTACTGACTGTGTCCCTTCTCCATGATGTGAGTAGCTTCTTCTCTATAGTTACGGTCGCTCTGGTACCCAGACACTTGTAACTGGTTCAGGTACACGGGGGTCTCGTGTACAGGGAACTGAGTCACTTCAGCTTCTTTCACATCCTTTTTGTAGGGGATCTAATACAAAATACGGAAAAGAAACAGAATAAACATTTAAACTTAAGAAGATTAACGTTATAGACCAATGAAAAATAGTTTGGAACTGGAAGAAATTGGAAAAGAATAGAAAGAATTCTAAATATCTTACATCACTCTGCAACTTGGCTACATGCTCTGCTTGCTTTATATAAGGAGTGTCGTACACTGTAGTGTAGGTTGTCGGTCGATCCTTGGTGTAGAGATACTGAAAGAACAGGAAAACGTTAACATTAGTTCAGGTAAGAAATGAAACAGAAAGAGGATTCCTAAAATAAGAAATATAGTTTGATGAAATTCTGTCCTGTAGGCTTTTCCCCTTAATACTGTCAGAACAGTTAACACATAATCTAACCTTCCCTTCCCACAATCATCAAAAATAAACAAGACATGACACAAGACAAGACAAGGCACAATAGCAGTGATGTCTTTACCTCACTCTGCAGCTCTTGGACCCTCTTTGCTTCCTTGATGGTGGGAGTGTCAGCTGGCATGTTGAAGCGAGAACGAATCCTGGCTGCTCTGTCTGTGTACTTCACCTGTCAAGAAAGTCAGAGGAAATTGAGAAGTCGTTAGATAAAACCATATGTTCAACTTTGCAAAGGTTCTGTAGTCAAAAGATCAGCAAGGAAGGGGGAAGACTTCATTGCAAAATACACACATTTTTGATGGACCAGCGAGGGTACTTAACCACTTCAAGAAGTTTGCCTGCCTACTGCATTACTGTTAACTGGCCCCTTATTGCTCTTATCACCTTTTGTCTTAGTCCTGTTATCAGGAACATATAGCCCTTATAATGGTGAGCTATCATTAAATCAGGAAGCAAGAAGTTAACATAAGAGGCAAGAGTCTAGAGAAAAGAATCTAGTAATGGATGCTTGAAAAAAAACAGCATCATTTTCAGTACCATGGAGAGAGAAGCACACTGCATGAAATAGAAAGTTATCAACACACCATGCAGAAAGTGTGCAGTTCTACAAAACATGAAATCTAAAAAAACTTGAGTAGCAGATGCCAAAAAACAATAACCACCCTTTCAGAACCAAGCAGAGAGCTGCACACTGTACAGAATGGTGAGCTATCATTACACCATGCAAAAAGTGTGCAGTTCCACAAAACATAAAGTCTAAATAAATATCGAGTAGCGGATGCAAAAAAATAATAGCCACCCTTTCAGTACCAAGGAGAGATCTGCACACTGTAAAGCATAGTGAAGAGATGGTTACCTGACTTGTTATGCCTGCCACAACCTTGGCTGTAAGGCTGGCAAGTGACATCATGGCGTTGAAGGGCTTACTGCGGGCTTCCTTCTGAGCATCCTGAGTGTACCTGACCTATGATGGGCAAATGAAAACATTTTGAATAACAATTTCACCGACAGATCCAGAAATGGAAGACACTGCAAGAACCTACTTAGCCTACGGCAGACCTGAAAGAAAGAGGACAAGGAATGTTGCGATGAACCGGACAATGTGGGGAGATTTGAAGAAAGACTGATTGCAGCTGCAGGGTGTTCAGACCATTGTAGCAGCAGAACACAGTAGTGGACTACTACTACTATGTTTACAATCAGTATTGAACATGGAACAACTGCCAAAATTGAATGGTGTGCCACTCATGGGGGCAATTTATAAATATGAAAATACAAGAAAAACACAGATGGAATCAGGTTTATTCAAACAAATGAATACAGTTAAAAGCAGAGTAACGTTTTTTTTTTTTAATTAGTGACAGCTACGCACCTCACTGGAGATTTCTGAAGCAGCCTTTGCCCTCACATTGTCCATGGTGTCAGGAGGTAGAGCGTTTGCCTGTCCACGTTCCTTCCTGTAGAGCTCATGATATTTGTTCTGAAACAGAAAACTGACTATCAACACTATGCAAAGAAAGGAACATGTCAGCAATATGCGATATCAAATGTAAAACCTTCCAACAGGACGGAATCATCGTTAACATACAAGAAACAATTTCTAGGTTTGAAAATGAAAGTATCCAAGTACCTCGCTTTGCTGCTCTCCAACTTCCCTGGCATGAATGATGTCAGGATCATCGATGCTCTTGGAGAATTGCGCCCTCCACTTCTCATAGTTAGCTTTGTACAAGCGCTGAAGAAAAAGAAAACCAAGATCTCATTTTTCAAGTATTATTTTACTAGGAATGAATGCTCAGGTCGTTCAACCTAGTTTTCAGGTATCCCTGACGAACAATCTTTAAAAAAGTAACAATCCTTTACATGCAATATCACATTTGGAACAAAAATATTTTTACTCCTTTAGTTCTAATGCTAGTTAGCTACAAGACCAAGGAAATACAAGATTTACAGAAAACTGACAAATAAATAAAATACTTGGTAGAAAACAATAAGATTGGAATAGATATATTACCTCAGATTTGATCTTTTCTGCATCTTCCACTCTGAACATCTCAGGAGTGAAGGGGTACTGACTGTGTCCCTTCTCCATGATGTACTTAGCTTCATCCTTGTAGACACGGTCGCTCTGGTATTTGGTCAGCTGAAGCATGTGCTCGTAGGTTGGAGTGTCATGAACGGGGAACTGCGTCCGAACACTCTCTTTCAGCTCTTTCTTGTAAGGAATCTATGATAAGGACAACAGCAAACTATCTGTCAGCTCTGAAACTGATACAACAGATCACTTTTAAGAAACTAAGAGATGTCCAAGACATGGTAAATCCTAGTAAAAAAAAAGCAACAGCTACATTGCATCAAATTGAACTGTTTGAAATGATCCCTCAATGGATTTCATACAAATAAAGAATCACTTGATCTATCAATGGCAATAATATATCCAGTCATTTTAGACACATGTATTTGATAAATGTCTTGGTCAGATACAGGACAGAAGCAACTGCAGATATGCCATCAAACCTTAACACTAAAAAGTGGAAGCATTTCTAACCCTAACAGGAAAAACTGATTTTCAAACAAATAGTGGGTGAGTGGTTGTATGCAATTAGCCTGTGGGTCAAATCACAACAGAAATACACACTCAGGTAGTCATGTTAGAATAAGGTGATAAAACTGTTTCATCAGTAATACTTACATCACTCTGCAGCTTTGCCACCAGCTCTGCTTGCTTGATAAGTGGAGTCTCATACACAGTGGTGTAGCTGGTTGGCCTGTCCTTTGTGTAGTTATACTGGAAACAAATGTTCCATCATAAATTTTCATTACTCATAGAAAGTCTTTCAGTACCAACAGAAGGATTGCTACAAAAAATGTTGGAATGTTCAAATCAGAAATATTTCATTACTCATAGAAAATCATTCAGTACCCAAGAAAGATTATTACAAAAAATTTTGGAATGTTCAAATCAGAAAAATTTCATTACCCATAGAAAGTCTTCAGTACCCATAGAAAGACTACTACAAAATATGTTTGAATGTTCAAATCAGAAATACTGCTTATCTAGTTCTTTTTTTAGACAATCCTAAAAAGTGATCAATTCTCAAGTTCCGTTTGGCACCCCATTCTCTATTGCTTACAGAGTTAGGCAGCTGGGAGAAGGTTCAGAATGTAAAATCTCTACCTCGCTCTGGATTTCTTGAGCCTTTCGTGCCTCCAGAATGGCAGGTACGTCGTGTGTGATCAGGTACTGTGACAGAGCCTCACGCAGCTTCTCTGTGTACTTCACCTGTTCAACACAAATGTGCCAAGGGAAAAATAAGTGTGGATCTATAAAGTAAGGAGGAGAAAAGGGATCTGTTGCATTTAGGTCAAATCCTTAACAGTGCTCAAAATACTTCATTTCTGTGTCATATATGATTTTATAATACCAGGCTAGCATCTTTCTAGCCTGCAAAATTACAAAATCTCAACAAAAAAGTTCTACCATTTCAAGCTCTGATTTTTGTATATTTGTGCATAACTTTTGAAAAGTTTTGCTACGTGTAGCTATCACCAATAAACAAACCATATCAAATATCAGTGGATATTTTCTACGTAAAGGACATGAAATCACACCTTGTCACATATGTTAACATGTTATCAAGAACAAACAATAACAACAATGAAACAAACACAATACCTCGCTGCTAATCTCAGCAGCTGCCTTGGCAGTCACATAAGGAACTGAGTCCACTGCATTGTATGCCTTACTGTGGGCTGCACTGAGGGCTTCTTTAGTATAGTTAACCTGCCAAAGAAATCAAACAAAATGGCATGAGTTGCCATACAAAATCTAACAATCTCGCACTAGGTTTTCAGTATTTTTTTCACACATACATTGTTTTTGCAGCAACATTACTGCCACAATCTTTTATCTTAACCTTTATCACACTGAAGTAGCTGTTTGGCACCCCATTGTCTATCGGTTACAGGTTAGGCAGCAGGTACATGTAGAAGGTTAAACAATCAAAACTCAACAGACGGGTTCTGATACCCTTTTGTTTAGCAGAAGCTGTTTATGAATGTAACAAAATTGCTGCAAACCCTCTATTTGCATATTCTATAATCATAGCAATTTGAGTAATAGTTTACTACAGAACCATAGATACATAGAGAATGAATTTGTGAAATTGTAAATTGCTACAACACACCTCACTCGCCATTTCCATGGCATCTTTGGCTCTCTGGATGTTGACAGAATCCACAGTTAGAGACTTCCCCTGTTCTTTATCCTTCTCATACTGCTCCTTGTATTTGTTCTGAAAAAAAAAAGAATTTATTAAAGACATTTGTTAAGAATTGGGAAGACCTTTGTTAAGAATTGGGAACTACTCACTCACTCATCAAAGTAGCGGGAAACTAAAGAATAACAATAAGGCTTAACCACTTAGATGCCAAAAAGATAAAACTACTGCAAAAGCGATCATTTACCTCACTCTGAAGAATAGCCACTTCTTTGGCATGGAGGATGCTGGGATCATCAACAAGCGTGGTATACCTGGTCTTCCACTTCTGGTAGTTTTCCTTGTACAAACGCTGTAACAAAATAAACAAGTACACAATTTAATGCATGTAATTACAACCATCAGGGAGAGAAGGATAAGATTTGCAGGGCACTGGTACAGAAAAAAAGAGCTGGCGAGAAACTGTGGTATTTTTCATTGCACAAGCGCTGTAAAAATATATCCAAGTAACCGTTCAAGTTGGCACAATCCTGCCTTAACTACGACCATCGGGGACGAAAGAATGAGATTTGCAAGGCAATGGTACAAAATTTAAGGAAGGCTGGCAAGTAAACTGACACTTTGATTGATAAAACATGGTTAGTCTTGAGTTAAACAACACTGTCAGACATACATTGATCAAACTGCTAGGTCTATGGGGGCTTAAAACACATTATGAATCAACACAGTGATTGGAGATTTATAGTGGACTTTGTCAAGGTAACTGATAACCAGATTTGTTGATGGAGACTATACAAGTCTTTTGCAGGAAGCAAAATGGAATAAAAGACCACCAAAAACAACCACAAGTGAATTGAAGTCGAAGTAAGTAGCAGTGTTACTAGGTACCTCAGATTTGATCTTTTCAGCATCTTCCACTCTGAACACCTCAGGAGTGAAGGGGTACTGACTGTGTCCCTTCTCCATGATGTACTTAGCTTCATCCTTGTAGACACGATCGCTCTGGTACTTTGTAAGCTGCAGCATGTGCTCGTAGGTTGGAGTGTCATGGACAGGGAACTGCTTTACTTCAGCTTCTTTCATAGCCTTCTTGTAGGGAATCTGGTGGGGTATAACGGAACAACAAGAAACTACAGTTTTAAAAAAAAGGAAAGCATTTTCTCACTTTCTTTCACATTTCTCTTGTATGGAATCTATCAATATCAAACAACTCCTTATACCTACTGAAGACACAGTAAGCCACAGTACATGTAAATCGATAGTGCATTGGTTTTGAACAAGAGAAAATGGCATACTTACATCACTCTGCAGCTTGGCCACATTGGCAGCCTGCTTAATGAGAGGGGTCTCATACACTGTGGTGTACTTGGTAGGCCTGTCCTTGGTGTAGTTGTGCTGCACACAAGATTTCATACATCAGAAAAACTAATTACAAGATGAAATGTACAAAAGACTTCATGGGAACATTTTCTTAAGAACGGAAAAATGCTAGGATTTCCATTAGAGTAGTCTAGAGTAGATGTATGAATCTAGAAAATCAAAAACAATTTACAAATTCTGATACATTAAGTTGTATACATGCATGTATCTACCTCGCTCTGCATCTCCTGAGCCTTCCTGGCACCCTGGATAGCAGGCATGTCTGCTGTGATGTGGTACTGAGTAAGGGCATCGCGCAGCTTCTCTGTGTACTTCACCTGTCAAATCAAAAAGATTGTGACAAAAGTAAGAACATATACATGTAAGACAGTACAGATGATACTGAAGGAACATAAGAGAAACTATGCAAAAGGCAGAAATACTAATCAATGCAGCATCTTTGGCAGAAAGTCTGAGTGTCTATTAAGAGCTATTAAGACATCAAAAAGGACACTTATCCAAGAAGATGAAAGTACATAAAAGAATGTACCTATCATGAGCAAGAAGGACAGTTATCCAAAACCAGAAGAAGACGTGAAAGAATGTACCTGACTATTTAGCTGTGTAACAGCCTTAGCTGTCAAGTACGTCAATGAATCCACAGCACTGAATGGCTTCCTCTGTGCCTCTTTACGAGCGTCTTTGACGTAATTGAGCTGTAAACAAAGCAAAACACCTCAGTCCACAGTGTCATTCAAATCCCCCTACCATCAAATTGTATGGTCTCTTTAAAAGAGTTATCAATTGTATGGTCTCTTTAAAAGAGTTAAACAGCATTTACAAAGAAACTAAAGATCCAAATACTTGTCAACAAAGAAAATAAAGATAACATTTATATTTATTATGTAAATATTAGAAAAAGGTTTTTATTTTGTGTCTCAATGCAAGCTGTAAATAACAGTGATTCACTGAAGAAATTGTAAACTCACCTCACTCGCCATTTCCATGGCATCTTTAGCTCTTTGGATGTTCACAGAATCCACAGTTAGAGACTTCCCCTGTTCTTTGTCCTTCTCATACTGCTCTTTGTACTTGTTCTGAAAAAGAAGTTTAAGAGTTTTGTTAATTAAGAATACAAACAGAAAACAAAGAATTGCCATAAAATCTTGGAAAATTGAGTATTTCTAATATATTGTATCAGTTTTTTAACCTTCTCCCAGCTTAAGTAGCCATTTGGTATCAAATGTGTATCAGTAACAGGTTAGGCAGCAGGGAGAAAGTTAAAACATTCAATCAGGAATTCATAAAAAGGTAGTGTAATCTTGATAGTGTACCTCGCTCTGCAACAAGGCCACTTCTTTGGCATGGACAACCATGGGGTCATCAACAAGCATGGTGTACCTAGACTTCCACTTCTCATAGTTCTCCTTGTACAGGCGCTTAAGAAAAAAATAAACATCAGCTTTGAAGCATTGAAGAAAATTTTAAACTATGATTAAAAAATGTTTCAGCAAGAAAGAAACCACCACAAATAGATGATCTTAGAAACATCCAATAAAGTTTTCTTAACAATGTTTGATAAGATTGCTGTACCTCAGATTTGATCTTCTCAGCATCATCTACCCTGAACATCTCAGGAGTGAAGGGGTACTGGCTGTGTCCCTGCTCCATGATCACTTTAGCTTCTTCTTTGTAGTTACGGTCGCTTTCATATTTAGTGAGCTCCAACATGTGTTGGTATGTCGGGGTGACTTGGACAGGGAAGAACTTGCCTGTACTCTCCTTTACTTCCTTTTTGTAGAGATTCTAAAAGTGCAATGCACAGAAATGAAGCAGTCACTAAAAGACTAAAAGTCACCAATTTAAAGGGAAAGTTTTAGCTGCATAAAATCCTTTCAAATGCCCATTAAATAGATACATTGGTACAAAAGAAACTGAAATAGACAAAAAATGATTATGCAACAAAGTTCGTAACTGTAAACATACATCACTTTGCAGCTTGGCCACCAGCTCTGCTTGCTTCATCAGAGGAGTTTCATACACAGTGGTGTAGCTTGTAGGCCTGTCCTTGGTGTAGTTGTGCTGGAAAAGGGATTGAATTTTTTTCAGCCATAGACAGTCTAGATTAGCATGTATAAATCTAGGGTGAATAGGAATCAAAATACTTCAGGAAAAGAAAACATATACATTTATAGCTCTACAGATCAGAGTGTTACATGTATATGCTCGTTTATCTACCTGGCTTTGTATCTGCTGAGCCCTTCTGGCATCCTGAATGGCAGGTATGTCGTGTGTGATCTGGTACTGGGTTAGAGCCTCTTTCAGCTTCTCTGTGTACTTAACCTGTAATGGTTACATAACAAGTGGAATCAATATAATACTAGATACATGTATTTCCATGTGAAGTTTATCAAAAGAGTCAACTGTCTTGATAAGAAATAAACATGCTACACACAGCATGAGTATGTCAATAGCCCATCAAGCCACATGTGTGCTTGTGTGGCGTAATGGTGGGGGTTTTGGCCCAGAACCCAGCGGTCCCGGGTTCAAATCCCCTGATGCCAGCTGATGCCTGATATTGGGAAAAAGGCACTTTACAGGACTTTCCTCACTCCACCCAAGTGCAAAAACGGGTATATCATGTGTGTGGGTCACGACACCAGCAATAGCTGCCTGTGTCCCACGTGTATTACACTGTTGCAATTGACAGTCGGCTTCCCTAGAGCGGGTACAGAGAAGAGCCTGCAGGATGATAATGGGACGTCAGTTCACGACGTACAGCGAAGCTCTCCAGCATCTGGATCTTCAGCGCCTGTCAACTCGCAGACAACAACTTTGTATTGACTTTGCTGTGAAAGCAGAAAGGTCGGCTCGCTTCTCCAAGTGGCTACCCCTTACCCGTGGTCAGCAGCATGGCAGGCAACTCAGAAACTCTGCTCGCTACCAACAGCCCACTGGGACTAAACGATACATAACCAGTGCCATCCCAGCGATGACTAAGATATTGAATGAACTCTAAGACGTGATGGACATTGTATGACATTATATGTATATGTATTTAATATGTGAGTGTGTATTATCGTTGCAAAAAGAGCTAGAAATATTTCACATGTACATGTACATGTACTACCGCAAGGCACACATACGCTCTGTCTGAATGTCGCACTGTTGGACCCTTGTTGTCGTCTTGCATTCCGGTTTTTAAATGTACTGCTTTATCTAACGTTTGATGATTTTAGATATGTCACCAGATTTTACTTAGTCGGCTAATGGTGATACTTTTGTAAATCTGACTACAATTCGGTCATGCATTTGACTGCCACTGTCAGTTTGTGTAAGTTTTCTTAATAAACCATTCACCATTCATCAATTCTAATAAAATTAAAAAAGCCACATGTAACATTTTCAGTAGAGAATGATTTTTGGAAAGCTGAAAGGGCAAAAGGAAAACCACACAACAAGAGCTGTAGAAGACCAGAATCTACCTGGCTGTTGAGGTTGGAAACTGCTTTAGCTGTCAGATAGCCCAAAGAGTCCACACCACCGTGAGCATTCCTCTGAGCGACTTTCCGAGCCTCCTTGACATAATTGATCTGTTGACAAACAAACAAACAAACTAGGAATCAACCTTGGACTTGGTATATCATATAAAATGAGTATCATAAACCACATTGTGCAAACACCTGACTTCATCAAAACAATATTGCGGCATTTTCTATGGCTAAAATCTTTGTACAATAAAAAGGAAGGTAACACGGTACCATTTTACTTACAATACCATTTGTAAGACAGCATAGAACTGTTCCGTCTACAATGTTAACAATCGTAAGACAGGTTGTTGTTAGTGGTAACATTTTTTCACCCACCTCGCTCGCCAATTCCATGGCATCTTTGGCTCTCAGTACATTCACAGAATCCACAGTTAGAGACTTCCCCTGTTCTTTGTCCTTCTCATACTGCTCCTTGTACTTGTTCTGAGGAAAGAAGAGATATTTCACACCTGCTAACTTGCCACATCATAGTTACTGAAAGGCATAAACCTACTATTAAGCTTAAAATTATCATATTTTCTGACAACAACTGACTATATTCTATACGTTTGATTGTTTACAAAGTCTATCCAGCTGCTTAAGTTACTTTTGATATGTATTATGTACTGACTATTTGATACATGAAAATCTCTGTAAGCACATAAATAGCTGTAGTACCTCACTCTGTAGAGAAGCCACCTCCTTAGCATGGACAATCTGAGGGTCGTCAACGAGCATGGTGTACCTGGACTTCCACTTCTCATAGTTTTCCCTATACAAGCGCTAAAGAAGACAACAAATGTACAATGTAGTTTCATCATAAAAAAAAGAACTCTTTTATATAAAATTTAGAACTGGCAAAGATGACACTCCTGTAAATTAATACTCGAACAAGGTAAATTTCTTGTGATTTCTCTTTGAGTTTGAGGGTGTCCAACCTCAGACTTGACTTTTTCAGCATCCTCCACCCTAAACATCTCGGGAGTGAAGGGGTACTGACTGTGTCCCTTCTCCATGATGTACCTAGCCTCATCCTTGTACTTATGGTCGCTCTCATATTTGGTGAGGTCCAGCATGTGCTGGTATGCAGGGGTGACTTGGACAGGGAAGAACTTGCCTGTACTCTCCTTCACATCTTTTTTGTAGAGATTCTGAAAATAAAACACCAGGATAGCTTTTGTTCAACTCTGATAAGGCTATGACTGCATATTTGATACATACAACTTCAGAGGAAAATCTACAACCAAAATTTGCCAAAAAAATTATTTTCTTACATCACTTTGCAGCTTGGCCACCAGCTCTGCTTGCTTCATAAGAGGAGTCTCATACACAGTGGTGTAGCTGGTAGGCCTGTCCTTGGTGTAGTTGTGCTGGAAAAATATCAATTCTCAATCTTTATTACCCATAAAAAACCTAAAACAGTAACATGTTAAAATTTATAGAAAAAGGGAATCAAAATCCTTCAGTAACAAAAGAAATAACAGACTAGATTCTAATACATGGCATACACAATAAGTGTATCTACCTGGCTTTGAATCTGCTGAGCCCTTCTGGCATCCTGAATGGCAGGTATGTCGTGTGTGATCTGGTACTGGGTAAGAGCCTCTTGCATCTTCTCTGTGTACTTCACCTGTTACATGATGTGAGTGCAAGTACTATCAGTGTGTTGCCAGAATGACTAAGGTATCTGACATTCATCACATGAGAAAACATGTAATGAGAAATATACAACTAAAAGCAGCATAGACTTAAACATGGTCAAACTTTTGAGCCTGTAGATATCATCATCATCAGAGAATAATGCTGGGAAAGCAGAACAAGAACAACCATAGAAGTAAGAGACTGTAGAAGACCAGAATCTACCTGACTGGTGAGGTTGGAAACTGCTTTAGCTGTCAGATAGCCCAAAGAGTCCACAGCACCATGAGTGTTCCGCTGAGCCACTTTCTTGGCTTCCTTGACGTAGTTGATCTGTTGAAACAGAAGACAATCTCAGCACTGCAAATCAATTTCAAAATCAATGACAACTAAAAGTGATGGAACATGAAATACACCAAAGACATCAAATAATTCACCAAGAGTCAATTTTGGACTTAATGTAACATAAAGCAAAACTGTATTTCAAGAGAAACATTTGACCCACCTCACTTGCCAATTCCATGGCATCTTTGGCTCTCAGGACGTTTACAGAATCCACAGTTAGAGACTTCCCCTGTTCTTTGTCCTTCTCATACTGCTCCTTGTACTTGTTCTGAAGAAGTCAAAAATATTTCACAACAGTTAACTCACTTCAACACAAATGTAAATCAGCACCAACTTGCTACTCAAATATATTTCCCAATGATTAGAGATGAACAGATTCTAATAAAGACAATACGTTTATGGAAATCTAAGATATAGTACATGTACCTCGCTCTGCAATATAGCCACTTCTTTGGCCTGGACAATCTTGGGGTCATCAACGAGCATGGTGTACCTGGACTTCCACTTCTCATAGTTTTCCCTATACAAGCGCTAAAGAAGACAAAAAAAGACTTTGTTTCATCATGTACTCACTAACACATTGACTACAAAAAATTACCTGTTCCTAAGCTACATCTGAAACAGTGATAATCAAACAGGAAAAAATTTCTTCTCTTCTAAAAAGCCATACCTCAGACTTGACTTTTTCTGCATCTTCTACCCTAGTCATCTCAGGAGTGAAGGGGTACTGGCTGTGTCCCTTCTCCATGATCACTTTAGCTTCCTCTTTGTACTTATGGTCGCTCTCATATTTAGTGAGGTCCAGCATGTGTTGGTATGTCGGGGTGACTTGGACAGGGAAGAACTTGCCTGTACTCTCCTTTACTTCCTTTTTATAGAGATGCTGAAAATTTAACACCCAGAAATGAAATAGTTATTTAAAAAAATGAGGATCACCAAAGGAAAGCTATAGCAACATAAAAACTTATAAACGCCCATTAAATCACTGCATGAGTACAAAAGAAGCTTAAACAGACAAAAAATGACAATGCAACAAAGTTTGTAACTGTGAACGTACATCACTTTGCTGCTTGGCCACCAGCTCTGCTTGCTTCATGAGAGGAGTCTCATACACAGTGGTGTAGCTGGTAGGCCTGTCCTTGGTGTAGTTATACTGGAAAAGATAAGAAAATGCCAAGTTTATGTGGAGGCAACCTAAGATGGTGTGTTACACGGAAGGACAGTTATATTGGCTATATAGATGTACAGATACAGAAGAAGAAAATGCTAACATCTTAATCAAAGGGGCAACAAGAATCAGATTATTAAGAGTTTCTTGATGGTCTACCTGGCTTTGAATCTCCTGAGCCCTCCGAGCTTCTTTTATGGCAGGGATGTCAGCAGAGATGTGGTACTGACTCAAAGCCTTAGGAAGCTTCTCCGTGTACTTCACCTGAAAAGAACGAACACAATTTCAAATAGTTGCAGAATAATCACAAAGTGAGCTTCTTTAAATCCCATTTCTTGAAACTTTCCATGTGTGATAGAATAGGAGCTTCAAAACAACAATGCACTTTGTTTCATTCACTCGCTGAACTTTATTCCTGAAAAGCTGAGCACCTCACACAACAAGAACAAAACCTAAACAAGGCAGTCTATACTATATACCTGGCTGTTAAGGTCTGAAACTGCTTTGACAGTCAGATAGGCCAATGAGTCCACTGCATTGAATGGTTTCTTTTGGGCCTCTTTGCGAGCTTCTTCCATGTACTTGATCTGTCAAGAAAGCAAAAGTTTCAATCCACAAGTCATCTCAATAAACAGATGTTGGAAGAAGTATTTAAGGTAGTTAACTGAATACAAAAAAAAACTCACTTCTCCAACAATTTTCTATCATAATCTTTAATGCAAAAGACTGAATATCACAAATATATTACAAGTAACTAACATATGTCATATTGACCATTTCTCTTTTATCTATGGCCTTCTATAAGCAGACTTGTCCAAGACTTAAATGTATAAAAACAAATATGTTTAACCCACCTGACTAGCCATTTCCATCGCATCTTTGGCTCCCCGAATGATCACAGCATCCACAGTTAGAGACTTCCCCTGTTCTTTGTCCTTCTCATACTGCTCTTTGTACTTGTTCTAAGAGGTTCCAATAGGTAAACATCATTAGCTTCCTTTATATATAATACAGATCAATGAAAGCAACAAGTTCAAATATAACAATATTTTCCAATATCTGCTGTCAAATACATGTATGTCCATAGGTAATGATATATAAATTCCTGCATAGCATGTGAAAATGATTGACATTTTATGAATCTATAGTACACATACCTCACTCTGCAATGAAGCCACCTCCCTGGCATGGACAATCTTGGGGTCATCAACCAGCATCGTGTAGCCTGTCTTATACTTCTCATAGTTGGCCTTGTACAGATGCTACAATAAGAATAAAAAGCACATTACCTTTTAATATGTTATGAATGTACTATATCATGTCTTTAAAAATGTGATTTATAATAAATCTGACTCCTAGCATTTCTCTTCAATCCCTTTGAAAGAAAACTTGAGTAATCATTCAGACACATCATCTTTTATCTTACCTCAGATTTGATCTTTTCAGCATCATCAACTCTGAACATCTCAGGAGTGAAGGGGTACTGACTGTGTCCCTGCTCCATGATGTACTTTGCCTCGTCCTTGTACTTATGGTCGCTTTCATACTTAGTGAGCTCCAACATGTGCTGGTATGTCGGGGTGACTTGGACAGGGAAGAACTTGCCTGTACTCTCCTTTACATCTTTTTTGTATGGTACCTGTAACCATAAACCAGGGAGGTTATGTATAGACAGTAACTAAGACAAAGTTATGGCTATGGTAAAAGCAAGACTCTAAAGGATATACTTTTTATCAGAAACTTAAGATTTTTCTGAGGAAACATTACGATACATGTAGTTTTCTTCAAAGATTTCATACATACAATGTCTGAAACGGAGTGACCTAACCAAAGAAAAGCAGCAAGAGAATTGTCTCAAAGTGTGGAAATCTACACTTACATCACTCTGCCATTTGGCCATGTTGGCAGCTTGCTTTAAGAGAGGGGTGTCGTGTACAGTGGTGTACTTTGTAGGCCTGTCCTTCGTGTAGTTGTGCTGAAAAATATATCAACATTTTCCATGTTGTTTTGCAATAAATTTAATACTGATGAAATCAGCAACAGGTAAAAAAACAAGCAAAACATTCAGAGAAAAATAATGGGAACATTAAAGACATTGTTTACCTGACTTTGTATCTCCTGCACCCTTCGTGCCTCAAGAATCGATGGCATGTCTGGTGTGATCTGGAACTGTGAGAGAGCCTCGCGGAGCTTCTCTGTGTATTTCACCTATGAGTAGGTTGAAGAAGCGTCCAATGTTATAATGCATTAGGCCCATGGTACAAACCAACAATCATAAACAACAAAAGTTCTAATACAAAGCCCTTTCTATAATAATTGACAATCAGAGATGGCAGATTTTACTGGGTCCACGAAGGTCAGGAGCACACACAGACAGACATGAAATAACAGTTCTTCACTCTTAGGTGCATGATGGAAAAATTCAGAAAAGGTCTATGGCACACAACAATGTATTAATAAGCTAGACAACAAAACACTTCATCTTTCTAAAGCTAAATTTTCCTTAGACAAAAATGGACGAACAAAAACAACCAAATGACAAGAGCTGTGGAAGACCAGAATCTACCTGACTGGTGAGGTTGGAAACTGCTTTAGCTGTCAGATAGCCCAAAGAGTCCACAGCACCGTGAGTGTTCCGCTGAGCAACTTTCTTGGCTTCCTTGATGTAATTGATCTAAATAATGATAATAGATAGATATTAATGATTAACAAACCAGGCAATCTTACAACAAACCAGGAGGTATCAGCATTGAATCATAATGTGAAAACCCTGACTGTAATGCATTTTTGACAGTGAATTCTACTAGAAAATATTCTACACATTACTATAATCCTACAAATAACATTGTCCTTTCTTTCTATATTCTAAATGCCAGCCACTTCCAATGTATTCCAGTTCATTTCAACCTTCGGACAGACATTTTTACCCACCTCACTTGCCAATTCCATGGCATCTTTGGCTCTCACGACGTTGACAGAATCCACAGTTAGGGACTTCCCCTGTTCTTTGTCCTTCTCAAACTGCTCCTTGTACTTGTTCTGAGAAATTGGTTTTAACAAATGAATGTATTACAAAGATTAGCAGAATTATAGAAGGAAAGCAATCAAGAAAATGTCATTAAATTCAAAATGCTTGTTTACCACTATATCCAGGCAAGTCTTCTGAACAAGGCAAAGACAGACATGTGCTTCAACACGTTTTACCTCGCTCTGAAGTGAAGCCACCTCTTTTGCATGGACAATCTGAGGGTCGTCAACTTGCATGGTGTACCTGGACTTCCACTTCTCATAGTTTTCCTTGTACAAGCGCTGAAAAAAAAAATTAAGAAAAGATTACAGATTTAAACTTTGACATTTTAAAACAGTAAAGAAATTTAATTGAGATCAGACTTCTGGCTAGACTATGTCAAAAGGAGCAACAGACTCTCTGATATCATCTGAATTAGGGATAAAAAAGGGAAAATAAAGATTATATAAGCTTGTACCTGTGATTTTATCTTCTCTGCATCTTCCACCAGAAACATCTCAGGAGTGAAGGGGTACTGACTGTGTCCCTGCTCCATGATGTACTTTGCCTCGTCCTTGTACTTATGGTCGCTCTCATACTTAGTGAGCTCCAACATGTGCTGGTATGTCGGGGTGATTTGGACAGGGAAGAACTTGCCTGTACTCTCCTTTACTTCCTTCTTGTAGGGAATCTGTTACGGTAATTATGAGATACAAGAAAAAAAGGTAAACTGTCTTGACACAATGCATCATCTTAAAGATATGCATCTAATATTGCATGTTTCTATAAGGAAAACCACTAAAGGATTAAAGAATGAAATCAAACAAGCTGAATACGTACATCACTTTGCCACTTTGCAGCTTTACAAGCTTGCAACATGAGGGGTGTTTCATACACAGTGGTGTACTTTGAGGGCTTGTCTTTGGTGTAGTTGTGCTGACTTTGTATCTCCTGCACCCTTCGCGCCTCAAGAATGGATGGCATGTCTGGTGTGATCTGGAACTGTGACAGGGCCTCACGGAGCTTCTCTGTGTACTTCACCTAGAGTTAGGTTCAAGAAGCATCCACTGTTATCATAAGAACCATGTTACAAACCAGCAATCACAAAAAGATACTAGAAATCCGTTTGTAAACCAAGGCAATCAGAGATGGCAGAATTTACTGTCTTCTGAAAAGGTCGAATTATACACATGCACACAGACATGCCAAAAGCAAAACTTCACTCTCCTTAAAAATCAACACACTTCACTGAAATAATCCTTAGACAAAAAAACACTTTAATGGAAAGATGAACACTTAAAAACAACAATGCCAACAGGAGCTGCAGAAGACCAGAATCTACCTGACTGGTGAGGTTGGAAACTGCTTTAGCTGTCAGATAGCCTAAGGAGTCCACAGCACCGTGAGTGTTCCGCTGAGCAACTTTCTTGGCTTCCTTGATGTAATTGATCTGTTGACAAACCAAAAATTCTTACAACAAACCAGGAGGCGAGGTATCAAGATTGATGGACTACACAACATGGGCATACTTTAGGATCTTTTGCATTCTAGAATGGAATTCTAGAAAAAGGTGTTGTACATGCACTGCACTCCCCCGTTACAATCCTACAAGTAGCACTGCCCATGTCTTTCCTTTCAATACAGTCAATGTTTCCCCTGTTCTTTGCTTTAACCAAACTGAGAGACATTAATCTTAGACCCACCTGACTTGCCATTTCCATGGCATCCTTAGCTCTCTGGATGTTGACAGAATCCACAGTTAGAGACTTCCCCTGTTCTTTGTCCTTCTCATACTGCTCCTTGTATTTGTTCTGAAAGGTTTCAAGAGAATGAGAAATTGAAAGCAGGGTTCACAAAATTCTAAAGAAACCAAATTCAAAATCAACTTCTTCTGAAAGTTACATTGTACAGAGGAACTTTAGAAAGTGAGAGGTAAAAGGTAAAAACTGTGACTGTAAAAAGAATCTTTGACATAATGACTGCCAACAAATGGTCATCGTACCTCGCTCTGAAGTGAAGCCACCTCCCTGGCATGGACAATCTGAGGGTCGTCAACTTGCATGGTGTACCTGGACTTCCACTTCTCATAGTTTTCCTTGTACAAGCGCTGGAGCAAAATTACAAAAAACAGACTGTCATATACATTGTACTTTCAACTTTGCTATAGTAGTACAATCATCTGATTCAGGCAAACTTTCAGACAGGACTATCAAATGGAGAAACAAACTACAATCAATCACATTTGAATTACTTGTACCAGGAATGATTCAATAAACTTAAAGATAAATAAGTACAAGTAAGATTCTATCATTCTCGTACCTGTGATTTGATCTTTTCTGCATCTTCCACCAGAAACATCTCCGGAGTGAAGGGGTACTGACTGTGTCCCCTCTGCATGATGTCCTTAGCCTCATCCTTGTACTTATGGTCGCTCTCATATTTAGTGAGCTCCAACATGTGCTGGTATGTCGGGGTGATTTGGACAGGGAAGAACTTGCCTGTACTCTCCTTTACTTCCTTCTTGTAGGGAATCTGTTATATTTCACAGATTAAAAAAAGCTATGAAACAAACTCAGCACCGGCAACAATTTCACATGAAAAAAGAGCAATATCTTAAACAATGCAACATCTTGAACTAAATGCATATATATATATATATATATATATATATATATATATATATATATATATATAAAATTGCATGGTTCTCAAAGGAAAATCCACACAGATATTAGAAAAGCTGAACACATACATCACTCTGCATCTTTGCAGCTTTAGAGGCTTGCATCATAAGGGGTGTCTCATACACAGTGGTGTACTTTGATGGCTTGTCCTTAGTGTAATTATGCTGAAAAAGATGACAATTCATGCTCTGGGGGAACCTGAGCTACATGTAGTCATACAAAGTTGAGAAGTTCTCAATGCGAAATCAAGGAAACTGTTCAAAGCAAATCTGAGAAGTTTTGACCAATCACATTCAGCTACCTGGCTTTGAATCTGCTGTGCCCTCCTTGCCTCCTTAATTGCAGGTACATCGGCTGTGATCTGGTACTCACTCAAAGCTTCACGTAGCTTTTCAGTGTACTTCAGCTGTGAAATTGAAACGGCAGTCATAATGTTACAACAGGCAAACGGCAGAAACTCTAATGATAATCAAAGACCACAAGCTTTACTAATATTACTACAGCTACACTAACTACTACAGAAACTACTACTTTCAGTTAGTCAAGTGCAGACAAAGACAATACTGTGAAACAAAAAAAATACCGTTCAAAATATTCAGGAAAACTGTTCAAATGACTCTCACTACATTGTAACTGGTATCAGTAATATATAAAAAGTTCAATGAAACCAAATTCAAAACAATTCTTAGTAAGTTGAAACTATGATACCACCAAGAATAACAAAGGATCATGAAAGTGTACCTGACTGTTAAGGTTTGAAACTGCCTTAGCTGTCATGTAAGCCAATGAATCCACTGCATTGAATGGTGTCCTTTGTGCCACTTTCTGAGCTTCCTTCATGTATCGGATCTGTCAATAAACAAGCAACATTAATTCTCCCGAGACAAAGTTAATTCAAAGAACTAAAACTCCATCATGCATTTTTGGTGTACTCACTAGGTAATCTTTAAGAATATGATATCAAGAAAAAGATACGAACCAGCAGGCTAAAAAAAATGAGGCCATCCACTTCAAAATAACACTCACTGTCTCTACTCATTTCTACCAGACATTTTGTGAACTTGACTAATGGAGCCTTATACAGACACTACAACCCACCTCACTTGCCATCATCATGGCATCTTTGGCTCTCAGGACGTTCACAGAATCCACAGTTAGAGACTTCCCCTGTTCTTTGTCCTTCTCATACTGCTCCTTGTACTTGTTCTGAAATGTTTAAAGAGATTGAAAAAGTTTTGTCAGAACAAAGAAATCACATCAAAATTTCCAAACAAACATTGCCTGGAAAAAATTTCAGAAAACTTGACTTAAAAACAACTGTTAGGCAGTGAAAAGCTTGGTGTCAAAAAAAAGGTCATACCTCGCTCTGAAGTGAAGCCACCTCCTTGGCATGGACAATCTTGGGGTCATCAACGTGCATGGTATAGCCAGTCTTATACTTCTCATAGTTGGCCTTGTACAATTGCTGAAACAAGACCAAAGAAAGATTTGTCCTGAATTTGAACCTTTTATTCATTGAAAAATCAAACACATGGCTAACATAAAGCTGCTAACAGCAATTACAGCTGCTGTGCAAAATGTTGTGAACAATTTTTCAATTCTTTTGTACCTCAGATTTGATCTTTTCAGCATCTTCCACCCTGGAAAACTCAGGAGTGAAGGGGTACTGACTGTGTCCCCTCTGCATGATGTCCTTAGCCTCATCCTTGTACTTATTGTCACTCTCATACTTAGTGAGCTGTAGCTGGTGCTGGTATGCCGGAGTGTCTTGGACATGGAAGAAGCTTCCTGTACTCTCCTTTACTTCCTTTTTGTAAGGAATCTGTATGGGCAAACCAATTTTTAAATTGTCCCTGCAACATAGCCTCCAAGAAGAAGAATGTAGAAATGAAAACCACGGATGAAAAAAAAATAGGGATTCTGCTGACACGAATATGGTATCAAAGCATTGTAATGGAAAGATACATTTTACAAAAGCCCTATATGGGAAGGACCTTTACGTTAGTAAGGTGACATGAAACACAGAAGTCTGTATCTAAAATTGTATCGTACCTAAAAGAAAACTAAAGAGATCATGAACTGTCACAAGGAACATATAAGAAGCAGTTAACATACATCACTCTGCATCTTTGAGACCTTCGAAGCTTGCATCATCAGTGGAGTCTCATACACAGTGGTGTACTTCGATGGCTTGTCCTTAGTGTAACGGTGCTAGAAAATAAAACAAACATTCTAATCATTGTGAAGGAATGAACCAAACTTGAAGTGAGACAATGACAATACCAAAAGTGATTCGTTGATGAAAGTTAAACATCCAGGTACATGTAATAAGATGAGCAAAATACTGACAAAAGACAGTGGATGCTGTCAGCAATGTCTGACTGTTTGCAAATTTCATCCACTTTTGTTTTTAATTTAGTACAACGTAACTGTTATATGGCACAAAAAGTGATCTAAACAAGCCCTCTGATCGATGATGAAGAAAAAAAATTCCATGTCTACCTGACTCTGAAGCTGCTGGACCTTCTTAGCTTGCAGGATCTCCGGTGTGTCAGAAGGAAGACTGTAGCTTGCCAATGCCTTGTCAAGATGCTCCTTGTATTTCACCTGGAGCAAATATTCATTTCAAATTGGTGGTTAAGAACATCAATACCTTCATGATAACGCCTAAAATAGACAATCCCGGTGCAACCTGATGAATATTTGCAATTGGACAAAATATACTTTGACAAGTATACAGATTTCACAGAAATCTATAACTCTATCACTAAAAACTTTAGACAACTATGTAAGAAGAAAAAAATGGAATGAAACTAAAATGACAAAACAGTTCTTCAGGGCAAAGGTGTACTATTTGACTAAATTACCAAGCACGACTATGAAGACCACCTAGTTCACCTTGAAGCAACTGTTGGCTGGCACATTGTATACAAGCGAACATGTAAAACTCCCTTAGTAGTAACTGCAATTCCAAGTCTTAGATATTGTTGACAAACACATTCAATGGAACTCTTGACACAACAATTTAAATCTAAACACACATCAGTACCTGACTAACAAGACCGTTCACTGCCTTGGCTGTCATGTAGGACAGGGAGTCCACAGCAATGTGAGGCTTGTTGTCTTTCCTGGCTTTCTTCACATAGTTGATCTGTCGGTTACAGAAACAACATTGCAAGGATAGCTGTCAATGACGTCTTGTTCAATGTTGAAAAGACAGTATTACATTGCTTCCGACTTACAATCAGAATTGAATCAGTTTCAATGGGTAGATACATTAGATGAACATTTGAATGTGCATCTTGGAGGTTACATTACAACCAGGAGTATAAAACTAAAAAAAGATACAGTAGATTATAACGTCTAGAATAAGTAATACAATGATACAGGAGCTAGCTGCACACACCTCACTGGAAATCTCCATAGCCTCCTTGGCTCTCTTGATGTTTATGGCATCTGCTGGCAGAGTATTGCCCTGTGCCTTGCTGTCTTCATACACTTTGCGATACGTATTCTGAAAAGACATAATTGTCAAAACCAATGTAATACAAAAACAATTAAGATGCCGAGAGAGTCAAATTTATTACTCTCTGGATTGAAACAGTATAAATTCTTGGAAAAGAAAAGACAGGAAGATGTCAATGTTGAAAATATGGTGTCCATAGTTGACGTACTTCACTGGAAAGAGAAGCCATATCCTTAGCACGGGTGATACTGGGTTCATCCGCGTGCATAGTGTAGGTTGACTTCCACTTTTCATAGTTGGCCTTGTACAGGCGCTACAGCAAAAGAAACACATCAAATGTCGGTGAATGTTAGACATCCAGGCAATAAGATATGCAAGATAACACAGTTACTCAAGCAACTGGATCAAGAATCTTGCTCAGTCACTCAGGCAAAAGGTAGTGGATGCTACCTGAAACGTCTGTTTTCAAAATCTATCCACAGTTGCTTGAGTAACTGTTACATCAAACCTTGAGAAAAACAACAAAACCACTTGAAGATCAATAGAAGACATCAGAAGAAAGCACCACGGTCTTGAAGCAAATTACTAAGATGTACACCAAAGTTTGGAGGTCAATTCTACCTCAGATTTGATCCTCTCAGCATCTCCGACCAGAAACATCTCGGGAGTGAAGGGGTACTGACTGTGTCCCCTCTGCATGATGTCCTTAGCCTCATCCTTGTAGACATTGTCGCTCTCATACTTAGTGAGCTGAAGATGGTGCTGGTATGTCGGTGTGTCTTCGACATGGAAGAATGTGCCTGTACTCTCCTTCACTTCCTTTTTGTAGGGGATCTGCATTAGGGTGGATCAATTCATAAAACACACTTGTGTTAAGGTTAGGCAATCTGGTATGTGTTCATAAGTTGGCGTGTCATCTACCAGATCATCCTAATTGCAAAGGGTTTGGGTCAGCATTCAAAGGAAAACAATAATTCCCACTTTTAAGGAACTAAACCAAGACATCTGACAACTAAAATGGGACGAAGCAATGACTCTACAACTAGCTGCTATAACGGTGTCTAGAAACAGTACTTGACACAACTGCTAAGACTTACATGTACACCAAGAGAAATTGTTGACATGTATCTTACTACTCAAAAAGTATACAAAGCAAAAAGATGCACTACATTGTAAGTTTATCAATTAAATGGAAACTTGAATTTCTAGTCAAGCCTATGACTCTAAACTCTAAAGATCAAGACTGCTGCATCTTTAGCATGCTCGATAGTTTTGTAGGTCTTACAGGAAGTAACAACAACATAGGAATATGGTTCAGTATTGTACATACATCACTCTGTATCTTGGACAGCTTCGAAGCCTGTTTCATAAGTGGAGAGTCGTACACTGTGGTGTACTTGGAGGGCCTGTCCTTGGTGTAGTCATTCTGAAAAGGTAGAAAGTCTTCACTAACTCAAATAGAATTCTTGAGAAAGTAGGAAATTATCAAATAATTCATTCTCAGCTACCAATGAATGATAGTGGATGCTATCTGAAACATCTGACCCTTTAGAGAATCTATTCAGTCGATTCATTTATTTATCGCTATTATGTGATAAAATTTGCACTTTTTATTACTGTTGTCCTACCTGGCTCTGTATCTGCTGTGCCTTTTTAGCCTGCTTGATGGCCGGTGTATCTGCTGTCATATTGTACTGCGATAGAGTCTTGCCAAGCTGCTTGGTATAGTTCACCTACAGGCGTGGATAAAGATGGCAACATTCATAACAGATTGTATACATGTACAAGAGCAGATGACTGAGGTTATCATATGCTAAACAATGGGGAACAACTCAGTTGATACAAAAACTCAACACAAGTTAACAGATTTTACACCACACCTAGAGAATCATGAGAGGTTCTACTTATTTCCAACACTGAGCAGCAACATGTCTTTGAAATAGAAGTTGAAATTCACAGACACAGAAAACGTGTACATACCCCTACAGAACACCATGGACTTGGAGATCAGACAGAGGACTCTACACAAACATACAACCATATGGACCACCTACAACAATTGTCCTAAACATGGATACAACCAAATCTGTCAAACAACTCCTTCCAGATGTCAATGTGTACACAAACAGAAGTCAAAGCAACAACACCATAGGCTTCCAGCATAACAAAGTTAAAACTTACAGAATCTTTTTTCCAGATACTGTCTTAACCTTTAGCACACTGGAGTAGCCGTTTGGCACCCAATTCTCTATTGGGTATAGAGTTTGGCAGCAGGGAGAAGGTAATGATATATTTCAGAGGTAACCAGAAAGACGAAGGACAGAGAAAACAGCTTTCCAGACATGGCATTTTGCAAACCATACCAGTTGAGACATTGAGACGAAGATTTGCACAACTGTAACACTTTGCGAGACATGACCTACACAGAAAAGCTGCACACCATTAATACAAATATTGCCTGCAAAGTATACCTGACTGATAATGCTCGAGACTGCTTTAGCTGTCATGTAAGCAAGGGAGTCAACTGCAGTGTATGGCATGTTTCGGGTCTCCTGGAGTGCTTTTTTGCTGTATTCAATCTGAAATGTAGTTAGAAAGCGATTCCTTTACTTGAAAACTTATCCCAGAACAACTGGGTAAGCTTGCAAATCAACCGGAAGAAAGATTGACAGAAAAGTTGACAGAAATTATCATTGTTGTGGTGAACATTTCTGTGATCGAGAGACAAACCTCGCTGGCTATTTTCACAGCTTGTTTGGCGCCCCTAAGCAGAATGGCGTCTGGAGGCATCTTATTGGCCTGTCCAAGCTCTTTCTGATACAGCTCATGGTACTTCATCTGAAACATCACAATACTTAAAATGTCTACACTCCCAAGACTGGTTTCCATAATTTTTTTCTCACATGTATGAAATTTACAGGTGCAATTAACTGCATGTCAGACTAATGAAAGATTCTGAAGCATAATTCACCACCATAGCAAAGCGTCAAAAAGCAATCAGTCGTTTAAAGAAATGTTGGATTTCATGGACAAAAATTTCGGCATAAAGCTAGTACAAGTACCTCGCTGTGCAGCACACCCATGTTCTTAGCATGGACAATGAGAGGACTGTCTGGCGGAAGGGTAAAGGATGACTTGTATTTCTCATAGCTCTCCTTGTACAGACGCTGGGTTGAGGAAAGGGAAAACTTACAAATAGCCATTTAAGAAATCAAACTTCCTGGATATATATCATCATTTTTCACTCTATTGGCATCACAAAGCAAGACCCAAAGGCCAAACAAGATTACAATTTACTTCCTGGATATATCATTATTTTGTATTCTATTGTCACCACTTAGCATGACCCAAAGCCAACTTTAAGATTACAGTTTACATGACTGGAACAGCCTCTCTTCTCGATAAGTCATAAACATCATGATCAAGAAAAGCTTAACTCACTGAAAGCACGGACTAACTAATCTGATAGGAAAATCAGGGGTTATAAAAAATTCTCCAGCAAAATGTGAATTGTCAAGCGAAGCTGAAAGTGTTCTTTGCTTAAAAAATTCTCATGTATTTTTGTCCCTTAAGAATTGACAATTAGTTTCGCACATTTGTTGAGCTAATTTTGTTTACCTCAGATTTGACTTTTTCTGCACCCTGTACCCTGGTCATCTCAGGAGTGAAGGGGTACTGACTGTGCCCCTTCTCCATGATGTACTTAGCTTCATCCATGTAGACATTGTCGCTCTGATATTTCGTGAGCTGCAGATGATGCTGGTATGTCGGGGTGTCTTGGACAGGGAAGAACTTGCCAGTACTCTCCTTTACTTCCTTTTTGTAAGGAATCTGGAGAAATTGTTGGGTTGAAAATCTATGACAAGTTGCCACTGACTGTGCCAGAGCTTCTATCAAGATTACCAAATAAGAAACCCTTTTCTACTTCTACCAACCATACAATAGGTTTAAGTCCCAAACCATTGGGTGTATAGGCGGTGCCCATCTGTTTCTACAGCCCTTGGGCCACATAGCTGTGTACGCTCTACAGCAGGGGGCTAGTCCACTTGTAACCAACCAAACATGCCACTTCAATATCTCATGTCTCGACCAAATCAATATAGATACGTGTACACCTTTCTTATGATGAAACACATGCTTCACAACCTCCTTTTCAATGATATCCATGGTGCACCAAAATCGCTAATTCTACTGTCAAAACCATTGTAACCACTATGCCCGGTGCAACCACCAAAACATTCCATCTCTACAGGTTCCTGGACAACACTACAGAAAGATTCCTCTGCTTCAAGACCCAAACGCATCTAATTCCTGCAATACCAGACAAAACAACCAGGTGTCCCCAGTGCAACCTGTACCTCGCTCTGCATCTGTTGTACTTTCTGCATTCGCATTATTTCCGAAGTGTCGGCAGGCAGCATCTCTGGCTTCGGCAGCTTCTCATAGTCTTCAATGCACTTCACCTGCCGAGTACCTCATATATTAGAGTCTTTCAAAACCAGAAGGAATTATGCCATCCCAAAGTGGCAACTCAGTTGCTCAGCTTTGGTTTATTCCATTTCTAAGCACCCCTGGGTGCTAGTTAATTTATTTGTCATAACTATGGGCCAATCCATCTTAAATGCTTGAGGGTGATAAAATAGTTCATCTTTATATCATGAAACAAACTAACTGAGAAAATACAACAGCATAGAAAATTGAGTTAAAAGTTAAACAGGGTACAAGCAAAATTGTACCATTATGAAGAAAGATTTCTGAACCTGAAAATTTGTTGGTACACCCCTTGTACATTAGAATGGAGCAGCCCTACAAAGAATACTAAAAACACTCACCATCACAGCAAAGGTAGAGGGTCTCCATAACCCTACCTGTCCTCGCAAGTCTGACGTTTCCAGATCTTCTCGGTTCGACTCCTGATGTCAGACGTGCGCACAAACGCACACACACTGGTCCACTGCAAGTCTTGCATGGCGGCGCCATCAAAAATATCGCGCAGAATCCCATTTTCATGGGACCAGTTGTCTCTTAAAAATCTCCATCTTCTTTCGTAGTCAGCAATTTGTGTAGTACCAATATCTAATCTCAAAGCAGATGTCAGGAGGTTAATTCATTACGTTTTCCTAGCTGGTCATTTCTGTGACAAAACTTGCCTCACTGCCAGCTAGGGAAACATAACAATTTAGCCCCCCAACATCTACTTGGAGATTAATAATATTGACTACAGGTACATGTGTAAGGTATGCATGATACCGGTTGTTTCGAACTATAATGTAGTGGTTGCATGTATAAGGAAATATAGAGATGTCACAGATATTTTCTTATTTGTATGAATAAAATGTTGGGGTGTAGAATGTGTAGCAGCCACTGCTTGGATGGAGTCCTCCTTGGTGCCTTCTTCCTGTAGATCAATCACCTAGAAAAGTATCCCCGTTAAGACATGGTATGCTCCAATCACGCCAGGATATGGTGGGATGTTAGGTTAAGTACGGGAGAAACCACGGCACTCAAAGGGGGTGTTTTTTGTCCTACCTGGCTCACGATCTTTCCAGACTCCTTGACGCGGATGTTTTCGGGCGTGTCAACGACAGATGTGTACCCCTTCGCCTTGCTCTTCTCATAGGCCTGGTGGTATTTCACCTAGAGATCCAACCAATCACAGTCAACAGAGCAAGGGTTGTCATGGGAACACGGGAACACTCGCAAGCTCATCGCAGTCGGCATGCTAAAAACTCAAACTGGGAGAGACCTGAGGACTGCATACTGGAAAAGCCTTTGGTTATCGTCAAGCAAGATATTCTGGACTGTGGCAGTCCAACCTTTGCCCTGGGCCATTCCCTCACTATACAAATGTCTATTTACAATTGTAGCCCTTCTTGAGTGCTTATCTCACATTTTGAATCACATCCCTTTAAAAAAAATCCTTATCTCCAAGTTGAGGAGGAATTTTGACAAATATAAGGGCAGCTAAGAAACCGAAATGATTTGGCCTCTCTTAACATCTGCTTGGAGATTGGAAAATCCGTCAATTTTCAGGGCATCTTGCAACAAGACTTACTTCCCAACATCTAGGAAAAAAATTACACTTTCCTTTAACCATTTTTTCCACATCTTAGATCCAACAACATTCTATAAGAGACGGCTGAAGGGATGGCCCAAGGACCATATCAAGCAGTCAAACTGGTCTGGAAAAAACTGCTTGTAAAGTTAGAAGTATTCAAGGCATTAAGATTAACTTTACCGGGGAAAGTTTCTGGACCAAAAAACGTATGGCAAAGCCAGCAGGGATAAGAAGAGATGTATTAGTACACATGCACATCTTTATTACACTGAGATGATTACTCATATCATAATTCAATACATTATGTATGATGCAAGTTACAACATTTTGACAACAATACATTTGTGTATCATTAGAACAGAAAGATGAAACATAAAATGAGAACAAAAATGGTATGAAATGAGACAATGTCTTGTGACGGAATACTTTTCCAGTTCACCAAACAAATGTACATTGTAGAATGATTTTCTTCACAATTGTATACAAATACAACATGTAAGAACAATTATTGTAACAACACGTAAGGATGGGAATGACATTGTTACTCAGTTCATAAATTTTTTTTTTTTGAAAAAAAAGCAAATAAGTCATCAATCTTATATAGAATGCCCATGCTACGTTGCATATATCAAATCTGCATTCATTCTTTCTCATTAAAAAAATGCATAATTTGCAGTAAGTATGAAACTTATCAAAATATTTGCAGTTTGGCAGCCATAACCTGGGGCACCTGTACAATAGAAGTGGTGTGCAAGCAACCGAAAATGCAAGAAGAAAATCTCCAAAAAGATACTGGGGGAGACTACCGGGAAATCCTTACATTTTCCTAAGCAGTCCTTTTTTGTGTCAAACTGTTTGACGCAGAAAAAGGCAGCTTGGAAAACGTATTACACTTCAGCCTCCCCCAATATCTGCTTGGAGATTACAGTAAGAAACAACTGTGGCTAAGGTACCTCGCTCATATTTTGCTGTTGTCTTAATCTCACTATTTCTGGTGAGTCTGGAACGGATACGTAACTCTTCATTTTTTCTTTAGCTCTCTCCTTGTACACTCTCTGTAAGAGGGGGGAGGGGCACAGGGATGGAGGGTTAGGGTTACACGTATGTATGTTACACAGTGGGTTACATAGTACACACATTATATACATATGGCCTCTGTCAGTCAATAGTGACCATGGTGGGTTACAATTGCAGACCAGTACATGAAATAGGGGCCATTTGCAGGACTGGTACAAATATACAAAAATGAACAACTACAAGAGTTCACTTGGTGACAATTTACCTATTAACCGTTAAACAACAAAACATGCCATATAATTCACATGGCGTCATTGTCCAGATATTGCTACACCCCATAAACACAATGTAGTAAAAGTGTATTACTAAGCTTCCACAATGTAACAGGTCACTCCTAAAGATACAACATAGTCAGATACACCATAGTAAATGACCAGCAATCTCAACTTACTCAAAACTTAACTGGGAAGATCTACATGTACACTAGTGAAACAAGCTTTGCTTTCCTTACTGCAAAGGTCATCAGCAGACCAAGTATACATGCAAGTCATCAACATGACAATGCTATGCATTTTCCTTGCTGCGCTTTGCTTCACAGAGGATAAAGTAAAACATGGCATCTCCTATGGCCAAATGGTTCAGCAACCCAAACTTGTGCTATAGCAAAGCAGCCTTGGACACTTCAGCCAGCAATGCCCAATGATATCTCCATAAGCTGTTGCTTGGGCAAGAGGTTAAAGATTGGAGGCAAAAGTGGACTTGGGAAAGCATGGGAAGAGGATATAGCTTGCCTGGGACATAAACTGCCAGCAATGCAAGAAGAAGGGGTGTTCTAAACACCCCATAATATCTGAGTGCACAAGCTGAAGCATAGGCAAGGATTTGAAAAGCAGGACATGAATGAATGAATGGTTTGAGAAAAGTATGGGAAGAGGATAGCTTGCAGAATGGTTTGGCAGCCCAACCTACATGTACATTTGTAGGATATCACAGCCAGAAATGCAAGAAGGAGGGGTACTCTGACTGTCAACCCCATAAGATATGTAGATGCTGGTACTTGGGTAGCTTGAGGTTCAAGGAGTGGATTGAATGAATCAATGGATTATGAAATGGATTTGGGAATGTATGGGAAGATGATGGTATGGGAAGATGATAGAATGAGATGATGATATAATGAGATGAAAATGAGAAAATGAAAAGATGACACTGGATGTTTGGCAGCCCCACCTCGAGCTATGGCACATCACAGCCAGCAATGTGAGGAAGAGGGGTACTTTAAACACCCCATAAAAGTTATGTTTGGGTAGAAGTTTGAAATGGAGATGAATGAATGAATATGAAAGTATGAGAAGATGATATTTTGATGAATGGTTGGGCAGCTCAACCTCGAGGTATAGCTGCTTGAGTTCAAGGAATAAAAGGATATGAGATGAAAATGGAAATGTATAGGAAGAGGACAGCTTGCTGGACGTGCAACTTTCATCAAAGTCAACATCAAGGCAGCAACCTTCTGTATATATACAGGCCAGTGCAAGTAGGCTTCCTTCAGATCAGCAGATGCTTCAGAACCAGATGTACACAATGTGCAGGTACATTATAATACATGATACCAGGCAGCAGATCTAGACATACACGTCTGCTGCAAAGCCTGCTCTCCAAGCTAGCAGCTGGATTCTGGTCACCTGCAGCTTAACAGATGCACACCAAAGTATGCAGCATCTTCTGCATCTTCTGCCATTGCCAGCAAGATCCAGAGACAATCATGTCTGTACCTTGCTCTGCTGGAAAGCCAGCTATATCTGAGCCAGCCATTGAGCTGGTCTGGCATTGCAAGGCACTAGATCCAATGACAAGGTGTCTTTACCTCGCTTTGAAGATCTTTCATTTCCCGACATCGGACCATTTCTGGTGTCGCCCAGGACTGATCTGCCCGTTTTCCAGAACCAGACGTCATCTCGGCCATCATCTCCGCCTAAAACATCACGGGGAAGTGTCAACCGAGTTGCTCAATGTGGTATTCCTCAGAATATCCAGAGGATTGCTGGTTCAAAAGACATCAATTTCAAGGGACAAGGGAGGTGTGGGGCAGACAGGCCATTCAAAGACGGATTGAAAATGGCATTCCTCAGAATACCTCAAGGATTGTTGATTCAAACCATATGTACATCAATTTTGATAGGGGGGGAGGGGCAGATGTACAAATGTATGCAAACCATTCAAACAGGGATTGATGATTTAAGAATGGGAATTTTCTGCAGAGGATATGGATTCGCGATGGTAACAAGAATGTGTTGAAGAGAAATTTTCAAGAGGAGTTGCAGGACCGTCATGGGGATTGGCGAATGGGATTTTTGATAAACCTTACAAAAATCATGCGATTGGAAAAGAAAGAAGACAACAACACGAAGCTGGCTGCTCAGGACTACAAAAAGCAGTAAACAACACACAGATCCATCAAATCGAGATCGAATAGTTGAGCCAGCTCCGAAAGAAGAGATGAAATCCCACAGACAATGTAAAACCCTGTACCGATGAACGGGTAGCGCCTGCGTTCTGTGTTGTTCGTGTCACTTCAGCCTCTGTTCCATACTCATAGGCATGGGCAGACCCTGACACTTCTGTTGTTCGTGTAGTTTCCCACTCTGTCGTTTCGTACTCCACTTCCATTCTGCCTGGAGTACCGGCCGTCTCCGTGGTATAATGTGTAATGATCACTTCTTCATCGCTATCTTCGTATGTTTCCACTCCAGTTACAGTAGTAGTACCCCCCTGCGTGAGTACACCAATCCTGCTTATGCAACTTACATGAAAACTGATAGGTACATTGTATACATGTACAAGTCATGTAATACTGTGTACATGCAGTTGACCTTGTTTTCTTAACTACATGTACAAGAAATTGAAGCATGTCTTCAAGTTTGACAAGAAGTTGAAACATGTCTTGGACTTTCACAGGAAGTTAATAGAAACAGTATGTCTTAGACTTTCACAAGAAGTAAAAACATGTCTTTTAGAAGAAGTGAGAACATGTCTTCAACTTTTACAAGAAGTTAAGAATAACATGTCTTGGACTTTCACAAGATAGTTAATAGAAACAGTATGTCTTAGACTTTCACAAGAAGTAGAAACATGTCGTGGACTTTAACAAGAAGTGGAAACATGTCGTGGACTTTAACAAGAAGTTAAGAAACATGTCTTGGACTTTCACAAGAAGTGGAAACATGTCTTGGACTTTCACAAGAAGTAGAAACATGTCTTGGACTTTAACAAGAAGTGGAAACAACATGTCTTAGCTGTCACAAGAAGTACAATGCACAAACATTCTCATCACATCTTGTTTGCTTGACAATGACCATGCTCCTGTTTTCTATTTTACCTCACTCTGCAGCTGGTTCATTTCCCGGACGCGCTTGATCTCCGGCGTCTCCCATGGCTGGTCCGCCTGAAACATTGAAAACAACGGTCAAGACGTTTGTTTGATTGTTTGTTTGTTTTTGAAATCCTGAAAACATAAGTCCCTAGAACGTAGTGCGCATTCGGTATATAGCCCTTTTATCCAAATCTATCATAACTGCCGGGTCTCTAGCATCCTCTCTGGTCAACATTGCATTAGAATACCGTCCGTTACCTAAGACTGAAGGTACACAAATACACGGACACAACCCTAAATGCTTACATTACTGTATACATGCTGAACCCACATCAGTTGAAAACAGATCCCTATCCAACAATATTTTTTTTCAATCTACACCATGTACCCAAAAAAGTTCATTTTTAACATCTTGAAAATGTTGGAAATTCTATTTCAAATTCCACATGGTTTAAACTACTTGGTTGACTTGACTCATGATCATTCTCTTTCATCTATCAAGCTAGTTCTCATGTAGGCTTGATTAACCTTTAAACCTAAAGGGTTTAGACTAGAGCCAGAAGATGTTTTGTGATGATAGTAAATAGAAATAAATGCCCTGTATCCTTGTGTCTCTTTTTATCCAAGTTTCCATGTACTGAACCTGAATCTACTTTGTATTCATGAGTCAGAAAGTTACTTTAAGTGCGATTCAAGTTCCCAGACACCCCTTGGCTAAAGAGCAGCCCCCTCACCCTTCTGTCTATACCGCCCCCCTCCCCACACCTATCACGGCATGACAATTTGAAATGATGTCAACTGATATGGTACAAATATAATCTAGCGCGTAAAGCGATCTTTCAGTAAACCGATACAGAAGGTAAATGGTCTGAACAACATTATCCCAGTTTCCATTTGTGAAGATTTCGGTGTGTACCAGATTATGGGAACTACTTTAATCGTTTCCTGGGGTCCTTTTGTAGATCTATGCTACACATTCCCTAGTCCCGTTGCACCAAGGCAACTGCAGACCAAAATACTATGCTCGGCATGCCACCCCCATATCATGTTTCAGAACTTCTAAAAATATGAAAACATTTATGCCTTATCTACAATTGCCAAACTCTGTCTGAATACTTCATTTACTTTCAATTCACAAAGAGTTTCACAAACATTATATAGGTATACATTAAACTTAAATGACAATACGACTGTCTTCCATACAATTTCTTGAATTATAGCAACGATTATTAATCGGGTAACGTCGAGCTTATCAGGGTGACCCGAAACCACACACAATAAAACATTTGAGTAAGACTTCTAACCTCACACAATAACCTCACTTCTACATAATCTTATCTTATCTGGTTACTCTCAAGCCAGTTAGAATTTTATGGACAAGGAAAGATGAAGCATACATAAATAGCCCGAGCATTCCTCTACAAATATGGCTGCGCTTAGTACGTTCCATGCCCTACAGCAAAATTGAGCCCCAAAATCTCATCAGCAAAATTTTCACCACTTCTAATATCTCTTTCCTTTAATACTACAGTACATGGCTTCAAATCTTTGCTTAAGAGGCTATTATATTGTTTGATTTTGCCCATCTTTGAAGCATAATAGAATACATATGAGACTTATGGTTGCAATCCTACGGCGAGTTATCTGATTGTATAAAACCCAATTTCAAACAAACAACACAAAAAAGCACAACGGGTACAGCATTTATGAGGCAGAGAAGTGCAAATGGAGGGGTAGAAACTCTGCTTGATATTTACCATGTTTGCCGTGCTATCCGGACTTCAACAAAGAAGAGGAGATGGAACAGGGAATGGTCCCACACAGTAATCCGGGTATGCGAGCCACTTGGTAACCGATATATCCCCCGGTCGGATGATGATGATGCAGCGAGCCCGTGTCTCCCAGCCTCTCCCACAAGTGTGACTGTCAATCAGCTGCTATATATGCAGCGATTCTGCTGGGGTGACGCTTTTGGGGATGGGGTTACCCTGCCGGGCGTGTCAGGAAGCCTGGCTGATATGGTAGGCTACGATTTTAGACTCTCTGTAAATTTTTAACAATCAGCTGCGTTTTGTGTAGCAGGAAGACAGAAAGAAAGAAAAGAAGAGAAAAAAGGATAAGTATGATAACACAGAAATATAATATAGTGAAGAAATGAAAGAAACAAGTTCAGAAGTAAGTTTACTAGAACAAGGATGAAAGCCAAGGAATTATGTTGATAAGCAATGTAAGAGGAGTCAAGGCAAACCCATAACAACAATGCGGGATATTTTTGTACTATCAGAGTCATAATTTACCAAATATAACCATCAAATGAGACAGCGTAAATGGAAAATAGAGAAAAGAAGGAGTGAAACTGTTGGAGGCGTGTTGATGTCGTGTTGTGTAAGTGCCAGGAGAATGTGCAAAATATAAATTGTTTGTTCTAAATGCAGCGCAAGGAAATGGATCAGCTAGGTCAACAGGACACAGGCAAATGTATCTATAACAGAAAAATACCATTTTCAGGCTAAATGCAAAGAGAGAAGCATAGGCATGTGGACGAATAGTATCTGTTCTACTTATGATGGTCGTAAGCTAAAAATTTGCTGCCATTTTTTTTTTTTTTTACATACAAGGTAAACATATATCAAAGGCTAAAGAATTATGAAACGTACTTGTTTTCAAACTGTCCCTGAATGACGGACGTTTGCTAAATGAAGGTATCATACAGCGTTGTTATTACACTATAAAAGCGGTTTACCCTTTTTTATCCGTGTGATTTACTCTATCATTTGGAGTCCCTGACAAACTTTCAAAGATATAAGTATATTTCAATAAGCGTGGACTTTTTTTTTTAAATGCCATAATGTACATGACTGTAGAGGGATCCATGCTCTTTCAAGGATATTAAAACTTAACTGTGTAACCAGTAATATTGAAATATGGGTCATGATGACCTTGAAATTGTGAAAATGACTTTCAGAATGCTGTTATTACGCAGCATGGTGCAAAGAACAACAGTCGCATTACCATAGTTGTTCTTTCTTTATTTTTCAGAATATAGTACTATAGTACAGTTATTTAATGCTAATACAAGACAATACAGATAGATAGGATTCATGATCATAGTGAAAGGTACAGGTACAAGTGAATCCTAAACATAGGAGAATTTACAGTAAAGGGAAAATTGTATACTAGTATACAACATTATTATAACAAGGCAAGGCTAAGTGAAACATAAAGCATTAAGTACAGTGGAGGAGGGTACAAAAAGGTAAGTAATACATTACATATTGTACACTTGATAGGGGAAGAGAGTGTACAAAGATGATACTGAGTGTTTCAGAAATGCTCTGTTGAGGAAATGGAACTGTTTTTAAATCTGATTATAACTGAAAAGAGAGCAGACACTTTTACTACATTAGGAGGCCACCATAAAGAACTTGAATAGAGAAAAACACCCATAAACAGAGTAAATTATGAACATAATGACACAAAAAGGGACAGCTATTGGTTGAAGAAAAAGAGGTCACTGACAAATAGCAAACCTTTGATTTGAAAAAATTCTGTCGGTTCATTTGTCTATCCGTCTGTCACTGTCATATCGCTACCTTGTCTGTCAGTTAGTATGTCACTTGTTGAGAAGCGATCTCGGTGAGCTTTTAAGCAATGGTTGCTGCTGATTGGCTGCCTGGTCATGTGATCAGTGGTGGTCCAGGTTCTTCTCTGCTGCTAGACTAGTTGATCCCTGTCAACATCACCTGTATTTCCTCTATATGTAATTTCAGGGAAGGAAATGTGTGTAAAAAAATAACATTCATGGTCAACTGTGAGAACATTTGTTGTGTCGTGTAGCCACTCATACTTACAGAGGACTTACCAGCCTCTGTATTATTGTTGTTTGTGTTATGTTTCTGTATACATACCTGGGTACCTACATGCACCGTCCTGGTACATGGGTTGTTTGTGTGGTCGTGTTTGTATGTATTTGTTTGTTTGTTTGTGTACAGTTCACACTGATGACGTGCGTGAGTCTTACCAGACTTTGCTGCTGCGACTGCTGCATAACCCGCGCGATCTCCGGCGTCTCCGATACGACCGTCGGCTTGCTCTGCGGATAATGCCTGCAGTAAAACATTGAAAGATTACTTCGTTGTATTTCAGAAAACAGAAAAGGAGGTTTACAATTAGAGACCGTGTAACAGTGTGGTTCAAGCGCCACTTACTGACCAGTCTAATTGGTCCAAACCTTTTAGCCTAGTGGTAAGTGCGTTGGGTTTGTGCGCTGGCTGGCCCAAGTTTGACTCCTGGGAGCCAGGAGACTGTACTACTCGCCTTGTGTGTTTCAGCTGTGAAAACATTTGTTTGTTCTTTCAGACTCTTGTAGTGCCAAGTGTGTCACATACATGTAGGCATTGCTATTTCAGCAGCAGGTATATTTTTACAGGGAGAGCCTGCTAGCTCTTCTTCTTTTATCCCCATTTTACGTCCCTTCCAAAAGACTGGTGCAGCCCCAACTGAGATGTCCTGACCCAAGATTGAACTGGGGTCTCCCAGTTATTTAGCAACCTAGTAACTTGAACCAGGAGCTCAACTGTGAGGCTGCTACCAGTTGAGCTATACAAATAGGGACATTCCTATGATATCAACTATAAGAGACTAGTATCATAATCTTTTGATTTTGTCTATCATTTGACACATAACAAAACAAACGTGACTACTGCTGTAATCATTTCAATAAAAACAGAATAAAAAGATCACATTGTTGTAAACATATATGTCTAACTGTACATGTATGTCTAATTGTGGAGCATTGACTCAATGGTTTAAAATAACCTCACCAGATTTTAATGAGTCACATGAAAACGATGGGGTCTGTCAGTTTTGAACATAACGGGAAAAATTCTTCCTCCAACAGTTTACAAATATTCCTACGTGTACTAGTCTTCATACATGGTCTTTAATAATTAGCAAATATTTCAATTCAATTGTCAATGTTAACACCAGGGGTACCTATCTATAATAAGAATTAGATAATAATACATTCAAAAAAATTCATTCCATGCACAGTGGAAGTATGGGGGTCTATCGCAGAAATAATTTTCTGCAAAAATCTGATAACCAAGAAATAAGATTGCTGAGGCCTAAACTGTATAACCTTAAGGCATTCCCATAGTACTTCCTTGCTTTGCATTGTACCTACTACACCTTGATCCTTTTCGGAGTAACAGTAAATGCTTCAAACCTATTCAGAACTCAGATTTAGACCAGGCAGTATACTAGCAAATGAAGTAAGATATTTGCACAGCTGGTCAGAATGGCTTCAGTTCGATAAGAAGTACATTGTACTACTTCTTCAATATAACAATTGACCTACTCCTATAGTACATTGCATGTTTGCTAATACTATCACTAGTACTTGTACCTGATGATAAACTTTTTTTTGTTGCTTCATAGACTGATCTGTGTGTTATTAGCAGTATTTAATGACTGCACTATGTCAAACATGAAGCCTAGAAATGTTTGGCTCAGTGCCATTGTATGTGTGTGTATCATTTTCATAAATTTGTATGGGCCAAGAAGTGCCTAAAATAAACCATATATTTTCATTGTTATTACCTCAAGTCCCATAAGTAAAGAATTTTGGTAAAGGGGAGTTCAGAGGATTTTAGGGAAGTGAAATTATCGTCTTTGACAATTTTTTAAAAGATTATTAACTTTACATAAATGTACCTGTGTGCATTAAACAGCCTAGAACTCGGAACTGACAATTGCATGAAATCTAATACATGCATTCTGTTTTCACTTTCCTATGCCAGCATCCATTTTGTCATATCCCTACAACACTCACATTAATAAAACAAATTTATACTATTGCCATACCAATTCAAGTTCTTGGTTCTTGTATTTTCAAAAGATAATGTCAGAAAACATAAAATGTCAGAGAACCAAGGAATTACATTGGGGTGGCCTAAACAAAGATAAGAGCAAGATGACAACTTAAAGATGACACTGGTCTTAAGATAAAACTCGGGTAGACATCTTTCCAGCTGCATCCATATGGAGATGGCTTGCTTGTCCTTATATCAGGGCTCGAAATAATGGACGCATGTTCCCTTATGTGCACCCAAAATTGGAGCTGTGTACCTTATTTTTGGCTATGGGATCACTGGTACACCTAGATATTTTTTAGGCTATAGAGTAGAGTTACTACAATTCATATTGTACACCAGTATATAGAATATTCTTGAAATTTAAGTATCAGAAAAGTACTTGATGTATTTTTGATTTGAAGTTAGCTATGGAATTTGAGATTGAAGTTCTTAAGAGAGTTTTGCTGATATTCTACTTTCCTCTATTTCATGCACTCAAAAATCTTTCTGTGCACCTAAATCTATAGGTTAGGTCCACGAGTGCACCTATTTCCAAAAATGAATTTCAAGCCCTGTTATATTTTGAAACTGCCATGAACAGTGCTGATGCTGTCCCCCCCCCTGTTTTGACAGTGTTATATTTATACCAGGCAATACACTAACATGTCAAGTCCCACTGACGCTAGTGTGGACACAGCTGGCTGTGATGGCTCAGCCATGTACAGGTCTTATACAAGTACTTCAGGGCTGGTTCAATTTAGTTACTTCCTTTATAATCAACCAGTCTGTAAATACGTAAAGACTGAAGGCATGAATTTAGGGGGGGGTAGAGTCTTCTCCACCATAATTATGCACTAAATCAATACTTTTAAATCAATATATTTTCTTCCATTGTTCACACAGGTTACAGACTGATTACAATAAATCAAAATTACCTCATTAATCAGAGTTATACATGTACAAGCATAATACATATAGAAGAGTTTATAAAATCTAATCTATGACATTTAAGTTTGATACCATGGATTATAGAATGCAACATGCCTAGCTGTACATCCAAATCTTTTATTGTAAAGCATTTAACATGATTTCAATTTTTCTGTATTCTGTAAATACTATATGGCACATAAAATTTCTTGACGATTCGATCCAAAAATGGCTTGAAAAACACAAGCCTAGAACAACTGATCCCCCATTAACATATCCCACCGACATAATGATATTCATTTCCCACGTTGTTGCCACATACCAGATCAAGACATATTCAGGCCATGGTCACTGACTCACTGTTGTCCCAAAATATGGGGTGAAATTCTACATGTATCAACTTCTTACATTCAGGATCAAATATGATTGATAAAATCAATAAAATCTGCCATAAAATTAAATACCAAGAAAAGAATTGCAGTTACATATGTATCAATAATTGTTTATGATAAACCTGAAAATGTAAAAACATTGACCTGATTATATCAACAGGAAAATTGACATCTTTGAATTATAAAAATGAAAACAACAATCACTAACTAACCTTTGTTCCTCAGGTAAACTTATTTATCAGTAGTATCCAAGAACAGCGCAATTTTACATGAACAAATAAAACATTATTGCCTAATATGAAGCATTATCATAGAGGCCTTGGCAGACATTTCTAAAATGGTATATGTGAACGGATTTCTGATGTTTCTTGATTAGGCAACCTGAATGATAAAAGTGAATGATCTACAGTAGAAGACAATTGCTTTGTTCTTCAAATGTTTTCGTTACATTCAATGAATAGATGATAAGTCGTAGTGATTACTTATTTTAGTTATTACTTAATTAGTTATTGGGACACTTCCTAACAAGATTTACCTGGCCAATGTTTCAGAAGGTAGCTGAGGAGTTATTAAAATGTTGACCAGGTAAATTTTCTTGATGTTGTGTCACAAGAAGTTTTGATCATTTTCCTACTGGCCAAGTGACTTGCTGTTTAAAGTCTTAAAAGACTTTTAAGATGGTAAATACTGCTTTCTGTGCTTAGCACTCAGCATTTGGGAAAAAGTACTAGTATATAGGTTGAACAGTATATAGGTTGGACTAGCCCCCTGCTGTAGTGATTGCACAACATTGTGCGGCCAAAGGGCCATTGAAACAGATGGTCTCCGTCCTATGCACCATCTAGTGTTGGAAGGACTTTTTTATATTGTTCACTGTTTGCATCTTGGACAGCCGTCTAGCAAGTACAGTCAAACAATGAATGAAACGTCTTTCAGGAATGCTCAGAAGATCCTGTACAAGCTAATAGAAACCAGCTAAATGCCTTTACATGGTTAGGAAGGTTCAGGTCCAGGAGACTTGTGTTGAGATGGGTGAAGCCTTATTAGGTTCTAGCCTTTTTATCACATACACCCTTGAGAGAGAAGCTAACAGCACATGTGCCACAGGACTGACTTTGACAACTTGGTACAAATACTAACAAGATCGTGTGCTTTCACGCTTCTAAAGACCATACTTTGGTGATGAGAGCAGTCTTTTGTTTGTTTGAACTCTTTGAACATCTTACACAACTTCTTAGTCTTTCTTAACAGACAAAACTGCAAAAGAGTATAGAAATGTATCAAATGTTTTAAGGAAAGTTAATTTCAATGATTCTATGTAGTCAATCAATTGTTTCTACATATACATTACTGACCATAAAAATACAAAAATGATATTTGATATCAGTTTGCATCCAGTCATGTTGCCATACCCTGTGTAACATTAGTCCATAATTATGCCAAATCATGGTCTTAAAATTATGATACTCTAGAGCATCTAAATCTTGACGGTTTGTTTTTTAAAAAAATTATAACTACAAGACTTAGTAGTTAAGATGGAAATATACATGTTCAAGATGTAACTTAACTTGAGCTATTCATTTATTATCTATTTATCAATGTAGATACAACCCCTAGAAATCCATCCCTTTAGGTTTCATACTTCTTAAGTTTGTTACTTTAACTTTAAGTTTATTAAGATACGTCAATAATGAATTGTTTCTCTGACATTTCAAAGAAGAATTAAGCAAGAAGTTGACACAAAAACAGAGGGCTGGGAGGAAAATTGGCATCTGTCACTAAATTCCCTCCCTGAAACTGTGTACCAAGGTACAAGCAGCCTTTCTCCTCAGACTCTATTCTCATATGAAACTAAACTGAGAAGCAAATACAATTTGCGAGGCCTTAGAACAGCCTAGACAGTTAGGCCAAGTTGATTTGATTATATGGATGACATCCTCTGGGGACCCCAAAATTGAAGTCAGCATGCGAATTTCAATAAATAAAACTTTGGAAAGAAAAATTGCCTTCATTATGGAATCTACATGGTCAGGAAGTATGAACAAAACTAAACACACATGGTATACCAAACAATAGATTCTTCATTTTTGCTCTTTCACATCTTCTTTGACTGGAATTTACTCTGGCATTATAAGACATTAGTATTCGTTATTCCGAAATATTTTGCAATTTACAGCATTAATCTTCTCATTTTGCAGCTGCTTTGTACAATTTACAGTATGGCCGAAAACTTTCTTTTTGTTTTGAAACAGACGAAAATTGATGCGTGCGGATGTCATCCATATAATCAAATCACCATGGCCTTACTAACATAAAGACTACATGCTTTTGCCATGAGTGACCTTGAAGTTAATACACAAGCTGGAGAGAAATACAGGAGGTTAACGAAGCATAATCTAAGCCAACCCCCGAGGTTAAAACTCCTCAATCACCGCTCAGGCAAGTCAAACCTGATTTTGATAACAAAGAGTAAACAGTTGATAACCTTAAAGGACCTTAAGGCTTTAAACAAAGTCTCCTTTTCCACCATATCTATTGAAAACATTATGGCTACTACAATCATTATAAAACCCCTTGCACTTGTTTTGTGTAATGCCAAAGCATTTTGCCAAAATAGTTTCTAATCTGGAAAAAATATTTGACAAGCTAAACCTTTTGGAAGCAGGAAAACGGCCTACAAATACTGTGAGTACAGTTATGTTATCATGGGCTATTTGTAACAACTGGCAATTCACTAGGATGGATAACATAGAAGGGAGGCCTAATGTCCTTACCAGTAAAGCTCCAAGGATCACCACAAAGATCTCTCTCTGCTCACAAAACCTTACAAACTTCCGCAAACCTCCCTTCACTTCAGCGAAGAATCACAATCTTGTTTCCCATAGTGGTGAAATCACAACGGCTCGTCCAGAAAACTCGTAGTCTTACCGGATGGTAGAAACATGAAGGGTAAGACTAAAATACCCCGTCCTGTATTGGTGTTATATGTTATGCCAGCCCTGGGATAGGAGGGGATGAGATGACCAGCTGTTCAGGGGCCTGACTGATGTAGGGACATGTGTGGGCACTGGCAGGACGGTCTTTGGTTACCATCACTCAGGGATGTCCCCAGAAATTTAGAAGTATTCACACAGAGAAAGAGACACAGATTCTAATAGAATCATGACACAACCAATGAAATGCATTGCAATAGGACTCTGGAGTATAACCCCATACCATATTTGGTTACCAGTATTCAAATGGTTCTCATCTCATTATAAGAACATTTAGGGGTCATCAGACGATCAATGAAGACCAGGAAGAGTGATGGTTTGAAAAAGACCATCATATCATTCAAACACATTTCAATTCATTCTATTTCCATATTTTCTATCATCTTGTTTCATTTTTTTATTTGTTCAGCTGAGATGCAGCTAAGGCTGCCTGACTTAATCACCCAACATCTGCTTGGAGACTTGACCAAATGAACACAATTGTGGAACAGATTAGTTCTAGACCATCACAAACTGGGTTGATACAGTAGTTTAACATACTGGTAGCTTTATTTTACAGCTTCTTACATGTTATTTTGACAGTCTCAACGGACCACAGTATATCTTCTCCTGGTGGAGAATGATTCCTGATAGACCTTGACTGTTTCAAGTCCAAGCTGATATCAAACATGTGCACTAACTTGACCCCTGTGCATCTCCCGCTGAACTTGGGTTCACATAAGGTCAAGTGCAAGAGATATCACAGCTGTTTTAAGCTGAAACTGACATCTAGAACAATCCATCTTAATCTAGAAGGCTAACCATAATTCTCTAAAAATCAAAGGGTGTAATTATTGTTGGCAATTCTGGCCACAACAATTTCATTTGTTGGTTTGTGGGTTTCAAAAGATGATGCTGACACATAAAAACAGTCGGGGGGGGGGGGGGGGTGTTAGCCCGTACACGTACCTTAGTACACTGACTCAGTTTCAGGTAATGAAAATTGTAAGATTCAAATTTTCGTCCTTGCCCTCTGTTTTCATGTTGGTATCTTGCTTCATTTTGTGTTCAAAATGTCCAAGAACCCAGGATATAAATTACGTGCAGCTGATTTTGGGCGGCAAATATAATATCATGCTAGCAGATTTACGCCTATTGAACATTTCAAACAACAGCAACCCATGGCTTACAACTGCAATGTTATCCATCTCAAAATAGTGCCTGTCCTCCCATGAACTTCAAAGTGCAAGATTACAGTATTGAGCCTGGAACAAGAAATTGCATCCTATATGACTTCCAACATCCTGTTTCATGTGTTTGTACCAAGCCAGCTTCCCAATTCCTTCCTTAAGCCTGTGTCACACACACAGTAGAGGAGCTTCGTCGAAATTATTGATCGCCAAAAGGTATTTTTCTCCTGACAATCTACCCTATCATATTCAACAGGGCTCGGTATCATAACCTGTAAACATTGGCCAATCCCTAAAAATCATGCGATGATTGAGAGAACACTGGGCGCACTACTGCCCAAAATGTCATCTGCAGCTCGCAGACACGTCAGCCGATCAATTTTCGTACTGTGTGACGGGGGCTTAACAGACCAAACCTAATGAAGATATAGCCTCTACCAGGCTCCAGAGGTGGCTGACAAGAGTAGAAATTGGTCAAATAAGGTAGACCGATAATATGCCAGAGGAGTTTGCTGGCAGGAAAAAGTGGCAAACTGTACTCCCTGGCCAGTTAACTCCTCTGGCATGTTATCTATCTACAGTATTTGTGTTGAGTTGATAAAGGCACTAGCTAGGAGAGCAAGGAATGAGGTCTTCGCTCAGTGCTTGCCTGTGAGAACTGATATAGATGGACAGATGTCCATCCCCTTTATTACCAAGTAATCAGTAACAGATGTCTGGTGTCTCTTGACCACCAGGGATAGACTGCTCGTCTTCCTGTTGTAATTACAGTAACATCTTGCACAGTAAATGTCTCTACTACAATACTCCCCCGTACACTTAGAAGTGGTCCCCACTTCTTTAAAATTACTCGTAATCGGCAGAAGGCACGGTCTAAGTATGACAGTTTAAAACGGAGAGGTCAGAATACAATAATATAAACAGAGATGGTAAGATAAACATTGCAAGGCCATAAACGGGCACGGGTGTGACAAGCAATTGACTTCTTCCGGATGATTACAAAAGTAACAAAGCCTAACAGACGGACTGCTGCTGCGATGATAGAGACAGAGGCGTCTGGGTACTTACTTCAAAGCACGAACATAAAACAACAAACATAAACAAGCAAAAACAGGCTTCGCTACTGACATAGCAGTCAAGTACGAGCAAGTTCTACGTTACCGCAGCATGGTCAACGCAGCACCGACATTACCCAGCTTCAGGGTGGTCGGCAAATATCGATTCACAATCATGTCACATCTAGCATAGACCGTCCCGTAGGCAAATCAGTTCTATCTAGGGAAGGCATCATGCAGTCTCAATACAAAAAAATACAATGTAGCGTCCACCAGGTGGATTCGTTTCCCGTAGGCTTACGAATAGTCCACCTGGCGGGTCCGTCACCCGTAGGCTCACGAACATACAAGAATACAAGACATCGTGCAATAATGGTACCTAGCTACAAGCAAACCACAAAAGTTCGAGATGTTGCACAAAGTTCAGTGGTCGGGCAGGATACGCGGAGAAGTACTTTTTCACAGTTCGGCTAGTTTTCACGGTAGAAGGTCACGCTGGTTATCACGGGTGGGCAGCGACGGGTTCCGTCGTAGGGGTAGTCGGGCTGGGTCGCGATCAAGTCGGCATGGTGGGTCAGGAAGACGGCAGCGTGGTCGGCAGGACAGCGCTCACGGGGTCTTGCGCACGTGGTCGGCGGCGGGTGGCATCAGGACATCGGCGGCGTGCTCTGGCCTCAGCGACGGCGAGCAGGGAGTCCGGACGCCTGGGCACATGGCAGACGTGGTTGGCTGGCAGGCTGGCTTGGTTAGAGGGCGGCATGGAGACACGTCGGGCGAGCTGGCCGGTGTGATACGGCGGCAGGCTGGCTAAACGGGCGGCGTGGTAGCGTACGCGTGGTGACTCGGGGCTGCTGGCTGTCGACGTGGCACGATGGCAGGCAGAGCATCGTAGCACGGACGGAGATTGCTTGGGTAGCCGCTGGTCTCGCTGCCGGGCGACTCGGGCGGCATGGTAGCTGGCCAAGGCTTGCGTCGAGGCGGGTTCGGCCGTTCGAAAACGGCAACCACCGCTATGCCACCAGTGTTGAGTAGATAAAGGCACTAGCTAGGAGAGCAAGGAATGAGGTCTTCGCTCAGTGCTTGCCTGTGAGAACTGATATAGATGGACAGATGTCCATCCCCTTTATTACCAAGTAATCAGTAACAGATGTCTGGTGTCTCTTGACCACCAGGGATAGACTGCTCGTCTTCCTGTTGTAATTACAGTAACATCTTGCACAGTAAATGTCTCTACTACATTTGGCCAATTTCTACTCTTTCCAGCTACATCTGGAGCCTGGAAAAGGCTACTGAAATTTCCATACAGGGAAGCCCTGGACCCTATGACTGACTCCCTACACTGGCTGGAGCTATTTTCGGGTTTGCTGACCGAGGGGCCACATTCCTGCGATGTTGGACAGGCATGGACACTCGCTAATGCACCTTACACAGACGCCAGCTATCTCTGGTATGGGCAACCGCAGATAGGGATGAAACTGGCAAGGGCAGTGCACCACTGGCAATGTGTTGCACAACAGTACATGGTATGAAAGGCTTGGGTGCTAGTCAGTATTTCTTGAGACTTCATATCCATCCTTACAGTATGCATACAAGTAAATATATTAGAAAATGTTTAGAACTTGACATTATTGTGTTTCTATACCTTACACTTAAGAAGGTAATTGAAGAGGAGGTTGGTCTTAAAGATGAAGAACTCCGTTCTGTCATGCTCGACAGGGACATGTGGAGACATTTGTGTCACCTCACAGAGGATGAACTGGACTGAACTGTGTTTCTATGGTAGTAGAAGACTTTACATACATTTACATGTAAGTCCCTGTCCTTTAGTTGTGTCAATAAAGATCCTTTATTCAAATTATCTCTCTCCGGTCAGAGGTTTATCAATGCTATTTTTTGCTTATTTCTACATCTTTTAATGATTTACTTTATAGTAAAGCCTCCACCAGGCCCTCCTACAGGCGTATGGATTGTAGAATTCGGCAGAAAAAGTAATAATTAGCCAGTAGTCCACGGTGAAGATCACATTTTGCCTACGGAGCCTGCAAATGAAACCCTGGCAAATATTCTCGCTATAGCCGACGTAGTTAGTCTGGTAGAGACTATTCTGTAGTGGCTATCAGCAGACTTACGTACACAATCAGCCAAAAAATACCAGTCTCAAAATACCAACGGAAGGCTGATATGTAGGCTTGTGTTTCTTCCGCAGTCACCAAACAGAGGAAGCCGATCGTATGGCAGTCATTTGGCGTGATAGTCCTATTACATGTAACTTCACACATACTAGAGTGTACATTTGCACGTAGATGGCAATTAGAGGGTTGTTGGGGAATACTTTACAACCGGAAAGCTGTCCTAGATATGCTGCGCTACACGCACTCAAGAAATGGATAGGAAGGTCTCACTGTGGGAAAGTTCCAAAATAACAAATGATTTGCATAGCAAATCCTAGTCGGTTGTTTGTTGCTGTTGTTGTTGTTTGGCATAAGTAAGTTTAGCTGGTATAAAAGACGCATTTAGACCCATATACTGTATATCTAACCATGGGACAGTCCTACAACAGTGACATTGATGCCACATAGCTGCCAGTTTCAGTAGTGCAGGGAGGAACAGTTTTGTTTGGACAAAATTTTTTTAAAGTGTTGTTGTGCAAACCTGATGCGTATAAACTACAAGATAGCTATTATGCTATATCAATCAAAGACACTATAAGTATGATTATAGATACAGATGCTTCTAAAGTCTCCAATTTCTAGTCATCCCTACACATAGTAAGCTTCAATAACACTTTACCATTACACATCGACATTAAAGGAGCAAAGATACGATGTCGTTGTGTGGTGAGAACTGATAGAAAATCCAAGCCTTAATAGACTGATCCTGACTGTCGCTTTTGAGCACTTTTGATAAGAAATCCGCACGCAAATGTGGTAAACAGTGGCATTAAATGTCAATTTCATGAAGATTACAACAACTAGAGTGTTTCCAGTTTTCAAGCCTCATAAAATGCTCTGGGTGCCTTTAAACACATAGTACTGCACTACACATTTTTCAGCAATAAACCACATTTTAATCAAAGATCCTGAGTTGCCAAACTAGATCTTTACAATGACAGTTAGTACCATTGTTGAACGTATCATTTAGCATTTCTATACACTGTCTCAAAAGCATTGGACACAAATGTCCATGACCAACCAATGCCACCTACCAGCTAAGCCAGTATTACATTTTGAACATGTATCAGTAATACCAGCAGAACAAGCTAGTCCTGATCATGACATCTGCTTGGAGATTAACAATATTACCAACAAACATTACAAGTACCTGTGGATTTCAGTCTATCCTTGCTATGACATATTAAATAAGGGACGGGAATCTGCATGTTGGGACAGAAAAACTTCACCCGATCCATCCAAAAATCGGAACTTCAAGAAATGAAATTGATGAAAATGTATATTCGTAAGCTTAAAATGACAGATTTAACAACAAAAATTAACAGCATGGGCTTACAAACAATGAGTGGGATGGAAACAAATTTAAAGCTGGAGACAGCCATGTACAAAACCATGTCTGGATCTAGTACTTGTGTGTGGTTCCTATCAGCCCAAAAACATCTGCCAAAAGTAACTTGTCTCCAGCTTCCTCAAGTATGAATTTGAATGCCTGCCAAGAAAGAATGCCTTAGATGTTCTCAGACCTTCCCAAGGTCCTGGCAAGGAGCAGCGTGTCTGTGACCTTGCCCTGACCTTGACCTTACAGGGGGTGCAGGGTCAAATTTGCCAGCAGTCTACATGTCTCCAGGACCTGTCCCTCCATCCCCAGACAGAAATTTGCTTGTTGGGACGGACAAACTTTCATCCCAACCATCCAATAGAAGAAGAACTTTATTGCACGACAAATGTACACGGTACAAAGTATGGCAACAATTCTTAAACATGATACAAAATAGAAGTATAGAATAAAACTTAACATCCTAATCACTAATACAATACATACATGTAGATCTGAACCTCAGAACATGAAATTGATGAAAATATATTCTTGTAATTTATACTCATATACATGTTCACTTCAAACTCTACTACTGGATAAATTGATTACTTTCGGTTTCGATTGACATCCATCACTCTTCTTCAGCATCACTAGATTGTTTTGATGTTATCAATGAGCTTTGGTGGCGTGTGTAGTCCAGTGGTTAGCAACCTTGCCTCTGGAACTAGAAGCCCCAGGTTTGATCCCGGCTGTGTCGCTAATATGACATGCGCGCTACCCGGAAAGGGTCGCAGTCCTTAGGACGGGACTGTGGTCCACTGTTCATTGTGCTTGTCGAAAAGAGCTAGGGGAATTTCCCCGGTACAATGAACCTGTAAATACTGTATATAGCCTCTGTCTTCTCTGTCACGACCAGTGGAAGATTAGCTCATCTGTTCATTGAGCTCATTTGAGCTAAACTGGTTCGAGATCACTTTCCTTTCTTTCCTTTTCAAGGCCTAGTTCTCCTGTAGCTAACCCCAGCCCAACAGGTTGTCAACCCGAGGCCCTAACCCTCTCAGAACGCTTGGGGAGAGATCTCTGACAAACCTGCCACATACTTCCTGACACTGCTGCTCTTGGGTGGGGAAGTCAAGGGCCTGGCTTCACTCAGTGTACTGAAAGACAAGCATGAAGGCCAGAGTACACTGCAAGAAACCAGACATTACACAGACTCCACTCTATCTCTTTACCAAGTGGTTACTGTAATTCTTGTTTCTTTTACTGTAACTTTATGTTCACTGTTTTCACAGTCACCTCTGTACCGTGAACTTATCATCACCGTGAAAAACCTGTTGTAATTATTTATGATTCCTTCACACATCCGTTCTGTAAATCACTTGGCGCCACCGTGAAGTTAAAGTTCAGTGAAAAGGTCCATTTTGCTTACACCATGAGATTTTGCTACCATGAAAATAAAGTGAATTACAGTACCTTATCCAAATCAATGTGGCATACTGGTACACTGGACAACATGTAAAATTACCCCACATCGCACAATTTATCGGAAAAGTAGATTTCTGATGTATGGATCAAACTGGGAGTTTTAAGAAACCATTTTGATTTTTTTTAGACTTTTCACAAGTGGTACATGGACTGCTGCAGGTTAAGTACAGGTAAACATCAGAAATACCTGCACAACAATTTTACTACCTTATAACATACATGTATATTCAGGGCTCGAAATACTGGGTGCATGTGCACCTGTGTGCACCCAAAATTGGAGCTGTGCACCTACTTCTTGACTGTGGGTGCACCAGTGCACCTAGATAATTTTGTAAGCTATAGGGTAAAGGCACTATTGTATTCTAAGTATACAGAATATTCTTGAAATGTAAGTATCGGAAATAGCAATATAACCTTTTGTTGTACTTTATTTCATGTATCACTTGTTTGAAATTTTGAGGTGAGCTATAGAATTACAGATTGAATTTCTTAAGAGCGTTGTAATTATGTTTTGCTGACACTCAACTTTATCTTATGTGGTGCACCCAAAATTCTTTCTGTGCACCTAATTTTTTGGGTTGGGTGCACCAGTGCACCTATTTCCAAAAATGAATTTCGAGGACTGATGTCACAGTACAGATTGGAATCCAGTAGGATATGGAATGATTCAATCCTTCTAGTACAGATTGGAATCTACTGTGTGACATATATATTTTGAGCCCTGTGGTACAGTGTAGGTGGGCGGCCAGTCTAAAGCTTTACATACTGACTGTAACTGAGTCAACATTCCCTATAGATGTTTAACGGCCCACAACTATAGTGTCATTGAGGTTCTGCATAATAGAAGACTTTACATTGCAGGCTGGCTGTCAGCTGACTTTTGTTGTCCGCCATTTTCCAATACAACAGAACTTTGTGCATGTAAACAATCTCCTTTCTTCTGCAGCTTTCATGTTATTTTTTTAACAACTTTTTCGCACCCTTGCACTGTATATACTGAAAACTATACAGTGCTTGAAATTCATTTTGCCAAAATTTAGGTGCACTATACATGAAATACTTAGTAAATAAACCTAAATTCTATGGCTAACTTCTAAATTCTAAACCTGGTAATACAACAAAGGTTTTCTGATTTTTTGGGACACTTAAATGTCAAGAATATGCTTTATACTACTGTACAATAGTGCACAAATGTACATTACCCTACACGACTATCAAGGTGCACCGCAGCGCACCCATAGTCAAAAGTTAGGTGCACAGCTCCAATTTGGGTACACAAAAGTACTAGTGAACATACATCCAATATATCTAGCCCTGACATGAGTTCTCGTATGACTTTGTGTGACTTCCCAGTCCTAAATCGACCCTGAAAACCAATCTGGTCCATTTCCCCTCCAACTGACACATGGTAACATGTAGAACAGAACTTCTACCCACATGTTTATTTTCAATGCCAGTTTGCTTCCTGCCTGCTATTTTAGAACCAGGGTTGTGTCAAAAGTCTTAGCAAAGTCACAGTTACTGTCAAGGGAAAAGTGAAAAACTGAAACTGAATGCTAATTATATATTAGGGTAAAGTCATCCGATTGTTTCTAAGATATTTCTTTAGCAAAAAATAAACACAAGATGAAAACAGGACTGAGAAGAAAAGTTGAATTTGACTATATCTAATCCAAACTGTGTAAACCGAGGAAGAGCTTTCCCCTAAGATGCTGTTTTTATATCAATTTTTCTGTTAAAAATTATTTTTTTAATATCCAAGAAAAAAATGAAATTGGTGAAACGTAATTCCAATGCATCATGATCAGCACTGGCGTCCTTACAACAGTGACAGTGGGTGGCAAGTACTTTTATACAACAACATAAGTTCCTAAAATCACTTGCATGGCAAAGCAGTCAGAACAACTTCAACAAGCACATACTTTCGGAACAATCTAAAATAAACTTGAACATGAAATGCCAACTTTTGTTTAAATCTACAGTAACACTCCCAAAACTGTGCTTTGTTGCTGTTGAGCCTGTTGTTCAGTTGTTTTCTTCTCAAACTACCCTTTCTACAGAATCCTGTTTCAGAAGAAATATTCTCCAAGCGTTCACCTGACAGGTGGTCGAGTTTTCACAAAACTGGAGTAGTAAGTACGACCACTTGATGTAATGGAGCCACCCACTTCATCCTCCTTCAAGTCTCAAAACAGAAAAGGCAAAAAGCTAGGATCCATATAGCACAACCTCACAGATGATCACAATAAAAATCTAACCATTATTACCCTTTGTCTGTCTGCCTGTACATGTTTCTGCAATTCCCAAAACATCTACACATACACAAAGCACAGCATTTTAATGTTGGCAACTTGCTATTATTGTCTGTTGGAGTAAACATGGTAAAAGGGTTACTAAGCAGTATGTATAAAGCGGTGAAGTCTGCTATCTCTGACTTCTTTGTTGGCACTTGTGTTATAAAGGTAGAATTGAAAGCACTAGGGGTTGTGAAGCCATTAGAATAATAGTACAGTACCATCTCTTTGACATATTTCTAGAATGCTATCCTGTACGTGGGTAAACAGTGGTCATAATCCATGCATATTTAGGTTTGATAGTATGAGTCTAGGGTCTTGTGGCAAGCAGTAACAGTAGTAGAGTCCATTGTACCCTGATTCAGTCAGAAAACATTACAATCTTCCACCTTACATCTGCTTGGAGGTGAATGTTGGGGCAGGAACAATGCTCCAGGGCGGGAAGGTGCAATAATGAGTCTTTCATGCCAACAAATTATTCATGAGTGTGTATTGATCGATGTGTTTCTCACATGAGGATGACCCAGTTCCTATAACCACAGACAATCACAGGACAATACAGACACACAATAGCTGCCCCTCCCCACTGTTAGGGCTACAAATGGGGCTATTGTCAGTCAGATATATCAGTAACAGCCCAGGGGAATAGCCCATCAAATGTGACCACAAAGCAAATATTCATCAGTTAGAGCACTAAGTGTTTGTGTGGATACAATTACAGGACTTGAAATACTCTATTTTGATTCGTTTTCTACAATATTTGATTGACATTCCCAAGCCAGTTGTACAGCTATACTTTTAACTGGCAAAATTACAAGTTATTTATATTTTTTCCTTCAAGCTCTCAATTTTTTATGCAAATTGCATGTTCCAGAACGGACAATATAAAATCTCTTTTATTATAAACTCCTTGGTTGCGAATAGGTATTTCGAACCCTGAATTGGATTTTTTGGAAGCAAAAAAATACTGTTTCTGAGAACAAAACATACAAACCTGGTTTTAAAGGCTATTTAACAAACAACATACTTTGCAACGAGAAAAGCGCTCAAATAAAAATGCTGATATTTCTGACTGATCATTCTGGTGCTTGATCTTTACAGTGGGAAATACATTATCTTATTAATCAGATTTGTCTGTATTAAGCCCTTCATTACCAACCCACCAGAGAAAATAACATTTGAATTGATCACAATAATTAGCCTCCTTCGCAGACCCTCTAGGAGCGTTGAGTTCATTTTGCGGGGAGCACTCATTTGCTAGGCCCATGTTGAAAATCGTGAATCAGTGCTCCCCCAAAAATAAACCCCAGTGCTCCTAGACAGTCTGCGAACGAGGCTAACAATAATCCTGTTGTAGAAATAGGCAGACTAATTGCCAATTACCTTTTACATTTTGCACTCCGATCGAAGTTTTAAACAATGCATGATGTGGTTTTATCACTTTGGAACAAGCCTTTCAGATATATGAGAAAAGAACTATAAAAAGGCAAAATTATCATACTCCATTTCATTATTTCTGCTATAAGCCATTTACAACATTGTAATGTCTCGGAAAATTATCATATTCCATTTCATTATTTCAGCTATTTGCCATTTACAACATTATAATGTCTTGGAATATAATTCTCACACAAAGTTGAACTTTTGGTCAGCCCAATGGGGTATGGGAGGAAAACAGATCACATTTATTCTTTCAACTAAATTGATTTATTAAATTATTTGTACCATAATCTCTTTGCAGTCTGACTATTGTGGATGAAACAACTGGTATTCAGCTGGGAAACTTGATGTAAAATGTTGTAGAATCTAATAATAGTTCATAAAGGGATCAACTAAATACTTCAATACAAAAATGCTCGAAATTTTTTACTTTTGACTTATTGACTTACTTACTTATGGTAATAGCACAGTTTCAGACCTTATATAGGCTTCAAGGATATTTTGGGGTATGGGAGGAAAACACAGATCATATTTATTGCATAATATGCTTGAGAACAATAGCAATATGTAAACAAGATCAACTGATTGGTGCCATTCAGATAAAAAGGTGTTCTAAATACCAAGAACAATTGAATAAAGAGCTCAGTGAACACATCCTTGCCCCAACATACACACAAAATGAAATACAATTTATCTAACGTTAGACAAAGCCACCTCAGTTTGCTCTCCAAGCAGAGGTTGGTGGGGAAGATTATGACCTTTTTATCCTGTGCCCCGTTTTTTGTGCGCTCTCCCCAATACGGGGCACAGGATAAAAAGGTCACAATCTTCCCCATCAACCTCTGCTTGGAGAGTATTCAGTTCTTAGCCTGTCTTTAACTACGGGTAGTAATGGCAAATGAAAGAGTGTCTGTTCCACCTGTGTGAGTCCTAATGCCACCAATCAGAGATAGTGACATGACTCAGTAAGCGATTGCCCTCAGGTCTGTTGACTTGGGGTCACCTGGATTTCAACTGCTTTGTAATGTATCACTCAAGTACTGGCTTCAAGCCAAGGCATTCTCCAAACCCATGCAGCCATTTCTTATCTTACAAGTTAACCTCCTACATTTGTAAATGTCAAAAGCCGATGAGGCCTATAGCTATGATCAACCTTGACAATACAAATGTTGGTGTTGCAAGAGGGATCAGGTTTTCTGCATGTGACGAATTTGTGCATGAAAAAGTTGCACACAAAAAAGTTGCACGTGAAAAATATGCACGCGAAAAAATTAATTTTGTGGAATATGTCAGAAAATGTGAAGTACAAAATTCTCAGCCATAAAAATATTAGTCTGTATAACGCAAACTCCAGCTGTCTGGGGTTTCTCTCCCCTCCCCGCGGCGAAGCGGTTACAGGGCGGCGAGCAGTCACAGGAGACTTGGGCATCAAGATCATGGGGGGGGGGGTCTTCGACAAATGACGATGGGTCTATCACTCTGTAAATAAAGTCAAACCTGCCCAAGAAGACCACTCAGGGGACTAATAAAATCTGGTCTATGTGGACAGGTGGTCACTATATATGTAGGATTCTTACTGCTTGTGTCAATGGGGAACCACCAAAAAGTGGCCACATTGGCCAGGTGGTCATTATACAGATGGTTACTTGTACAGGTTTAACTGTGATTCATTATTTCACTGTTTGAAAATACATATTTTGTGTTCTGATGTTTTGGACAGCATATTCTCAAGATACATGTGTGGTAAGATCTTACTAGTGAAATCTTTGATCCTTCAAGACAGCTTATCTCCAGAAATCTTAAGCACCTGTTGATGTCTTCCTACCAAGTTAGCGAATCTAAATAAGCAATAGTAAACAAATGTGGCAGTGTCTGGTTGCAATGAAAACTGTTTTCCCATCTTGGCACATTGGGCACCAAGTTAACTTGCTGTTTCAGTAGTGTTTTGACAGGAGGGGTTGCTATAGCTAGCGCCTCCCCTTAAACATGCTCAAGGCACATCGAACACAGGACCCCCATTTTACAACCCTTCCGAAAGACGGGTGCAGCCCCAACCGAGATGTCCTTCCCAGGATTAAAACAGGGTCTCACAGATATATATGTATACAGTAGCAACTAATTGGAACCAGGAGCTCAACTGTGAGGCTGCTACCAGTTGACCAACACTACAGGGACATCCATAATAAAATACAAACATTATAATATAGCTACGGTATACTGCTCCACAACATTAGAGATGCTTAGCATTTTCAAGCAATTCACCTTAACACCCCCATGCTGTGCTATTCCAGACCTATCCTTACCTGACCCCTCCTCCCCTTAGTGCATGTAATTTGGAATTGCTGTGTTCTTCCAAGTCCAATCTAACCCCAAGCCCATGTCTTCTACATGTGGCTTCAGTATGTGATCTGTTGTCTCTACACACAAGACATGGTCTTCCAAAGGTTGTGTACACATGTTTCTTTTACCTAAATTCTATGCTTCCTACATTTGTACATCCACAGAATTGAACCTCCTTGTTTTGAAAGATCTCACGGTTGTGATATCTTACCTCATTGTATTTACTTATAGAATATACATGTATATTCAGTCCCTTATTGCAAGTTACCAGTCCTCTCTTCAATATTATAGCTGTTTAACCTCACTCTTGCTAACTAATTCTATAACCTATACAAAGTTGGTGTCAAACTCTACCTTGCCAGGGAGAAGGTTAAAGGTCCACAATATGTTCAAAAAGAGCTCAAAAACTCTGCTCTTAGTCTTATTCTTCTACAATGATCCTCTTAAGACGAATTCAACAAGACTCTTTTGTTGAAACACAAGACCTGGACAGTGAAAAATCATCCTCCGTGACTTCCCCTGCTTACACAAACCCTGTGCCTTCAACTGTAAAACAACCCCCAACACGGGATCTTCTAACCCAACCAGGTATGTCTGGAATGTGGGAAGAGTAGTCTCAGAAGACTGAGCACCTCCAAAAGATTACACAGGTACAAACAGAGGCTTTCCCCACCTATTACTTATGTCCGACCACAAATATTTGACCTTACAAAATCTTGTTTCTCAAAACTAGAATAATAATCGACTTTTATTCTCAAGTTCTTGCCCGAGGGCTAATTGCAATATGAAACAATGCATAGAAAAAGACAAGGTAAACAGATAGTGCAAATTAACAATAGTGACAAGTGGAACATATATATACACATCTAAGCTATCATTGTAATAACAGTATTGGTCAATAAAATATATCTCTTCTTTTTGCAATACAGTACTAGTAAAAGTCACTTCAAGTGTCTTGTACTGGTTGAGTGATTAGGTACAAATAAATATGTTTATACTAACTTGACAAGGAAATGCAAACAACAGAGCAATTGACACAATTGACACACATTTCCTCACAAGATGACAGACTACTGAGTTAAGTCCATCCAGGACAACAGCCAAGCCCTTCAAAAATGTTTCCTACAAGAACCAAAGAGAGGGCTAACACTTAAAAGTTATCTATTGATAACAGAATATCATCTCTATTGCCTTTGTCAACAGAGAAGATCTACAGCACATCAATGCTTGTGTCTCCCATCTCCATGTCTTTATTCACTCAATTATGACTAATTTTGATAAATGTTGCAGCAATAATACAATAACACTACAAGGATAACAGGCATCTAAGCTTCAGTTGTTTGATGGTAGAGTGTCAATCAAATCTTGTCCTGATAGTGTTATCTTGGTATAGGGAGATAAAAGGTGTTTTGAGATTGAGGCAATGTGATTTCTACAGATGGCGGTTATCTAAATTATGTGCAGGGCTGGAAATACTGGGTGCACATGCACTTTTGTACAATCCAAATTGGACCTGTGCACCTAATTTTTGACTGTGGGTGCACCAGTGCACCTAGATGTTGGTGTAGGCTTATGTACGTTAAGGTACTATTGTACAATAGAACACTGTATATTCTTGACATTCAAGTGTCAGAAAAAAATCTAAAACTTTGTCGTATTACTTGTTTAAGTCGTTGAAGATAACCACAGAACTTGGGTTCATCACAATTTTTCAGACAGGTTGACAGGTTTTGATGTTTGGAACTTTATTTTATGTGATACACCCAAAACTTTTTCTATGCACCTTGATTTTTTTAGGTTATGCGCGCCGTTTCCCAAAATGAATTTTAAGCCCTGAATGTACCTCATTTCACACAGGGGAGCATTGGGATCCTTATTAGGACATTGTTTATCAAATATTCAAGCCTTCTGGATCCTGACCAACTCAAAATTAGGTTATCCTCTGCACCAGGGTGAAAACTGGGACTGTGCTATAAAAAGGTGTCCCTTCTTAAGGTCCAGTTCCTCTGGCTGAGTCTATAGAACATTCTACGGTCAGCAGAGGTCAAGCTCAATTTGTCTTCTATAGACAGGGACACAACATTCTTACTTCCCAACTTATCGTCATACAATAACAGTATTTGATAGTTTGAAATAGTCCGTAGACAAATAGACTGTAGAATTGCAAACCTGGATTGAAATGAAATTATGAATACACATGTTTAAAATATCTCAGCAAAGGATTGAATATTCAAACATTCGATGAATGAATGTTCAACAGGTAGCTATCTTTTTATTCTTTTTATTATACTCGCGACCCAGCCATTGGCCCCGAAAGGTTTGAATTGTCCAAAAAAAATTTCTAAGAATGGTGGCAGAAATCAAAATCATTTCATTTCAGTATAGGTCAGTATAGGGTGGAGAAATAACAACAGCTTGTTGCAGGCTTCCCTCACTGCACTGGTAGCAAAGACTCTACACAATACTGTGCAAATCCTCTTCTTGCCTCAGATAACTCAGATTAACAACACTACTCAAAGTACACCATCCTTAGTGATCCTACAAGCCTAGCAGATAGCCAAGAACCTTCCTCCCCTTCCCAAACACTTGGGGCCTGTATGAAGGGTTCCAACAATGTTGAACGCCATTCAGGAGGACCGCGTACAGTTTGGGAAGACATTACGCAAAACTGGGCTACCTTGCTATAAAATTGCATGAAATCAAATAGCTTTCCCTACGAATTATCGGAGATTAGAATGGCTTGCCTTCGCTATAGTACTGGAAAGGAGGCATGCAGACACCAAAACAGTAGTACACTTGGCTCCTGTAGGTTCTCCTGTTTGTTTACACAGAATCAGAGTAAATCAAAGTTCATAGGCGCCCAGGATGCCTCAAACACTCTCCATGCTATGTTGTTTGGCTAGGAGGGTGTGCCTTGGCTTCTCTCAAGGTCCGCAACCACACTTAGCTTATTCAGCTTGTGCATCGGAGCAACACGTCTCCATTTCTTAAAAACACGCGTCTTAATTTCGGAAGCGTCTTAAGACACAAACACCTTGCGGTGCGACAGTTGGTAGTAACAAGGATTTCATTCATGAGGTGATCTTGTTATACTGATACACAAGTAAAGCTGCCAGCAGGGAATGTGAGAACACACCAGGACAAGACAAACTTCCAAAGCTCTCCGGTTACACCCCCAGGACATGTGTTTCTGTATTTGCTGTGAGTGTCTATCACCCTCCTGTCAACAATCAATGCCAGCACAGGAGCTCAAGTTTGTCCCAGACCACAAAAACTCCCCGGAAAAACGATACACAAACACTTGAGCAGAGCATTCTTTCAAAGGGAGGTCACATGTTTAGGTAAACAGACCTGACAGAGAGATGTCATTGTGATTCTTCACTCGAGTTTCTCCCAAGACTTTGGTAAATCCAAAAGATGATAAGGATTTATTGATATTATCTTGTGTCAGTCTTAACAGATTTGAAGGCAGAAGGAAGGATCTGTCGACTGCTGTTCCAATAATCTCAATGCCACTGAGATGACTTGTTGGTATCTTAGGTGGGAGGGGTATGTAGGACCGTAAGGAAAATATTGCGACTTACGCATTGCAGTAAGGGTTCTTGTCCTTCCCCTTGTAGTTCTTCATATTGAGGGTCATTCTACACACCTCACAGTTGAAACATCCTTTGTGCCAGTACTGTGAAAGACAAAAATATCGTCACGATTAATAGACAAAGGAGCGATCATGTTTTTATTGACGAAATCTACGAGATGCTCCACCAAAACAGCTGATATGATATAAAGTTGGGGCGGTCCCTTACCTTGTCCAGGCAGTTCAGCTTTTCCATCGGATACACCGTTTTCTCGCATCGTGCACACTTGGGATTCATGTTGGATCTCTTGTCCTGTTCCAAAACTATCCAGAGACGTCGACAGTTCGGCGTTTAGAGGTTCAGAGCGGGAGAAATCGGGGTTATTTTGCAGAGTTTCTGCAGCTCGACTCTAGCAAAGAATATCCTACTCAGGAAATAAGCGCCCCTTCCCGGCACGCCTTGCGCGGCGCATGCGTACTTACCATCGGTCTCTTCCTCTGTGAAAATGTCGAAACGAGGTGGGTGGAAAAAAATCGCGAAATCTGTAGACATTTTTCTCGATTCTTAGGGACTTTGGCGGGTCCTAAGATAGCCTTAACGGTTCTTAAGGTTCTTTTGCACGTTTGTGCGGTGCGTGATGTGTTGCCAACGGTGAAATTTTGGAAGAAATTGAGATTGTTGTAGTCGATTCGTCGGTGCGGCAGCCATTTTGGAATTCCACATGGTGGAGCATGCACGGTGGGGAGGGGGGTGCACTTTGGTTTACGTTTATAATTGGACAAAAAGTGTGTCTAAATGTAACTTGGGGTGAAGAAAAGAAAGAAAAAATGAACCTAGGGTGTTATGTAAAGCATGCAACACCAGAAGATTGAGAAAATGACGAAAGAAATACCTTAAAAATCCCAAAAACGTTACTAGTGCACTTTCCTTTATGATTTTTTTTTTCGATGCTCTTTAACCTCGCGTAGGGGCTGATCTTCCAGGGTTCTTAGAACAAGTATTCTCATGTATTATGGCACTGATTAGGACACAACTCTGTCTGGCTCCCTAAACTGTTGTCTGTTAAAATTTCACATAACTAGAGAGATTTTAAGCTGAGAAAGTATCCACGGTTCATGGTCTTGGTTCTCCGATATTTTAAGTTAAATCTTAGCAAAAGGACAAGGTGAAAACAAATTCTTGGAGGAAAATTTAAATCTTGCTTTAGTTTATTGACAGTCACACCCCCAGAAAATGTGTGTACCTCAAACTATTTTTTCATGTTGACCTTCCAGTTTTTCTTTTACATACAAGAATCATAAAGTCAAATATGGCCATAATGTGCTTTGAAGATGGATTTAAACAACGCTTGCAGCCAGATGTGCAAAGTTTACTTAGATGTAACAGGTTGTTCAGTGTAAATGATATAACCAGCTGCTGCCAGCCTGCAAAGCTGGGTTGTTACGCCGTAAAGCAGTTGTACATACAGATACAGGTACAAGATGTTTAAGTGCTTCTGTTTGAATTTCCAGGACGTGGTGGTGCGTCGGGGGCCAAGTTCCGCATCTCTCTCGGTCTCCCTGTGGGAGCCGTGATCAACTGTGCGGACAACACAGGTCAGCTTGGATTCTAACACAAACTCTCACTACCCAGGGCTCTATGGAGCCCCTCCCCAGTTAATGTATGGCTGAAGTCCAGTCTTGTTAGCTTTGGTCTGCTCCCAACGTTGCTGCCGCCACAGCGACCAGTTGCGACTTTTGGGAGCAGACCAAGGCTGGACTCCAGGGTACACTTTGGGGCCTGCCAAAAATTGCATCAGATTAAGAAAACTTCGATGTAATTACCATGTATGTATATGTCAATGACCTTAAGACATCCAGGTACAGGGCTCAAAATAGTGAGTGCATGTGCACCTGTGTGCACCCAAAATTGGAGCTGTGCACCTAATTTTTGACTGTGGGTGCACTGGTGCACCTAGATATTTTGTATAGGGTAACGGTTCTCTTATACACTAGCATACAGAATATTCTTAAAATGTAACTATCAGAAAAAGCAATAGAACCTTTTGTTGTACTTTATTTGGTGTATTGCTTGGTTGAAGTTTGAAATGGATAGAATTACAGATTGAAGTTCATGAGAATAAGAGAGGCAGTAGCGTCAAACTTATGTTTTGTTGACATTCAACTTTATTTTATGTGGTGCTTTTTTTTCTGATTTTTTGGGTTGGGTGCACCAGTGCACCTATTTCCAAAAAAGAATTTCGAGCCCTTAGGTAGTAAGATACACAATGCAAAAGTTACTCAAGTAACTTGATAGATGTTGAAAATGTCCAAACGTCTCAGATAGTATCCACTACCTTTCGTATTTCACTGATTCATCCAGTGTGATTATTGTGTGATAATCAAGTATATACTTTAGTTACAAGATAATTGAGCGTGTATCAGTCTGATGTATTTTTTTCCCTCCATATCTCAGGGGCCAAAAACTTGTACATCATTGCCGTTAAGGGCATCAAGGGTCGTCTGAACCGTCTCCCTGCCGCTGGTGTGGGAGACATGGTCATGGCAACAGTCAAGAAGGGAAAACCAGAACTCCGGAAAAAGGGTAAGTCTTCTGCTGTGTGCTGTATAGGGCTGTGTACCTGTAAACTTGCAACACGTTACGGTACAGGTCCAGATGTAAATGGCAAATCAACTGTATCTGTACCTGAACAAACTAAGACACGAGAAGCGAGTAAGTCTTCTGCTGGGTGCTGGATAAGGCTGTGTATCTGCAAACTTATTTAGGTACAAATCCACATAACAGGTTTTCTGCACGTCAACAAACTAAAAGAATAAGTCTTCTACCGTGTAAATTACCTGTAGAAAAGTTTAGGCAAAGGTCTGGATCTGGACGTCAAGTGTACCTGTACCTAAACAAACTAAAACGCTACTGAATCCATTTTATTTATACCAAAGCTGGGTAAATCCTGTCTCAAAGATGACAATTTAGCACGTCTTGGAAATTAAGAAAACCAGTCTGTTTACTATTGTTTTGAGATTAAAAGTACCTAAATCCTCAATTAAAGATACAATACCTGAGCTAATACTACATGTATTTAATTTTCAAGTGCAGTTCATTGTTTGATGATTACATAATCTTGATTTGGCCTATTTGAAAGTTTTAAGATGCCATCAATACTGGTATAATATTAATGACGTTACAAAGTGTGTACATGTACTTGCTTGGTCCAGAGCTGTTATCACTGAAAGATTTCCAATATGATTCTTAAGTTAAATATAACTCGTTTGTGATGTCAAATGATGTCCTATGTCTCATTATACCATGTAATTTTTTCAGTGATGCCGGCAGTGGTGATTCGACAGCGGAAATCGTATCGAAGAAAGGACGGAGTGTTCTTATACTTCGAAGACAACGCGGGGGTAATAGTCAACGTCAAGGGCGAAATGAAAGGTGAGTTTTTGCATTTTCATTTTTTTTACATGTTAAATTTCACCTAAAGCTGTTGGAATCAAATAAAAGCGACACCAGGATTTCCTTGTCGTGTACATATTTGTGGAGGGCTTAACCTTCTTCCTGCTGCCTAATCCCATAATCAATAAAGATTTACTTTAAAAATGGAAGTCTAGGTTAGGAAAGGGCACAACTTCACAAGGCAGTCTTAATTATGATATCAATGTTATTATTCATAAGGCTGCTTCCTCACTGTCTCCAGACAGGGATCTGCCCAAATTGAACCACCCCCCTCCCACATCATCTTAATTAATTAGTCTGTACCACTAGCTCTGGAAGTACAAATAAAAACATTTTATGCATGTTCTAGACCAGACAATTTATTTGATTTGCTTTCTGCCCAATATGTGATTTTTATAAATCAGAATTCCATCAAGGTCTAGGCTACAGAATAAATATATTGTGCTCCATTCTACATTTGTACCTAGTTCAGTTCTTTGTTGTTGATGTTGCTATTTTTGATTCTGTGTGAACAAAAATGTGTCCTGAAACATTTTTCTATGTCTGTCCAGGCTCAGCCATCACAGGTCCTGTGGCGAAGGAGTGTGCCGACCTCTGGCCCAGGATCGCCTCCAATGCTGGCAGCATCGCCTGAGAACAACCCCCGCTCTGCTAGTCTTCAATAAACTTGGTCACAACCTACTCGCCTATCTGTTTATTGCCTCCATTAAGAAATGGAGGTATTGTTTCGGTGTGTGTCTGTATTTCCGAATATTTGTGGTCAACATGTCACTTAGGACTATTAGAGGCTCTGGGGGGGTTGTAACAATATTTGGTATGTTGGTAGGTGTTGGGAAGACAGAGGTCAAGGTCAACTTTGGGCCCCCTGGTGTGTAACCTTGGTAAGGCAGTAAGGCAGCTCTTTCCTTGTATGCTGAAGAGGCAGCATGACTGAAGTCATGAACAAGAGCACAAAGCACTGAACAATCCACATAAACAGTATTATTAGTATTACGTACCAACATTGCCCATACAACATTGTAATTGTTAAGCCAAAGGGGCAAGGATTCTGTGTTCACACCGGCTCAGGTGACACTAGCAAGCCTGTTTGATTTCTTCATGTCATAGGTTGTTTTCCTCACAGGCCAGTTCTTTTAACACCTCTTGTCGCCTTCACCCAATAATTGTAATGGTATCCAGAAACAAGGAAGACAATCCTATAAAAACATGTATTGTGATAGAGCTACGGTCATATTGTTTTGTAGACGGATACACCTGAATGCTGGATAGATTAGATATCTTTTAAAGGGAAAAGCTTGAATTGTCATGGTCACTTAACTGTACACACCCCAGTTCGCAGTCTGCAACAAGTTCGTGGAAGTGCACAGCAAAAAAACTGAAATGGATTTTGAGGGTTCAGGTTTAGTTTCACATTGATCAAAAATTGCTTCTTGTATTATGTTTTTCGTATCAGATGCGGTTCCACTTGTGACTTTGTGTTTGAGCAGCATAATTCAAGACCTTATGCTGACTATTCAATGGATCGTCTTCACCTGTCAAAGGGATCCAAATTACAGAGTTGTGAAAATGATGGGTTGTGACTTTCACGCTGATGATAGAAACTCTTGCAACGAATGACCAGTAACTTTTGAATATGACTACCTCTGGTGCTGAACATAGAAAAACAATAGCTTCACCCACCTCACCCCATTCTGTGTTTGCCTAGTCTTTGCATTTCCTGTGAAATGGACCCCCAAACTTTTGATTAATGGTTAATACTTGGTATCTTCAAGACAAGATCTTAATGTCTGGAAGTCAATGTTGAGGTAATCAAAACTACCCCATATCAGATTTTGTCACTTGCTCATTAGAAGTGTCTTACAAAAACATCTGGATGGCTTTCATACGTTAGAGTAAGATTGTTACAAGTGTCCCATCATTGGAAATTTTGTACACTGCCATGATTCGTCCGTTAATCGAACATGCTGATGTCGTTGGGTGTGGCATTCGCCATTAAGACTCTGATCTTCTTCAAAGTTCCTTCCCGCACCGATGGTGCATAGGACGGCGCCCATCTCCGTTTCAGTAGCCCTCGGGCCACACAACTTTGTAGGGGGTAGTCCACTGGTGGTGGTGTGTGTTTAACTTCCATACTCTTTCCCAAATGCTGAGTGCTAAGCAGAGAAAGCAGTATGTACCGTTTTAAAGTCCTTGGTATGACCCGGCCGGGGTTCGAACTCACGACCTACCGTATGCAAGGCGAACACTCTAGTGACTCTACCCATTAGGCCATTGCACCGGTCCTGATCTTCAGCCACTTACTCATAGAATGAACAACCCTCTAAAGCCCAAGCTTCTCCAACTATCAACACTCTTAAAAGCTAGTTGGACTCAGTCAATAGACCAAAAAAAAACCAAAGGCACACCGCACTCACTCAATCATCTTCGCCGCTTTTTCTATTTCAACAACATCGATTAACCTACACGCAAATGTCGTTATCATCGTATTTGAGGTCATCCCCTAATCTCCAAGCAGATGTTGGGAGGCAAAATCGTTCTGTTCTCATTGCTGCCCGTTTTTGTCACAAACTAGCTGTCGTAACTTATTCTGATTTTGCTTGCCAGTATCTGCTTGGAGGTAAGTATTTCCTCTGAGAACATTGAAATTCTCCTATAGGCAATATGTCTTCGAACTGATGAACACTAGTAGATTGAACTGAGCTGAGGCAGAACTCAATCCCTCGAGATTTATTACATGCGATTCGTTAGGACAAATCACGACATGACAATTTGGATCGGGTCGTCGTATTTTAATTAATATCACTGTACACAATTATCCTAATGAAGAGAAGGTGTTAAGTAACCCTGATAGTGATATTGTATGCGTGACGACAGCCATAGGCCGGGAGCTATATATTTCCCTGCGGTCGCCAACTCAAATAAACGGAATCTCAGCAAAAGTAAGGAAGACGTAGGGTCCAACAATGAGACGACGTGGTAGGTAACATTTTTATTCTATATGTATTCATCTTTGAGAGACTCTGCTAACTAGATAGTGCATTTTCTCTATTGACATAGGCGGATGTCTAACATCCAAGCAAATATAGCGGTCGTGCTTGTTTTGTATTTTTTTGTGGGATTTTTTTGTGTTTCTACGTCTCTCCTCACTGATCCACCTCCCCATAAGAGAGATGTAGAAAATATGTAGTTTAAAAAAACGCAAAACAGGCCTGACCCATACGTCTGCTCGGAGATTACCAGACGACTAGTATTGTTGTTGGTTTTTGCTTATGGTTTGGTATACTCCATCAAATAGCCTAACTAAATCACGCTACCAGCGCTAGCGACCCACCCGACTAACCGACCCCTAGAACAGGGAGGCCAATCAGCGAGAGACTGTGTAATGCTACGGTTACATTTGATCCGGTGCCCGTAGGGGGTGTAGTCCTGGCCGGGCCCCGAAGACACAAATGTGGCCAAAACATAGCCCGGTAGCCGCAGGGTGTCCCACGGGGCCACGAAGGGGTCACGCCCGAACAAAAAAAAAGCCCGTTAACTACCTGACTTGGACCCTTTTTCCAATTTGGACTTAAGCATAACACAGGCTATCCATGAAATGATTTTGATGATCTTTTCCTTTGTCTTCGAAGGTCGACAGCAAAGGGCAAGAGGTCGACAAGGCCGCAGATTGGCCCCGATTTTGCTCTTCTTTGTGACGTCTACAACATTGTACTTCATCTCAAAGTACTTCGCAGACGATTTCTCTCCTAACAAAAGCCCGTTCACAGAAGGAACACCGCCCACAGCACCAGAGAGCACCCCAGTGTGGCCAGTCCATCGCGACTATCAGAAAGATTTGCTCCGCAAGCGGCGTGACAGTCCCAATGATCGGAAGAGCAACAGCAACCTCTCATCAGCGAAACCACACGACATCGATCAACTGATCTCTCCTACTTCCGGCAAGGGCTTTTCAACCCACAACAGCAAGTTTAACAAGGTAGGGTCATCAGGCATCGCCTGGGATAAAAAGAGAGACGATTCAGACGTGATTCAGCTTGACGTGAAAAGGTCGCCACCAAACGGAGACGTTGATGACCTTCTTGCACGTCGTGATCAGATTCCTTTCAATGGTCAACCCGAAGTCAACAAACCACCCGATGCGCTTAAACTGGTCAATATTTCTACAAATGATGGCGGTGGCAAGGAACAGCCCTTACCTCGAGACAAAGGCTCTCGAGTAACGGACGACAGTGGAGCAAAGATTGTTGATTCCGATGACAAGCCCGAGGACTCTGAACCCCCACCAAAAAGAGAAAGATTGCCACTGCAAGCCGAGGAAGAGGTATCTACTTTCATCAACGCCACGGGACAACCTGTTAACGCTGAAGCAAAGTTCGTCGACATAAACCGTAAAAAGATCCACCCCACGTTCCGGCACAAATCGCAGAAGACAGTTCGTGTAGTCAACGAAGGCCTTCTCTTCGTAGTCAAGAAGGAAGACATCTTGAGAAGCAAGACGCAGTCGAAGATGAAAGAAGATGGAGACCCACACATCATCTCTACCAGAGCCGGCATCTTCGACATAATTGACAATGCCAATGAGGTGCAGAGCCCACGTACCAAGATGTCTCAAGCCGGTTTAGACATGTTGTTTTCTCAGTATAATCGCCTCGAGCAAGATCTGAAGATTCCGAAGAAAGTCATGCTCAATGCTGATGAAGGCGACTCCCAATCAAAGAATCAAGACATCAAAGATGTAGTGCCTTACGTCAAGGGAAGATTCGATACCCAACAAATCAAGAATCTCAGAGTCCCTTCTGCGAACGAATCTGCGATACAAAACGCCACAAATCACCGCCCCGCTTCAAGTGCCCAATCCAAGCCTCGGCAAACACGAGAAGTTGGCGATCCAAACTACGAAGAAAGTTCAGGCGAGAAAAGTACCCAAGTACCGGTACAGAATTCAACTACAGACACTGTTTGGAGTCGTAGAAGCACTGCTGGACCGGACATTAAACAGGTGACGCAAACGTTTCGCGTCACAGGACAAAGTAACGCCACTGCAACAGTCAACGGCATTGAGGCAACTGAAGATACCACAAAGCATGCACCAACTGCCACGATCCTCAAACTGCAACAAACTGGTCCAAACACAACAGACAACACATTTAGATCAGGTAAGCACAGTTAGATATACTAGAATTGCCATTAGACCTGATGCCCCTCATTTTTGTTTTCTGACACGTCTCCCTGCTTCAATTACTATGCTTCTATAGTCTGCTAAATCTATTTTGAGTACAATGCATCTTAAAACCCCGTTCAGAGGTTTGCAGTATTGGCTACTATGCACTTTGCTAGCATGCTGTCAGTAGACTGTTGCAATGAATTCCAATGAAACTTAACGATAAATGTTTCAATAGAAACGTTGCCAATCAGCGAGAAATAAGTGCATGAAAGTACAGCGCGTTTGGGACTACACAGTACGAAAATGTATAGCAATCATATGGACAGGTCGTTCTAAAAACAGTGAAAGACTATTCTTTTTAATGTACGGCATTGACTCTGTGGTGGACAGGCCCCTGGTCAACACATTAAATTCTAATTCGATGCAGCATTTTATTTTACGAGGGTGGTCTCAGGGTTGTCTATTGATAATGGCCCTGTTCAATAAAATTTGGCTTTGCTGATACATGTACATGTATGTGCATGTAAACAAGAAAAATATTCAACTCGTCAATCCAGGACATCTGCTAACACACCAGTTCTCAGCAAAAAATTAAAGTCAACCATATCTATTCTGTTCTCTACCAGGGAGCATTCACCAATGGCTACGGGTTTCTCAATACTGGACAGTTCAAGACAACCTGCAGTGGTCTGATCGTTTCAACACGTGGAAGGCTCTGGACCTGGACCCGTCTACTACATGGCTTGTAGAACGGACTCTACCTTTGATCATAGACTTTGGAGCTTCATACGACCTAAGTCAGATACGGATAACATACAAGGAAAATCAGCACGCAATCACAGGGTACAGACTTTACATGTCAACCGGACCACATGCGCAAAGACAGCAAGTGCAGTGGACACACGTCCTGACCAAGCTACGACAAAACGTCAGCGCAGATGGGGAAGAAATCATCGCTGGGTTTTCGGGTATTGGCCGCTCTTGGAAGCTGGATTTTTTACATGTTTTCAATGACCGAGAGTTGTGGTGTAACAAGACGTATATGTTCCTGACCTCGCAAGAAAGATGGAATGACAAAGTTTATGTGAAAAATGTGGACTTTTTCGGTACTAAAGGTGGGTTTTATTTTGTACGTAAGCAATGATACTGTCCAAGTCTACAATGGCAATGTTCGTTTTGGTGTAACTAGTAATCGAATTGCATCTAATCTAGATTCAAACCAAATCTGATGACATCGTATCTCAATGTTATGTACCTTTTTTTTCTCCCCCATAATGGACAGTTGTGGTAGAGGAAACAGCTGCATCTCCCGGACACTGGATAGCACACGCTGGCATCAGTCCAGAAGTCCGTGAGTACACCGGCTCTGCTTACTTTAAGAGAGGTATGTCCCATGGGGTGACATACATAAAGAGCAAAACATCTACATTCTGGATACCACTGGGAACACATCGGTACCACAATAACTGGTTTGTCGTCCTGGCCTACCATGTCAGTTACACCATGAAGAAGTTGCGAATTTCCAACTACGGTTGTGACTGGAACCACGACGTCAAGGCTTTCACCCTTCACGTATCCACTACGAGTAACCCGTACAGCTGGACTCACGTGTTGACAGTCGATGACGTAGCAGCCAACACCTCACTCCCACAGTACTTTGGTGGATTCTCGGCGTCGGGTCGCTACTGGATGGTTACCGTAACGGCCACCTATTCGGGCTGGGAGCCGTGGATAAGGGTGTTTCATCTTTTCGGCATCAAAGGTATGGTAATGATGTGTTTATAAGCCGGTTCAGTGTTTAAATTGCGCATGTACAGCTAGATGCATTGCGGATGATACGTCAAAGTTGAATGCCAGAAAGACGTGAACACAACACGTCTGGACATGCATTAAGCATGGTCTAGACAAGAACTGTTTATAAGTTATAGGCCTTCACCTTTGACAAATTAACTTCAATGCATCTCGCTGCACGTGCGCAATTTAAACTGTGAACTAAATTATTTTCATAGACATTTCACGCTTCTAAGTGAGGCTATTGTATGGTTCGAAAAAAATCAAGTTTTCAGGTTATCAATAGTAGCTCAACTAGACGTTCAGTAGATTTGGGTTTTTTCTTAGCTTCCACAAGTTCGGATTGTTTTATTCCTTGGCAAGTCATCATCTCCTGTTTTAATTTCAGACTCACCATATCTCTGCAATGAAGTGGCCATGTGGTATCGTGATGGTGTTATACATGGGCCTACCTCGAACCATACAAACGACGTCGTAAGGGCATGCTTTTTTCAGTTCCTAATGGTATTGTTAACAACCGAGAGAGGACTACTTTCATTTTGCTTACCAACCTTGATCTAATATTTCATGACTTTGCTCTGGCCCTGTCATGCGAGTAGTCAGAAAAATTACAATCTTGAACAATATCAACAAAAAATAAACAGGATTGCATTTTTTTAGATTTATGTTATAATCATGTGTCCCATGTAAGGATGGCGGTGGAATACCAATGGGGACGGTTATCGAGAATCATTTGAATCCTTCACATATATATGACGTCATGTGGAACGACGGAAACAGTGGCCAATACGTCATTGGGGACGTCGGAAACACGCGGCGGATTGATCTTTTCCCTGCCGGCTACGGTGAGTGATGCAACCAGTACACTGAAATTTAGTGGCGGAGGAATTTGTTTTCTCATGCGCATTTATATGTCGGCATTACCTTTAAGATATCCAAAACAAAATACCAATATAACACAAAGCAAGTAATCGCTTTTGGCTCATAAATACATAATTTATGACGTTGATGAAGGTTAAGCCCCCCTCTCATTGGACCCGCGGCACGCTGGCGGCGTCGCTGCGTCCTAAACTGGATTTGAGTAACCCTCGACTTTATAATGGGAATATCATTCAAAACGTACAAGTATGACCAAAAAGACAACTAAACACAAAAAGTTTAAAAGATACATTTTTTTTGTCGATGAAATTCGTTCAGTGCTTTATCAATTCGATCGACCGCAGCGACGCCGCCAGCGTGCCGCGGGTCCAGTGAGAGGGGGGTTTAGACATGCATCCAGGTAATAAGATACGCCAAAGCAACTGGATAAAATTTTGAAAATTACATCATTTATTCTTTATCGTGAGAACTTTCCATGTCCTTCATTTGAAGAACTGAAAGAAAGCCATGAAAGGACTGCATTTGAATCCTGATAACTTCCATCTTTCCCACCTCAGGTTGTCGGAGAGATGTCGTCCCTAACATCATGTTACCTCTAAAGGCGGACATCTGTTGCGTGCCAAGTGAGTTTAAATTCATAAAACATGACGTGACCGATGTTATCCTGGATACTAACCTTATATATACTGATATGTATATGTTGTACAAACGTCATTATTCATTGAATGCAATCAGGAAATGTTGACTTTAGGTGACCTAAAAACATTGAAGTGTAAGTGATTTGTTTTCATCATCTAGGGAGGGAAATTCTGTTTTTGCCTGTCTGTCTACGTGTCCGTGTGTCTGTTCCAGAAGTTTATCAGTCAGAGTCAATCAATGTTGATTTTTTTTTCTGTTGCAGGTCACCTAAACTGGAATCCAGAGGTTAGTGTCTTGTTTTCTGGAGGGATTCTTATGTTGATTTTTCTTCTGTAATCCATCTCTTACAAATACGTTTGTTTTTCCTGTGTCGACCAGAATTATATAACCTTTTAAGTGAGCTAAATAGGGTCGAGATCATCTTCACTTCCTATCACTTTCAAGAGGAAAACCTTTCTTTAATAAACAAATAAAATAGCGTCCACAACTACGGGAAAAGACGTCCCTTTTCACCAACATGGTGACACCAAGTATGACGGCGTCCGTACTTGCCAGCAGAAATAGAATAGGTTTTTGCTATCGCAAACCTGTAATTACACAGTCAAATGTACCTGACAGCTTCCCAGTTTTAACCGTCGATCATGACCTACGAAAAACATGGACGGACGACACATGAACGTACGACAAAGTGACGTGAATTCAAACGCTCTAACTGTTGTGTTGTTGGTCTCCAGCCTGAGCTGAGTGGACTACAGTGTTCCAACACTGCCAGCTGCAGGGTGTGTGGGAGCATGACGGGAAATTCTTGCGGCTGTGACAAAGCATGCAGGTATAGGCTGTCAGTTCTACTCCTAAATGTTTAATGTACTAGATATGCACGGCAAGTAGCTATATAACACTCAAAACCCACAGTCATAGCATGTCCAGAACACGATATATCAAACCCGGACGTTCCACTGCAGTACCGTAGAAAGCCGTTAGGAGGGCTATTATCAGATTTGACCTTCGTTTTCACGACACGTACCCACATACCAAATATCATACAGATCCACCCAAAACTTCCCGAGTTGTGCTGTTCACAGACAGACTGACACACAAACACCACCAAAAACATTAGCCTCCATAGCAGGCTCTGAAACGGTCTTATGGGGGCTAAATAATACATCTATAAGACCTATTGCAGCCAGCCCGTAACCATCAGCCACCCCATCAAAAGATGAGCAAATCAAAACCATCATTCGTGTATATCAGGTATGGCATTTCATACATCCTAACTTACCGTTCTCGTTGAAGGATATTTGGAGACTGTTGCCATAACTACCAGGCCGCCTGTGGTGATGACGTAAGGGACAATGAAGACATCCGACCAGTGATACAGCCAGACTCTTGCAGGGGACGATGTAACACGGAGAACACCGTCAGGTACTACATGATGTTGTTATAACTTACAAGGACTCTAGGTTACAAACCATATTGTTTCCTAGATAATATAGGATTGATGATCTACAATTCCACATGCACAGCACCATTTTACGTTTTCCTGAGTTTTGCCGAATTCTGTTTATTTCTGCTTTATCCAGCAAAGTAACCTGCAACTGCACAAGTTCCTGTAACATGACGGAAACTTGCTGTGATGATTTTGAAGATGTCTGCCAGGGTGAAAAGGACCATGGGACAGGTGCCAGTGACGTCAATATTTCTGCAACAGAAGGCAGCCAGGTAAGGATAATTTTGTCTTCGAGTTTTGCGGCTGTATTTTAGAATTTTCTTCATTAGTATGTGCTAAACCTTATTAGGCTTGGAGCTGCAGGCACAAAAGGTCCTGTAGACTGTAATGTTTGATCCACTCTCACCGGGAAGCACCCATACTCTTTTCTATAAGTGTGGTGGGATCTTTAACGTGGTCAAGGTGTGTCTCTCCCCAAACACGGAACCTCCATTTGACGTTCTATCCTATGGACGTCCCTTACCGCAGCTAGGTACTCACTACTTACATCTGAGTGAAGTGAGGAAATTCGTGTGAAGTGCCTTTCCCAATGGCACAACATCGGGGCCTGTCAGGGTATGGCTATACACGAACGAACGTACGAATAATCTAGTCCAACGTTTTTCCCCCTCTGACAGCCCCTGCAGTGCGTCGCACCCTGGAACTTCCGGTCTCACTTCTGGATGGTCGCAAGTTGTCCGCCCAGCTATGCAGACAGTGTCGTCCGAGGGCTGTGTGAGACTTCGTACGAGAACAACGACATGTTTCTCCACGCCCCAGTCACGGACAACTCCACCAACACCAACTACAGAAACATCTTCTGTGCCTTGTGTAACAACGCTAGGTACATGGTGGGGTGGAAAATGGTTAACAAATGTGGCTACACTCCTTTAGATCCACTAAAAACTATACTGCAAGATAAAGACGACATCTGCAATCATTATTTCCGACCCACCGTGGCCCCTGCGCGACTTTGTTTCCCTCCCAACACAACCCCACCTCGTGCGAGCGTACGCTGTGATGTGGCAAAGTGTCGAAACATAACGGCTGTTTTCTACGCAAATGCCCTACCCTTTAGGAACTCTGCTTGTGCAGAGTGCTACGCTGACGAGAACGACCTGTTTGACTCTTCTTGTAAAGCGGATGAGTCTATATTCATAGGTTTCCTCGGAACTATCACGGTCCTCTTCGACTATTCAAATATTTTGCAAAGCAAGATGTCGTCCAGCGAACTAGAAGTATTCGACCATACGGAGTCGTGTTCTGTCGGGTTTATATACGACCCTTTCCGTGACAACTGTCGCAAGATTTCGTTCGTACCACCTAAAGAAGTTCGCAAAGATGTCGGTGTAAAAGAAGCGGGAGATTCCTTTGAGAATTATCCCTATGACCAACAAGCGCTAACACCAAGTCCCATTGAGGATGACTTGCCTGGGGTCTTGCCAACTCCAAACCCAGATTTCCCACAGCAAAGCGTCACATTTCTTGTTATCAACACAGTTTCTGGTGCTTCTGCCGTCGTTTCTATCTTATATCTCCTTTCCGGCCTTCGCCATTTTGCACGCGCAGAATCCACAGTGAAGATTTATCTTCTGACATGCCTTCTTTTGGCACAGATCAGCCAGCTCGTGGGTCAGGTCGTCCCTTCAGCAGCCTGTTGTACGGCCATGTTGGTGTGCACCCTCTGCTTCTGTCTGGCCGCTAGTCTGTCTCTCACTGCCACAATCCAACACCTGTCTGTCCTACAGCGAGGTGGTACATGTAAGGTAACCTGCCATCTCTTAGTGATTGTGCTCATTCCACTGGCAATGTCGGGGGGTTACATTGCACTGGATGACTCAATCCGCATGGGGGCGCCCCGCCCTTTGACTAGCTCCCAAGTCTGTTGGATTGACGACCCTGTTAAAATGGCAATCACCGTGGTAGTGCCCGCATTGATCTGTACATTAGTCGACCTTTACTACCTGATACGAATTGCCGAAACGTGTGCCACTGTCGACGGCCTGCAGTACTCCTTCCTAGCACAGGGGTCACTACTGTTTCTCCCCTTCACGGTTGCCATGACGACGGGTGTTCTCACAGCCTACTTTGACTCAGACCTACTGCGCACGGCTTTCTTATACATGGTAATCTCCTTGGGAGGGTGGAACGGGTTGCTTTTCCTGGTATTTGCGATTGTCGACTATCAGAACGACGATGGTAACGTTTTTGTCCCTCCTTTGCCAAATCCAGCTGAAGCCCTTAGTAACCCATCTGCTCTATAAAATGGGGACACGTGTTTGCTATACTGCCAAATATTGAGGTCATTTTGGCCACTTACACCGAAGCTCAATCTCTTCACTTCTGGTCTTAAGGGGTGCAACTACAATTTGTAATCTCGTCTATTTCTCTGTGTGTTCTGTCCCTCCAAAGTACCGTAACATATGAATTAACATTGACTGTTCGGAGATATGATAAAGACATTTGATAATAATAACTACATATATACTGCATATTCATGTATTTGTGATACAATGAGCATCATTTTCAGTGGCAATAATTCTTGTGAGAGTTTTCAATTTGATGGTTTTATCGTGTATATGAATTCATTTGTGTAAAGCAAAATCATGTGACGTGAATTTCTATATTTTGATCTTGCATATATCAATTGCATAATGCATGTACTGCCTGAAGCTATTGCTATGTGTCACATTTGAATATTTCTGGTGTAACAATGTGGTATCTGTTGTGTTATGTACACGTAATATTGTTGACAATATTGAGAACACTTATCACACAAAACACGATATTCTATAACACACGCATCTTGCATTGAGCCCGAATAAAATGAAAAAAGGGACTAGTACATTACTTCGGTGAAAGCTACATGTAATTTATCATTTCGTTCAAACACTTTGAAATACGACATGGTATACAGTCGACAACATACATGTATGCAAGAAAAGTCGTCTGTAGTCCTTTGCATGGTTGCTGTTGAAATTCATGTACACTGTAACGTTTCATTATGATGTCAATAATAGTGTACTCATGACTTTTCCGCTGAATTCGAAAATGGATACTTGATGTCTTTGGACATTACTAGCCGATTCCTTATATTCTATTTTATTATATTGTATTGCATATTCGAATCCATCATATATGTACTTCGTAACGCTATCACAACGTAAATACAGTCAAGCTTGTGATGTTGATCATTAACAGTAATAAAGTGTGCAAACTCATTGACTATCAGCTCAGTTTTCCGATTATTGGAGAGGGCGTACTTTACCAGCGGAATCATTCTTATTCTTAATGTTACTCCTGCACGATATGTTTATGGTACAAAAGGTGAATCACATCTACATCTTCATACTTAGAAGAAAAGAAAATTGTTTTTACTTGTTAGACGTATCGTAAATGCAAATAATTTCATGATCAAATACATAAAATGTGATAAACAGGATTAGATAAGAGATGAAGTTGAACAGAGGCACTGATGCTGAATTTCTTAGACGATTTTCAAGACATAGAATCGGGGGTTAGCAACTCAAGCAAATATACCGTGTTTAAAAAAAAAATTCATTATCCGTTTGAAGTGGACATAAAACAAGGTATGCATCACTAGCATGAGGGTATAACAAATGCTAACACTGCTGACAAATACAGTACAACATGGAATTTGAATATTGAAGATTTCAGACCAGTATGCATATTTCCAATCGTACCGACAGTATCTATGATACCATCAGCCAGTTTCACTGTATGATATCTACTATGAGAGGTCAGGGCCAACATGTTCAGAGTAAGGATTTCCATTTGAAAGAGACTGTGGCATTGCGGACATTTCGGTATGAGTAGCCACTCCATCAATTGAGGACCAGAAAAATTAAAGAATCTAAACGTACAATGATTCCGAACGAAATCTACACAGTAAATAGTCTTGAATACTAGTACTTGGTATCTTGAAAGCAAGATTTTGATTTCAGAACGTGACGTTGAAGTTATCAAAAGGACTCATATCAGTTTTTTCTCATATGCTTGTTAGACATTTGCTACGAAAACAACTGGATAGCTTACATATCTTTCATTTAAGAGCCCAATCCCTCAAGATTTGTATCAAATACTTGGTGTCTTGAAAACAATATTTTGATTTAGGAAAATGAAGTTGAAGTACCCATATCAGCTTTTTCTCATATCCTTGTTAGACATCTGCTACGAAAACAACTGGATAGCTTTCAGATCTTTCAGCAAAAAAAAGCAATTACTGAAGATTAATCATCTCAAGTTCATTTGAAAAGTCATAGTTTGACAATTATCTTAATGGGAAGAGGGTATTCTTTTTCTCTAGGGCATCACGATAGTTACGAACAACAGTATCAGGAGCCATATAAATATCCTGACATTGAACAACATAACGGAGTCCTTGTAGTAGAGGCAGGAACGACGGACGAATTCTACCATGAGACGGCGAGGTAATGTTCGTACATTTCTATGGAATACATCTTTCATTTGTTTTTTTTTTAAATTTATTTATTTTACCAGGAAATCACAACTCGTGTCCCTGGGCATGTGCATGTACATGAATATGTGGAATATTCAGAAACAAGAACGTACATCTTTGCAAGTTCATTTGGAAATTGGTAACTTTGATTTTGCTCTGACGTGTTGATAAGTACACTGACTTGTTTCACTCGGTTAGCAGTGTTGATGCTCAATCAAAGAACTCTTATGATCGTCTGTTTGTCCTTTTGTATTTGAAGCTCATCGGCAAAGGGTGAGAGGTCGACAGGAGCGTCCATTCGCTCTTGCTCTTCTCCTCCTTCTCCTGTGTGTCTCGGCCTTGCACTTCATCTCAGAGTACTTTGCAGAAGATTTCTCTCCAAATGGAAACAAGGGAACAGAAGAAACACCAGCCAAGGCAGAATCAACGAGCTTTCCGGAGCCGGCACCCCACCGCTGTGGTATAGGCGATCTGCTCCGAAGGAGAGGCAATCGCCACAGCGATGGGAAGGGCAATAGCAACTCGTCGGTGAAGAGCCCACACATCAAGCAACTGACCTCTTCCGTTGTCGCCAATAGCACGCCGATCCACAACGTCAGGTTCAAGAAGGCAATGGTGGAGAAAACATCACATATGGCTCTGTTTAAGGTAAAAAGATTGCCCAATAAGACTGGCGCTGGTGACCGAGTTAATATCCCTTTCAATGGTCAAACTAAGTTGAACAGACCGTCCACCACAGAGAGAGAGATCTCCTTTTCTACAATCGCTGATCGTGGTCCCATAGAGCTTTTCGCTCACACAAAACAATCATCTGTTATCACTGGAGCAACCATTAGCGATGCCAGTGGCAAGACGGCGCGCTTCAATCTGCCAGGGACCGAAGATGCACCCCAGCGAGATGGAAAAAAGGTTCCTATTCTGCACGACGACAAGGCAAGCTTCTTCAAGGTCAAAGAATCACCTGATATTCCCGAAGCAGAGATCTTCGACGCGAACCTTAAACATATCCACCCGACCTCCCAACACAAGACAGAAAAGGCACTAGACAACGACGTGCCATTACCAGAAAAGGATGTCTTGAAGGTCAAGGTGCGACCGACTGCAGAAGATGAAGGATCCCAAGGCGTCTTTACCAGAGCCGACGCCATCGAGAACGGTGAACAGGTGAGGATCCCGCCAGTAGGTACTAAGACGTCAGACGTCGGCAAGACTCATTCAGACATGTTATTTTCTCATTACAGCCAGACAGAACAAGGCGTTAGGTCTATACAAGAGACAATATCCGAAATTGTTGAAGATGAAAGCCCAATAATGAACCATCCTGGCAAAGATGAATTGTCATTAACAAACACCATGGCAAAGTTTGACACTCAAAAAATTAACGAAGCAACGAGCTCGAGAAATGCTGCCAATCGTAGGCCCGCTTCAAATGCCCAATCCAAACCTCGACAAACACGAGAAGTCAGCGATCAACACTTTGAAGAGAGTTCAGGCGAGGTACCTGCTACTCCACAATTGCCAGTGCAATATTCAACAACAAACAATTTCTGGAGCATTGGAAGTGCCATTGAACCGAACAGAAAGACAGCAACACGGATGTCACGTGCCACAAGACAAGGTAACGCCATAGCCGGTGACAAAGAAGCAACTGCAGCCTACCCAGAAAAAGTAGCAACTGCAACAATCGCCAACTTACACCAACAGGTGGGGTTAAACACAACGGAAAGCACCCCTACATCAGGTAAGTACGGATAGGCACATTTCCCTCAGAAGTTAACTGCTTTATGCATTAGCTCCTATTTCTTCTTCATGCTCTGTGTTTCTAAATCTTTGCTGCAGATTAATTACATAAAACAGGTGCTCGAAGTCCAATTTACGTAACGTAGGAGACAAACAGCACTTTACCAAGGCAGCGGTGTGTCATGTTTGTCTTTGTTGACATGGTAATAATTCGAATTGCCCCAAACGTCACCCAGAATCCTCCATATTCCCAAGCATGAGATGGGATCCGTAAACTGGTCTATTGGTAACTTGTCTACAGATGGTTGTACTGTCCTGTGAGCAAACATGCTCCAAGCAAAACAGAGTTCAATAGCTTGTAGCGTTAATGATATATATCTATGACATTCAGGCAGCAGTCACGGATGGTTACGTGTTTCTCAGTACTGGACAGTTCAAGACAACCTGCAGTCAAATCGTTTCAACACATGGAAGGCTCTGGACCTGGACCCGTCTACTACATGGCTCATAGAACGGACTGTACCTTTGATCATAGATTTTGGAGCTTCATACGAACTAAGTCAGATTCGGATAACATACAAGGAAAATCAGCACGCAATCACAGGGTACAGACTTTACATGTCAACTGGACCACATGCGCAAAGACAGCAAGTGCAGTGGACACACGTCCTGACCAAGCTACGGCAAAACGTCAGCGCAAATGGGGTCGAAATCATCGCTGGATTTTCGGGTATTGGCCGCTCTTGGAAGCTGGATTTTCTACATGCTCTCAGTAAACGAGAGGTGTGGTGTAACGAATTGTATATGTACGAGACCGCAGGAGAGAGAGTGAACGATAGAGTGTATGTAAACAACCTGGATTTTTTCGGTTCAAAAGGTGAGTTACTTAACTTGCATGTAACAATAACATACACGTTTTCAATAAAAGCTACCAATTACCGAAGTACAATGATGATTCAATGCAATTCAAAATGAAATTTGCTCCTTACGCAATTGTGATTTATTCTAATACATTACCCTTTTTCTTACACCTTGATGGAAAGTTTCGGGAGAGGAACCGGTTGCATCTCACGGATACTGGGTAACACAAAACGGCCATGGGCCTAATCCAGAGCTCCGAGAGTACACTGGTTCTGCTTACTTCGAGGAAGAAATGTTACACGAGGTAAACCGAATGATCACAATGAAATCTAGTCAGTTTTGGAAGCCACTGGGAACTCCTCGGTACCACAATAACTGGTTTGTCGTCCTGGCCTACCATGTCAGTTACACCATGAAGAAGTTGCGAATTTCCAACTACGGTTGTGACTGGAACCACGACGTCAAGGCGTTCACCCTTCAAGTCTCCAACACCAGTAACCCGTACAGCTGGACTCACGTGTTGACCGTTAAGGACGTAGCAGCCAACACCTCACTCCCGCAGTACTTCGGTAGATTCTCGGCGTCCGGTCGCTACTGGATGGTCACCGTAACGGCCACCTATTCGGGCTGGGAGCCGTGGATAAGGGTGTTTCATCTTTTCGGCATCAAAGGTATGGTATCAATTTTATAGTCTCCAAACACTTGACAGGGACTATTGCAGCGTTTATCCTTTGCAGATGTATATACGCTACCTTCTAGCGTGTCAGCCAAAAAAAATGCAAAAGAAAAACATTGTTGTCTTCACTCCCAATGCCTGCTCACAAACTATCGATATTGACTAATTTTGAGGCATCCACATAGCACAGGAAAATCACACAGTCACACACTATAAGTTATCTTTATCTGGCTTTGGCTCATTTTATGACTCTTCGCTTATATGTGCTGTCGCATCTCTTTATAATTTCAGACTCGCCATATCTCTGTGAAGCCGTTACATCGTTTCTGAGAATGGGCAGTATCGTCCAACGAGGGTCTACCTGGAATTACAGAAACAACGCGGTATGGCATATATTTTTTCGCTATTCAATTTTTATTGGCACTTTCCATATTGAATGTTCTCCAAAAGGAAGCTGCCCTAATCTCCTTTGGGGGAGGGGTGTCAAATATATATTGTGAGAACGTGTTTTAGCTCATCCGCTTTAGATAGCTTTAGATATTGCATGTAGTTAGATATGCGACTGTTAGATGTGACAGTAATAGAACCAGCTGCTGCAGTGCCGGTTATACCGGCTATATAGATACAGATCCATTTTGGTAAATAATAAATGCATTAAAACAGCAATATTTATTTGAACATGCCCGGGCGCACATATGTTCCAGTACATGGTGATATGTATCAAAAAGATTTGAAATCTCAATGTGTCATGAGTCGATGATCTATTTCAGGACGACGTTGGTGCAATGGGTTCGGTTCTAAGCTATGAATGGTCAGACACTGATAGGTTTACTCGCGTATATCGCGTCATATGGAACAACGGAGATGTTGGCAAATACGTCATCGGCGACACCGAAAATGCGCGGCATATTGATCTTTTTCCCGCCGGCTTTGGTGAGACCAGTCACTTCCTTATTCTTAATTCACGGTGGGGTTACATTCGTCGTGGGCCATGGTACGATTTTGATGTCGTAAACAGGCTGCGGCAGAACTAACCGCCGACAAGGATCTAAGACAATCATTTCCGCAAGACAGCAGAATGATTGCAATCATACAACGATTATGACCCACGACTAATGTGACCGCGCCCTGATCATTTTATTGAAAGCCTCTTGATTCTTAACTCAATTTCATTATAGAAAACTTAGAGGTCTGAAACAAAATGTCAATAAATACAGCAATGGTCATTGTTTACGTTTTTTTCAAAACACAGACGGTACACATGGGTTACGAGAAAGGTCATTTTATTTGCTCCAACATTTTTCCTTAGGTTGTCGGCGAAATGTCCTCCCGGACGCACTGTTACCCGTTCAGTACGACTTCTGTTGCGTTCCAGGTAAGAATTGTGACCCGATCGATTTGCGCACACCGACACACGTTTTCGGAGTCGACTCGGGGCTGTGTGTGAGGAACTTTGAGTTTTCCTATTTAAAAAAATGCTATTTGAGTGGCCTATGGTTCCGGAGCCCCTTGAACAGAGTTGACTCCAAATCGACTAAAAACGCGTGTGTACATCGGGTAAATGTATAAACGTTGTGGTATCACTTCGGCCGAAATCACTCGCTGTTCTTTTCCAAGTTGTCTCTGGCATGTCTCTCTTTTTCTTTTGATGTTGGTATCCAGCATAATCCAGGTGCATCTTTCATTATGCCTCCTAAGGGTCCAAGTCTTCAAGCCGATATGATATCAATTGCAAGTCTTCTTACTTTAATATCGATATTTTGTTGTTTCAGGTCACATAGACTGGACCCCACAGGTTAGTAATTGCCGGATAGAGTCTACTGTTTCTGTACATTTGTTTCTTGTAGGTATCTATGAGTGTACATGTCTTTCTTCTTCTTCACTGCCTATCGGTATATTTACGCATATTATGTATGTGTTCATACGAGTATCTTTCCGGCTTCATAAGAAAAGTAATAGTACGAAAAAAGTTAAGTTATGCAGGTGACAATTTTCTGATGACATTTCTGTTTGTTTTTGTTTACTTGATTTGTTTTATTTCATATATTCGCATATATAAAAGCAATACCAGTGAAGTAATGAAAAGAAAAGAAAAGTATCTAAAAAAGTGTTTTTGTTTGTTTCGCATAACCCGTAAGCCACCTCAAAGACTAATACACCAGCTTTGCACTGTAAGTACAAGCTGCGGACTGTAGGGTTTGATCGTGAAACTTGCAATAATCTGTACCATACCAATTTCGCACCCAGGCTGAGCTGAGTGGACTACTTTGTTCCAGCAGCGCTACCTGTACCGTATGTGGAAGCATGGCGGAAAATTCTTGTAGGTGTGATAAGGCATGCAGGTACACTATCACTTCTTTTAACGTTAATGCTTAGGTCCCAATTGCGCAGGTGCCCGTAGGGGGTGTAGTCCGGCCGGGCCCCAAGGCCACAAATTTCTCCCGGTGGACTGCCGAGTCCGGGGAGGGAGGTACCGGGGTATTCGCATGATTAGCTCACGGTGTCTTTTTGTTACAGGGTCCCGCGTTGATTTTAAGCCCGAGTTAAAATGATTCGGGCCACAAAATAGCCCGGCAGCCGCAGGGTGTCCCACGGGGCCACGTAGGGGTCACGCCCGAAAGTGCAAAAAGAAAAACAGCCCGTCAACTACCCGGCGGGGCCCCCACCTGCACGAGTCACGAGCTACAGGTTTCCGTCGACCTTCCGTCGTGACCAAATGAAGACGAAACAGATCCTTTGTCAATGACCTCTGCATTTCACCATCCAGAAAGCACTTCCAATCATTGCCTTATCGAACTATTACTGAGTGAGGAAAGTATTCAAAGATACTAATTGCCTTGCGTAACCATACACCAAACATACGTGCTACCTAGTATGCAAACACCTTACTTCGTCTTCTGTCGTTTAAAGGGCATTTAGAGACTGTTGTTATAACTACGATGCCTCCTGTGGTGATGACGTAACAGACAATGAAGATATCCGACCAGTGATACAGTCAGACTCCTGCAGGGGACGCTGTGACAAGGAGAATATCGTCAGGTATATCATGCTGTTGTTGTGTACTGTATGTGTATTTTTTTCGTATTTCAGAACTAGCTACATGTTGGCCACCGGCATATATCAAGAATGTGATGATATTTGGTGGATAAGAGGAAGGTAAAGGTCGATTTCTGGCCTCCTAGCGGCATCCCTTACATTTGGCTGTCTTTTCTTGAATTCTGTTATGTTACTTTATCTAGTGTCGTAACGTGCAATTGCACAAGTTCCTGCAACATGACGGGAACTTGCTGTGGTGATTTTGAAGATGTCTGTCATGGAAACAAGGACAGTTGGGCAGTTGACATTGACATCAACAGCACTTCATCAGAAGCCGACCAGGTGAGCATAGTTTTGACTCAATAAATGTCGTCTTTACTTAGCCGAGTTTTGCGGCCATATTGCAGTGTTGTTATACACGGACAGACAAATTTAAACAAACACGTTCACTTTCCATTGGCAGCCCCTGCAGTGTGTTACACCTTGGAACTTCCGGTCTCACTTCTGGATGGTCGCGAGTTGTCCGTCCAACTATGCAGACAGCGTCGCCCGAGGGCTGTGTGAGACATCGTACGAGAACGACGACATGTTTCTCCACGCCCCAGTCACGGACAACTCCACTGACACAAACTACAGAAACATCTTCTGTGCCTTGTGTAACAACGCTAGGTACATGGTGGGGTGGGAAGTGGTTGCCAAATGTCGTACCACCCCTGGAGAACGACAGCTACTGAAAAATGTACTACAACAAGATATTTGCGATCATCATTTCCGACCCAGCATTGCTCCTGCGCGACTTTGTTTCCCTCCCAACACAACCCCACCTCGTGCGAGCGTACGCTGCGATGTGGCAAAGTGTCGAAACATAACCGCTGCTTTCTACGCAAACGCCATACCCTTTAGGAACTCTGCTTGTGCGGAGTGCTATGCTGACGAGGACGACCTTTCTGATACCTCGTGCAGAGCAGATGACACTGACAAGATGGGTTTCCTCGGAACCTTCACTGTGCTCGTTGATTATTCGGCAATTTTCCAAAGCAAGATTTCGTCTAGCGAGCTAGAGGTAAGCGACCATACGGAGTCGTGTTCTGTCGGGTTTATATACGACCCTTTCCGTGACAACTGTCGCAAGATCTCGTTCGTACCTCCAGTAGAAGTTCGCGAAGATGTCGGTGTAAAAGAGGCGGGAGATTCCTTAGAGAATTATCCCGATGACCAACAACCATTAACACCAAGTCCCATTGAGGATGACTTGCCAACTAAAAACCCAAATTTCCCACAGAAAAGCGCTACATTTCTTGTCATCAACACAGTTTCTGGTGCTTCTGTCGTCGTTTCTATCTTATATCTCCTTTCCGGCCTTCGCCATTTTGCACACGCAGAATCCACTGTGAAGATCTGCCTTCTGACATGCCTTCTTTTGGCACAGGTCAGCCAGCTCGTGGGCCAGGTCGTTCCTTCAGCAGCCTGTTGTACGGCCATGTTGGTGTGCACCCTCTGCTTCTGTCTGGCCGCTAGTCTGTCTCTCACTGCTACAATCCAACACCTGTCTGTCCTACAGCGAGGCGGTACATGTAAATTAACCTGCCATCTCTTAGTGATTGTGCTCATTCCGCTGGCAATGTCGGGGGGTTACATTGCACTGGATGACTCAATCCGCATGGGGGCGCCCCGCCCTTTGACTAGCTCCCAAATCTGTTGGATTGACGACCCTGTGAAAATGGCAATCACCATGGTAGTGCCCGTATTGATCTGTACATTAGTCGACCTTTACTACCTGATACGAATGGCCGTGGCGTGTGCTACTGCCAATGACCTGCAGTACTCTTTCCTGGGACAGGGGACACTACTGTTTCTCCCCTTCACGGTTGCCATGACGACGGGTGTTCTCACAGCCTACTTTGACTCAGACCTACTGCGCATGGCTTTCTTATACATGGTAATCTCCTTGGGTGGGTGGAACGGGTTGCTTTTTCTGGTATTTGCGGTTGTTGGATATCAGAACGACGATGATAACGTTTTTGTCCCTCCTTTGCCAAATCCAGTTGAAGCCATGAGTAACCCATCTGCTTTATAAAATGGTGACAAATTCCTCCATGAAGTCTATTCACTAAAGAAATCTGTATCAATGAAAGGGTTTTTCATTTCAGTGCAAATGGTAAAATCGCAACAAAAACTGTCCACCATATTGTGGGCCTTATTTGTATGTCAAAGTAGCCTGAGGTCACGTAGCGTCGTTGTGCTTTGTCGTGAAGTATGTGATAACCTTTTGTGTGTTTTTTCTCTAGCCGGGCTTTTGAAGTTTTATGCACATATGGTGGCTATTTCAGAATGTCAGACAGTCTCTAAATGTCCGGAGACGTCTGTGATGCGATTGACAGAAATGCAAACACGTATTTGTATCGGGCAAGCAAAGTGTTCATACATTTCGAATGTTCGCGGATTGGTGTATGTATACATACAGTTGTGATACATATATGGTAGCAGCACTTATGTCGTGGAAGTCAAATTTAATGATGATTCATCATTGTGTATCTTTGAAAACACGTCATTTATGAGTCGTGTATTTGTGTATCCTTGCCTTGCTTGTCTTTGGACGATGAAGTGGAGTGTGATGCACAAGTCAAGTGATGCACACATTTATAGCTACGTGTCACACGTAAAGCATTTTTGGTGTAATTATGATAACTATGTCTAAAATGATGTCTGTCTTGTTTTGTAAATTATAATCTGTAACAAACTGTAATCTTCAGTAAACCACTCATATGAATGTCATGTTGTAGTCTCGAGTGAGCAGTTGATAAACATGCACATGTACTCCTTAACGTTTCCTAACAAGCGTACAGGACACTAGTTACCAGCTGTCTTGTAGGTTAATAATGTAAAAATATGCAGATTCAGGGCGTCATAGTCTCATCCATGATCCTTTCGGGTCATAACAACTCACACTACACAGTAGGCCGATATGTCATGATCAAGTGCGCAAAAAGTCCAATCTTAACATTTTCTATGTGGAAGAACAGTACAACGTCGCACCGAGTTTCATAACAATTGCGCCATTTTGAATCTGATGACGTCCGGTTTGGGACTGACCACTTCATACTAGGGGTCCCTAAAAAGGGGCCAAACTCTTCATTTTTTACTTAACCTGAAGGTCTACACTATGAACGGTATTATCCATCTAAGATTTTATCAACTTTTTTAGAGAAAATGGCTTCTATAAGTCTAAAAGAGGCTAGAACCCCGTATAGCCTATAGGACAACAACGGGGTATTATCGGATCCGCCCCTGAGGCAACGCCAATAAAGTAGAGGATGTTACACGTTACCCTGATACGTTATCAGATATGGCTCTTCTCTTCTCTTAGAGTTCATCTCTATTGGTTTGTATCTTCCATGTTTGTGATTATTTGTAAGGATGTCACAACGTAGGCATTCAGCAATAATCAAGGTTGTGCTGTTGGCTTTCAACGTTAATAAAGTAGTGTGTATTTTTATTGAATCTCTTCTCAATTTCCGAGTCATTTTGTATCGCTGTACCGATAAAGTTACTTGTCAACAAAATATTACATCTGAAAAATAGCTAGACGAAACATCTTGTGATTTTACTTTACAATACTTCAACTCCGACATTCCAAGTTCATTAAACAATGCAATCAGAGATGGCAGACTTCGCCCCCTGTAGGGCCTTTACCTAGGTCAGAAACACACACGTGGAGATATAGACACACAGACGGACAGATAGTATCCAAAGCCTCCGGTGGAGACTAGGGATGCGGTGCCAGGTCTCCCGTCCAGGTGAATGATGTAAATCACTGAATGGCTGATGCGAGACGGAGGTTCGCCAGGACTCCATCCGGGTGATTTGAAGTGAATCACACAAACCTGAACGATAATTACAAAACAATAACCGGTGTACACATTACGGAAACCTCCAAATTCAACTGCAAGATCTACTTTCAAGTGAGCAGGATATTACGCATCACCAAAAATAAAAGGAAAAACAGATTTTCTACACTTGACCGTTTAAGGAATCTTTACAACCGCAATTTACTCGATAAAAACAAGTGAAACTTAACTGATGAAACGGAAATCTCAAAATAACATAAGACAACTCTCCAACAAATCAGAGAAACAACAGAGCAATCACTGATAACCTTGCTGATAACAACAAGAACATTTTGATTTCGCCATCCACACTTCCAGTTCCAGACAGGTCAAAACCGCAGAAATACAATCAAAAGTACCAAGAACAAGCATGTGCATAGTTTATAAGTTAAACGGCGGAAAAATTGGTATTGTAAAGACTCGGGGGATTGGAGTGCGTGACAAACTGTACCTTTGTTAAATACGCCGGCTGTGGAGAGTAATTGCCAGGAGAGTTTGGCCACCATAGGTTTTCATCTGCATGCGCAGAAATGTTAACCTTCCCGTGGACTGGCTCTCCTGGCCAATTATTTATGATAAATTATGAAATATCTTTATTGTACATTCGTGCCCCGAGGGGCTAGGTACAAGTCGTCTGACTTGAACAGAATGAAAACCACAGCCACGCTAGCGAAGGAAAACAACACAAAACTAACTTTACGGAACGTCAAAAGTTTTCGTGAGCAAGTTGATAATTTGCAAAGTACATAAGTTGAGCACAGATGGCCACTACAAGTACGAGCGCGAGGTAGTGAGAGACCCAACTGAAACGCCGCCGGGGGGAGGGAGTTAAACGGGGTCTACAGCAGATACCAAATCATACGCTAGACCATAGACATGTAACCAATGAGGTTTAATCTAGATTTCTTGGTGTAACTATTGCACAATGATGTTTGTAGTTCGTTATGTATACTATACATTTTATACAAATATGTAATAAGCGTATACAAGTACATGTAAATCAAAAGGAAGAAATCGCTCCCTTGCTCCGAGGAGATTTTGTATCTATACAAAACCTCATTGCTTGCTCCATATGATCCCATAATATGATATTAGGGGTGAATTTTGTGCCACTGCGAAGCAAGGAAATCTTGGAAACAAAACTTCGCTTTCCTGCACTTCAGCTATATGTCGCAAGGTGTCTATTCAGATATCAACTCCCTCGCCATTTCGGCAAAAACGAAACATTCAATATTTTCATCAGATGTGATATTAATAAATGTGGCCTAAATGTCATCTCCTTTCTTTCTAATCCCCATCGTATTCACAGTACATTTCATATTAAAGAAAATTATGAGAAAAATCCCCCCATAGAAAAGGATTGAATGGTTGAGTCCGTCACATGATCATCAGCTGAGACCTCATTTCCGAAATAGTTGCGCAGGCCTCAGGTCAAACCCTAAAGGTTCTCCTCAAAAACTGTCCTTTTTACTCTCCAAATCAGCCGAAAATAGGTGTTTCTGACGTGGTTTCAGCCCTGCTATGGTGTATACTATCATGATGAACGGGGGAACCGGTATTCCTTCGGATATGGTGAGTTTGCTGTTGTGTTTTATTGACGAATATCACGACTAGTCCTTTACGTTAGGGATTTGACATGTTGAAAAGGAACTAATGTGTTATAATGCATGCATGAGTACTTCCCTATTTTCAGTATGTAAACGCGTGAAGTCGTTGGTTTGTCCACAGAAAGATGACGACTAGTTAGACCAACTTGGTTAGACAATGTTTTGATGTCGGTGTTGTCTTGTGTTTTCTGCCCGCCAAAATTTAGGCACCATGCATGGTTCGCCTTTATAGTGTTAGTAACTCTATCCTTGACAGTGGTTCCAGTATTTAGTAGTCAATATTGTAGCACACGTAACGTTAACTTTATATAATCTTCATCTTTCATCTAAAAGGTTCGGATCCCCCCATCATAGTTTATTTGTGTACTATTTTAGAGAGCAAGTTGTGTTGTGTAGTGCTCTGTATGTAAATGTGAACGTGTGTTTCCCACTGTATGTAAATGTGACCTAGTTTCAGCTGTGTGTCGTATTTAAATTTTATTTACACATCATGTACATAATACATGCAGCAGGCACAGCCACACAGATGGCCACCTGAACTTCATACTCTATGTAAAATACTCCTCTATATTATAGAGTATTAAACCAAGGACGAATTCAAATGCCTAGAAGTAGAACAAAATGTATGGCTTTATTTGGCATTGAATTTTAAACAGCATGACACTAATGACAGCACTATACAACGCTATAGAATTGTTTTGTTAGAGGCATCCAGATCATTTGATGAGGCTTGAAACTTGAATTTAAAAAGACTCCAATGTCTAGCCATTCCTAGGTTACTACACAATAGTACACATAGTTTCAGTAACACTATACCATTACATATCGATACTAAAGGAGCAAAGATACGATGTCATTGTGTGGTGAGAACTGATAGAATATCCAAGCCCTAATAGACTAGAAAGAAACCTACATATTTCAACTTAATGCCTAGGCCTAGAGGAACTTGCTTAAGTTTCTAACAGCGATTAAAGAAGCATTTGTGATTGTCTATTGATGATAAAAGCAATTATCTTATTTTATCTTGTTATCAGAGACGATAATGCCTTTGTATCACACGCTTTCGTACCTTGTTAGTTGTTAGATTTTGTGATAATAGATTATGGAAAACTAAAGGCGTGGTAAACTGTGTAATGGGGGAAAATTTGCCAATTTATTATATGTATTTCCAGTTTTTTGAAGGGGCGTTTTGGAATGTTTGATTGGCAGACAATTTACCAATTTATTGTCGTTTTAGATTTTGGAACATGTGTTGAATTGGTGGGGAAATTTACCAATTAATTGTCATTGAATTTGATTGATATTACTATTTTTTGTCATTAATATTACATTTTGCAGAAGATAGAGACCAATTTCAGCTACATCTTGTAGTTCCAAACTGTGGTAACTAAATAATCTGAAACCAAGTACCTTACTAACATTAGTAGTACTCCACTCTGTTCTGCTGCTAGAGTGGTCTGAACTATTAACTAACATTGATAGCATTATGGTATATAAAGACAATTCAAACTCTACAACTGGATAAAATTCCATACTTTTCCAGTGACATCTATCACTCGTCTTCGGCATCACTTAGAAATGCCACTTGATAGTGCAGCATGTGAAATAATCACATAATTAGCCAAGGTGTGAACAGAGATCAGAATAACAATAGGGGGTAGTGTGAAAAAATTGGATAATTTACTTTACCCCAGTGACCTCCTGGAGGTTTGTTTTGATTTTATTTCAAGGGGGTGTGGTCATGTTATTGTAGTTGACACATTTACATTTGGTTGCAGTTTGTTTCCTACTCTCCAAGCAGATGTTTGGGTAGGAACTTTTACTTCTCTGACATTTCACCACACCGAGCATGTAACATTTGTGATAATGTTCACTATTTTCAAATTGCTGTTGATATTGACGCAAGGAGTGGAAATGTCGCTATTTTTGAAAGGAAGTGTGCCCCCCTGTGCCTACTGTAAGATTGCTTGTTTTGCATAAGTGGTAAACCGTCTTTAGGCAAAACACACCAGTTTTGTACAGTAGGTACAAGCTGCATAAAACCGGACTGTAAGGTTTGATCAAGGAGGTTTAATAGTAGATCTCTATTAAACCTCCTTGGTTTGATCCAATCACACCACTCACCAGGGAGGACCCCTTCTTAACTAGTACTCTTTTCAATAAGTGTGGTGGGTTCTTTAACATGCTCGAGGTGTGTCACTCCTCAAACATAGGGATGTTGATACCTGAAGTATTAATTTGGTGGTCATAAAAACAGCCCCATCAGAACATTTTACAGTTACCTATTTCCATTAACTCTAAGGTGTTAACTCTAAGTCGTCGTTGTTGTTATTTATTTTGCAGGTGCGTATTATTCCTAATTTACCAGTGTGTGCCGTTGGGATGATGCAACCCGAAGGCACACTAGCTTTGAACAATGTCAATAGACTTTATTACTCGGCAGGATTTCAGTGTTTACTTTTTAGCAAGTTGTGGTCAATTGGCTTACTGGAGATCCTTATCTTGAAGGATAGATTACATAATATGTGTGTAAAAGACCTGAAATTTGCCAAGAAAGAGCCTGTTTTCATCTTACTTTTTATCCTGTCATTGCTCCACAGCCCAATCAAACAGCGAGTCTCCTCACTGCTCCAGTTTGAGCTGCTATGCTCAGCCATGTCTTGGAAACTTGTTCGGTGAATAAACCAGCAAAGAAGACCAAAAACGTGTTGATAAACCAGCAACAAAGTGGTGCGCCAGGCCATAAAAATGACCCTGTCCAACGATGCGCGGAGCCGATTCACACCCAGGAAAAAAGACGTTGTACTCTTAAGACGTATGACCTTGTCGTACACTGTTGTGTCATACGTCCAGAAATGTTCCAAGTGTCAATTGGGTCTATGGGCACTTAGCGTGACTGTTAGACTAGTGTTGTACTAGTTGGTCTTCTACCCCCACCCCAGAAGTTTAAGGTGGTAACCCGACTCCTCTGTTGGCACCAGTGTTAGAGATGTGATGAGGAGGTGTTAATCTGGACATCCGAGGAAGTCCCCAGCTGAGCCCACAGGAAGTCATACAAATATTGATGTTGATCTAAGGTGGGAAACACTAGCCTCTACCCAGCCTTCCTACCTACCGGGTATGGATCGGTTCACAGTAAGGTTAACATCTGTAGCCTCTACCAGGCTCTGTGGCGCCTATTGACCTTTCATGTATAGCTGACTACCCTTGGCATACTATTCACTCTATTTGGCCGATTTCTACTATTTTCCCAGCGATCAGCGGAGCCTGTTAGAGGCTATAGATGCAAGTGAAACCCTCTGGTGGCCAAACTTCCCAGGGAAATATTCTATCTATCCAGTAGTCTGGTAGAAACACTGGGATAGAGGGAATGTTGGAAGAATCGTGCCTAAGCTATTTTGCACATCCACTTATCACCTTGTTAGCATTTACATGCATGATGTTATCTGTAGTTTGGAACAAAACTGCTCTAGAAATTTCCATGTCTCATAAATGATAACGGTCAAGAATGTCCTTAATAAAAGTGATACAGAATTTGCATCCAATTCTTTCCCCGAGTTTATCATTTCTTTGATCTGCCATGGATTTCAACGGTCATTCTTATCTGTAGGATGTCACTCGCAATACGAGGAAACGGCTGGCATGGTTCTTCTCTGGAAACCGGATGAGAATCGTAGGTACGGTCGTCCTTCGCTGACACCTAAGATGGAAATTGAGGATCCGGAGGATGGAGGACTTAAGGATGATTTTCTTCGCTCTGTCATGCTTGACAGGGACTTGTAGAGACACTGGTGTCACGGTCTCACTGAGGATGAATTTCCGATGAACTGAACTGATCATATTTTCCTTCGTTTCCCACAGATCTTCATTGATCTGGTGATCCAGGATCCGCAGACGTTCTCAGGCGAGAAGGGTCGGATCACCACCTACGAGATCGCGCTGGAGACAAACAGCATCTCCTTCATCCTTAAGTCTTCCCGCATAAGACGCAGATTCGAGGAGTTTGTGTGGCTAAGAGAACAACTACAGGACATCCATGGACTGTAAGTTTACGATTTAGATTTTTCTCACTATAGATTTATGCACCATAGAACTTTGTTCCAACATAAAATATTATGATAACACATGGGATGACTGTCTTACTGCAGTGCACAGGCTTTCTCAGAATTCAAGGGACTTTGATTAACATGTTGTACTGTATAGATTCATAGTACAAACTGTTGAACACAGACTGTCCTATTGTGCACAGTCCTCCAGAACTCAAGTGACATACATACAGATTCACTGTACTGTAATATTAGATCCATTGCCCTTTTTTGCATGGACATTGAGTTAACTTCAAGGTGATTCGTGATGTGAATACTTCTGTTTTGATTTTGTTATCTGATCGCATTGGACATGAGACTTTGTATTTTCTTAAATGAAAGAAAGAAAGTTTGTTCTGACAGTCCCCTGGCACTATCCACTTCTCTCTTGAAAAAGATTGGCCAAAATGACCCTGAGCTTGAATAAACAGGCTAGGATTTTGTGTACATCGAAACCTGCGTTCTGTGCCCCCCATTTTTACTTTTATTCATTTTATTGATATTTACATCGGCGAGTTTGTGATTGTATACTAGAAATCAGAGTTATTTTTCTTCAAAAGAGAATCAAAATGTAATGTTAAATGCATGTAAAATAGGGATAATTAGAAGCCAGGATTTTGTTTTCCTAAGTTGCGTTTTGTGCCCCCCTCCCCACCCAGGTCTGATCTACCCCCGTTGCCTGGAGGGGGTCTCCTACGGATGTTTGGACGACAGTTTGACAAGGAGTTCATCAGGGAGAGACAGAAGCTACTACAGCAGTTCACAGAGAAGTAAGTTCTGCATAATACAAAATTATAGTTCTCACTAGTCATTAGAATACATGTATTTAAACTAAAAAGAAACATTTGGAATTGTCTGTTTATGGAGGAATAGTTTTTCGTCTTACTTTATTATTATCTAAAGCCTTAATCCTTTTTTCCCTCGTTAGTTTTTGTAATTCGCTTTAAGTACTTGTAATTATAGTTGTTGGAAAAGGTGTGGTAAAATGTGTAATTGGCCGGAAAATTTACCAATTGTGCCTCGTTAGTTTTTGTAAATAGCCTTAAGTTCTTGTAATTCTAGATGTTGGAAAAGGTGTGGTAAACTGTGTAATTGGTCAAAAGTTAACCAATGGGGAAGGTTCCTCAAGCACTTTAAAGGCAAAGGGCTTAAGCAACCCCAGGCCCTACCTGTGAAATATACCCTGCTACTGAAACAGCAACTTGCTGCATTATGTGCCTCTAGGCATTACAAGGGTTGTAACGAACAGAACTAATGTATGTCGCTTATTTTTCTCAGAATTGTACGTGAACCAGAGATCCTGTCAGACCCAATGCTGCACCTGTTCCTGCAAACTCAGCTTCCGCCGAACGAAATCATCCGAGTCAAGAAGGGAGAAACAGGCAAGTCTGTGGTGGACACCATCTTAGGATCGGAAGAAAATCAGCTGGACGTTTCAAGGTAGGGTTGACATTATTTGGTGTATTTGCTGTGTCAGGACTGGATTGTTGAACTTGAAAGTTCACGAAATGCAATTTTAGCAGGGCTGTCTCCAATAGCTGTCCCTCTGTCCATTCTGGACAGAAATGCATCCGTTCAAAAAAGTCTGAATTTCATGACATGAAAATTATGAAAAATGTATTTTCGTAAGCATATAATGACAGATTTAACACCAAAGATTGACAACATGGACCCTCAAATAATGAGTGGGACAGATAATAAAATTGAGCTGGAGACACCCCTGCATTGGCGGTGAAGAGAAAGGTACAAACGTTGAACTGCTGGATGCACCTCTCCTGTAGATATCTCTTTTCTAATAAATGTGGTAAATCTCAATAAATATATCAATCTATGAATAAAATGGTCAAAGGTTGTGAAAGGCTACTTCTACTGTTACCAACCAACACAAAACAGGGGATTTTGATGCATAGAATTGTGTAGTTCTGTGGCCAATGTTGTCTCTTGAATAAGTCTGTCTCTTCCTTCTACACAGTCTAATAGAATTTTGAATTCTCTTGTGTGAACATCTCTACTAAATGTGTTTCTTTTTGTGTACTTTCATTACTGGATTAATATGCTTCCCTATAGGATAATATTGTGGTAAGATCGTGTTCTCTTTTAAGACTTACTAGTACTATCTTATCACTCGTATCACTACTTATAAAAAACCATGGCATAACAAAATGCTACAACATACAGTATGTTGTCTGGAAATTAGGAACAAGCAACCGGAAGCATTTTAACCGTCAAACCGTTTAGCTGTTCGCACAACCATGCACTAAGCTTCATTGTCAAAAGTTGATGCTCAAGCAACTGGATAAGATTTCAGACCTTTCAGACAGCACCCGCTGTTTTTCCTCAGACATTGAAGTTGTCTGTCCAAAGACAGTGAATACTGTCTGAAATGTTTGTAACTGTCATTTGACATATCGTATTACATGGATGTCTAACCTTCATCGACGTAAACTTGATAGTATTGCTTACTTGTCAGCAATCATCTTGCATCTATTGATCAAAAACAAATCCTTCTATCCTCTAGTGATTCTTCTGCGTCCAGTGGCTTTATCGAGGTCAGCGACAGCGATTCTTGCGGAAGCGATTACCTAGTGATCGGTCCCCATGGCAACATCCAAGACGTGACCGACACCGATGAAGAAGACTTCAGCATTCCTCCACTGACTGTTGTGAGAAAAACATCAGACCCATTGCCACGGAGACATTCATTCTCTAAGAAGCACACTTTCTTGGCCAAGGAGGAAGGACAGAAGTCAGACTTGAAACACAAGGATAAAAGAAAAATTGTGACTTTCAATGATGAACCATCAATGAGTTTGTGATTTGTATACTACAGATCAAAGTTATTTTTCTACATGTACAAAAGAGAATCGTTGTATGGTGTTGAATGCATAACTGATCTTTATTATAAATGGGAAACTCTACACAACAGGGTATAACGTCTTCTAGTTATGTAACATCAACTTTCATAAATCTGCCAGGTACCATAAGATGGAGAGATACCTTTTAAAAGAAATTCATTTTTTTTATAGATAAAGTACCTGGCATAATTACGAGAGTGGTGGTTACATCATAATGTTGTTTAGTTAATGAAAGCGAAACATTGTTCGGCCCAAATCATGTGTGATATGCTACATATCTTTTTAGAACATGGTACTTTGCTACATATCTTTTTAGAACATGGTACTTTTTTACACTATATTTTGCTCTATGCAACATGTTACATTTTATGGTAGATTCTGAATTCTTAGAGGAAGCTTAGCTTGGAGCTGACAGTAACTTATCAGGATAGGACTGCAGCTAGCATAGAATTCTCTGAAGTCTGTGACTTGAGAATATACATTTAATGTGTTTTATTCTAGGTTTTTATGTAGATTGTAAATGATCTCAAACACATGCAGTTTTAGACAGGAAAACTCATGTTATTAATGTAGCTGAGATACGCTTTTCATTTGTTTACTTTCACATTGTTTGTTTTATTTTTTGTCAATATAAGAATATGGCTGGTTCCACAAAATAAGACTAAATGAAATGTAGATTCTAAGCAAATTTTCTGATTGTCAAAAAAGTTAAAGTAGAGAAGGGAGAGATTTATTTCTAAAGGTACAATATCTAAACGCCCTACCTTCTTTTCCCAAGATACTTCCAAGATGATTCTAATGTAAGACATACTATGCATTTAACAACTTTTAGTCTGAAGTCAACAAGTAAGGGCATGGATTATATTATTGTTTCTAAGTGCTTTAACCTGCCTTTAAGCAAAATCATTTTCTGCATTAAGTGTTCTTGGTTTCTGGATTGGTTTTTTAGAAGACAGGTACACATTTTTTTTAGAAACAGAACTAATGTCAGGATGCTTATTGTATTATGGTCTTCATTCTTAAACTCAAAGTTTAAATAAGCCACTGTAACTTATTCATCTCAGCTGACTCTTAGGAAAAAGTAGTACAATTTTGTTCTGATCAATCCTCTGCTATAACTTATTTGTATTATGAAGCTACTGTACTGTAAGTTATAAAGTTGTACATTGTATGTTTTGTGTGTTGCAGTTTTGTTCTATTCGTCAATGTAAAATGCTGCTAGATGTTGTTGGTATACTTCACCTTCTCATACTAAATGTTATGTTTGTTGTTTGCCACGTAAATTTTGTTGTACAGAAATGAATGAATAAAAACATGATCAAACATTTCGAAGTTGTGATTTATTAAGCAGTGTGATTCCACTTAAATGCCTTTAATGTAATAGGCACTTATGTTGCACAATCCTCTCCATTACCATAAACGTTTATATTACCAGTATACAGTAGTCAAAGGTTGAAATCCTTTCCACACCTTTCAGTGTATATGGTGGTGCCCATTTCTCTTTCTAAAGGCCATAGGCCACATATTTGGTCAAGCCGTAGGGGGCTAGTCCACTGGTAGTGGGATGTGTAACATACTCTTTCTCATGAGTCCTTGGCCATATTGATTGGATTACATGTATATGGATGACATTTTCAATCGTTTTGTTCTTTTACATCTTTGACTTTGGCCTTGTCCCGACTTCTTTTTTTTCATTCGTGGTCCAAAGGCTGTAAAGTGACAAACAAAATAGGGACATATTCATACAGTCAGTTTTACTTTTAGATATTTGTACCCCCCTTGGGATGGAGGTACAAAACCCACAAAACCGTTCAGGGAGGAAGGAAGAGGTAACGGATTAGATGTGAGGATGATATCAGATAATGGACAGGCATGACACAAAGTGAAACATTAAGAAAGCCAAAAAATCGAGAGGGAACGAGACAACTGTTTGCTTGATCTTCGGTGGTACCCCAACGTTACAATAGTTAGACTAAGGATATATGAGAACTGAATTGAGTTGGTTTCACTTGTAGTGTTTCACATCAAGCGTCAGGAGGCCGGTCCAAAACTACATGTCTGTCTGACGTAATTAGTTTTAGGAAAATGAAAGTTAAAACTTGCAATACAACCTTGAATCACCAGACTGCACACCTTCTCCTGGGTTCTAGCTGATTCTGTACTTGTACCTAATTATCTCAACTGGGCACTCCTGATCTGCGATACCTTCACCCTTCACTAGGCGGCGCTTCAGTATGGTCGTGTCACGGTCAGGTGCAGCCCGATTGTGACGGTGGATGAAGGTCAGCGGCTGCAGTACCTACACCTGTCACTGAGCGGCAATTTATTAACACCGTGTTACGTTCAGGTGTGGACCGTTGAGTTTACGAATATGGATAGATGTAGCTGTGTGCAGGTACCATAGTGAACTTAAGGTTAAAGGTCATAAAAGTTCAGGTTTGTTGACGTTGAGCCCAGGTGAGTCCGCAGACGTGTGTTACAGGATTTCTCGCTTCCGCGGCTTTTCGGTGCAAGTTTAGAGGACCAGGTATGCAGGTGTGTATCTTATTGTTCCGGTTATGTCGATACATCGAGAGTTATGCAATGCTAATACAATGTCGGTTGTTGTGGATGTCTTTAATATTTTATATGTTTAGAACGATTTGTGGTTGTCCGCCTTTACGTTTGAAGGATGTGCGGCGCCTTTTTAATACCAGAACAGTGACTGGCTCGTTTCGGAAATATATCACGAGGCAGGGGAGAGGAGTTTGTTGTTCTTCTACTGTTGTTGTTATTGTTCTATCATTATCATCTGGTCGTGAAGGTGTCACGGATGTTTAAATGTTTAATTATTGTCTAATGTCTGTAGTAAATGATGTATAAAACTATGGTAGTTTCTTTCCCCAGTTTCTGCAGTGCAGGTCGCCAGCTTGTCTGGGTGAACCCACGGCCAGAGCCGGCATCTTCCTTCTGCTGAGGGGACCGGTGCAGAAGTTCGAAGAATCACAAACCCGACATCTTCCTCCTGCAGTGGGGACCAGTGCAGAAGCTCATCGTAGTCCATTTTACAGATGTAAAAACATAGAAATACCGTATTTCTATGATCTTACAGCTGTAAAATGAATTCCCATGAACTCCATACGGTATAAATATATCTGTCATTATTTCTCATGGAAACTTGAATATGAGTACTTTGTAAAAAAGGCTGTAAAGAAGTACTGTAAAATCTTCATAATTTACCAGAGCATAAATAGATATATTCAACCTTAATGACGATCACCTGTGTTACAGAAGCTCATCAACATAATTTACCCAAATGGTCTATTTTGTGTCTGGACCACAATTGAAATATACATCCTGTGGAAGTAGTGTATCTTAAATTGTCATGAATCATAGTGTAGAGTGCCAAGTCAGTCTGTACTAGTGTCATAACGGAAAACTTTCATAAGTAAATCATCTACAAATCTGAATATCTAAAGGATTACAGTAAGTCAGTGAGAGAATGATGTGTTAAATCATATCCGTTCTGCTTTTATTGTTTGAAACCTCGCAAGGTGGCCATGCTTTGCATGCATCTGTAATCAACTTGAGTGTATTCAGTAAACTTTTGGATATTGAGGCGTAGAAGCGTTACAAATAACAAAATATGTAATGTTAACTGAAATAAGGTTTGCTTTTATATCTTAAGTGATAGTGTGAATGCATATAAGCACGAGAGAGTTTTCAATGTACACTTTGGACGTTGTTCTTTTGTCAGATATCTGGCAGTAGCATTTGTGACAAAATGAGATTCAGTAGATGTGTTTTTATTACCTTCCTTTCTTGTTTATGTCTAAAGTATTGAATAAAGAATACTTTTCTTTCAACTGTCTCTTAGTTTATGCTTAAATGTCTTTTTGCGTCAGCTCGCGTCAGCTACTGGGCCTCCGGAGTTTGCCTACGATCAAATTGATTGATAGATGTCCTGACCAGTCTTCATAGTTTCTCAATAAGTCAATTATTACAATCAGATTAATTACACTCACCTGTGCTACAGGTGTTCATGAACATAATTTACCCAAATGGCCTTTTTGGTGTCCAAACCACGAACGAAAGATGCTTGCTCTTAAGGTAGTGTAAAGATTTGCGGGGGTGTAGGTGGGGCTGGGGAAACCAAACAAGGGTTTGCAATAACAAATTAGAATTTTGTCAATATTAAACCTTGTATCGAGGGGAGGGCAAGAAGAGTCTGGGAAATTGTGGGAAAATAAACTTATAACGACGAAATTTTACAATATTTGTGTTTTTTCAGTGTAATTCTGACACAATGCGACATCGTGTTACGTGACACAATGCGACATCGTGTTACGTGACGTCTTGCGACACAGCCTGGCGTGGCCAGACCGGCCTTAGGGGGCAGCACGGAGAGCCCCAGTTTTTTGAGACACTAAGTTCCCAGACAGAGAACTAGTGATCTCCTAAGCCATAGGACAGCTCAGCTCAGCCGTCCAAGGCTCGCACATGCCAGCCCACTTGCGATGGCATCTTCCCCCACAACTGGGAGGCTGCCGTTAGGAACGACATAACTTGAACTTATCTTGCCTGAAGCCCAGAGTAGCTCTGTAGAATTTTCATTTGTGGTCCAACAACTGAAACGTTTGAAAAGGTACGTTTGATTCCTCCCCGATATACGGGTTAATTTATATATATATTGACATCTTTGAAAGGAAGAATGTTTTTACGTATAACAATCATGCCTGTTGTTGTCTTGCTCCGATATATCACTTAATCTAGAGCAGACATGGCCATTTGGGTAAATTATGATAATAACACCTTAATGGCATGTTCGTTTTGGGTGAACTCACCTCAATTTGGGTTGGTTCTGACGGGTTACACAGGGCCATACTTCAAGCTTTTAAGTCACGGCCCAGTCTTCCATACGTGCCGCAAAAGAAATCCATCTATTTAGGTAGCATCTAGAGGAAACTGTTTTCTTTAATCCTGAAGGCACGAATCTTCCCTTCATCGATAGCAATGCTGACTTTTTTCTACCTGTGTTCTTAGTTTTCATTCATATGGTAATGTACCTGACGATGAAAAGTCCACTACTGCAAATAAACTTCTGGCAACGAACTGCAGGCTTTCAGTTGATCTCACACGCAAACACATACATATTCTCACACGTGCACACACACACACACACACGTGCATGCACTCACACATGCATGTACACACACATGGACACACACACACATGCACCGAATAAACCACCGAGTGCCAAATTCGGTGCCAAATGACTTCCTTATCATGCTGAAGGCTAATGAAAATGTATGCTACATGTATAGCTTTAGGAATGCATTCTTCATACAATGTAATGGCATAACACAAACAAAAGGTCATTCAACAATTTAACCTTAATGACCCCCTTGCTGTTTTGATCCAGGTTGCAGTTGAGAAGAATGATTCTTACTACTGTATATATTTCTCGTTTTCTTTCAACAATTATGAAATGACGTTGAATATATAAATACTATCAAGGAGATGATAGGCCACACCAATTTCTTAGTTTTCTCTGACTCAAGAAATAAAATAAAAAGGTTGCATGTACCTTTCAGGATATGAATCAACCCCAAAATGCTAATATTTTGGCACAAACAGTTTAATATTCTATGAAGTTAACAATGCAATAAATATTGAATATTCATTGTTTGAAATGTATGTTGACTTTGTTTTGTATGTTTCCTTTCTTATTTCTGCCTGCTCCTTTGTTTTCTTGCAATAATCCAAGAACTAAGAAACTAAATTGGTGTGGCCTTTGATATAGGCATAATAAGGTTTTATTGCAAGTTCTTGCTCGTAGGCTAATTGCAAATGGATGTAACGTTAACACGAAAAAGGACGGACAGACAATGATGAACCGTATAGCATGTGACTACTCTAGTCTAACTACTGATATCAAATTCTAACTTATTGGGCTCGACTTTTATAATTGACTGGACTCAATGAAGACATACAAAAGGCATGAAGTTTATTGGTCAACAGATATGACATCATCAGGGGCATGCTAGTTCCCTATTGGTTACAACTAGAGACTTGCAGGAGAAGAGCACCTCTGATTGGTTAACAGCATCATAATTCCGTGTTATCATTACAGGTGACATGTTGACCTTCATTTCACAAATTTCTACCTCGAAGATCTAAACACTTTGTGTCAAGAATTTCTATTGGCTACCTTCTTCAACCACACTGTGTGCTGCTCCAACCACAGCCCACAAAACAGTTTTCTAACAAGCAAGAGAAATGAAACAGTTCTCTCCAACAAGTTTTCATGTCAACATACAAGACTCATCGCTCTCACTCACAAGCATCCAACTATGCGGGAGACATCAATAAAAATATATTGGAAAGTATGCAAATATTACATGACATAAGGAAATACATAACAATGTAAAAAATAAAAGCAACTCTTTGAAAACATACATGTTTCAGCATTTATGGCTATGTACTACAAAAGTGTATCTGGAAGAAATGCTAGAAATTTGTACAGACAATATATTTTTGTATGATTGCCCGTGTAGGTGATTGTATATGTGCATTTGATAAACATTCCACAACTTTGCAGAAATACATGATACTTAAAAAATCAAACCACCAGGCCAACATTTCTTAACAAACATCTGTTTTGTAAGTTCTTGGTGGAACAATAGTTTAACAACCATCTGGAAAGAGATTTCACATGTTGTAACTTTTTGCCTTTAGTTTGCTGTTTCATTAACATTTCTAAACACAAAACAGTGAAATCTGGCTGGAGGTTTGATTTTTAAAATATCACGGGTCTCTATTTGCTGACACAACTGTGTCCATATTTTTCCACTGTAAAACAAAAACAATGATTTACATACAATACGACAGAGGTAACAACATGATATGGAGAAGTACAGTAATATAAGCTTTGATATCCATGAAGAAGAGACCCAGCAAGACTTGATGCTGAAGTATTTACAATATTGGATACATTTTTAATAACGGAGGTTTGCACTAAAACCTCTTCCCTGCTTTAAGGACAGGTAGCTCCTTAAATTGGACCTTTACTTTACAACTTTGGTGGCCAAAATTGTGAAGACATTTCTAAGGTGAGTACACCTACAGGCTTCGTTGCGGACCACTATTTTCCTACTTATCAATGAACTCTTGAAGTTTTTGTTCTCATTTTAGGTCTGCAATGAAATAAACATTGCAGAATTTACAGTATTTGTAACATATTTTTATGGCTCATGCAACATCTAACAGTAAACAATAATTTAAGACTTGTTACTTTGATGGGGGTAGAAGAAAGACTTCTGGCATACTGTGGAAAATGTTACAAAGACTCACCTAAGATTTTATGTCTTTCATACAGTAACATAAAACTGTAGTCTAGGAATATATGCAAGAGAAAGAATCAAGTAAGGTTATAGTTATCAGACAGTGCCCCGGTCTTACACAGTTAGTTCAACCTTAATATTATTACCATAGCTATAACATTGTATCTTTGACATGTAATATGTATATACCTTAGACCTGTTACAACTCTCTTGTCATGTGATAGTTAACATCAGTCAAGAACCCAGAGATGAGACCAGACAATTTGGTTGAGAAAAGGACAGCTTACAAGAATTAGTGAACTTTGTTGTGTACGTGTGAAAGGGTATAAATGTTTTGTCAAATATGTATGTACATGTTTACGATTATGGAAGATGGCTGCACAGCCCTGTGAGCACCAACGTTTTGGTTCTTACACCCTAGTTTTGTCACTGGAAGTTTCACAATTTTCTGCAGACAACTCTAACTATAAGCAAAGGCCACATCAGAAGAATAAGAAAACACAGTTCTTGAAACAAACTCCCAAATGTACTTAGAAATGAAAATCTGGAGAAAACAAATTTTACCCTACCTTTTGCTTTAATGCACTCACATCTAGCCCTTGCATTTGACAAACCATTTGTAACACATTTTTCTTCCATCAAATTTTCCATTTATCTATACTATTTCTTTCGATCAAAGGAGAAAAGTGCCAGTTCACGAAAATGGACCCATTTTAGCCAAGAGAACTTTCAAACAGTTCCTGATACATCTCAAGTATTTGCCAAATAAACTATATAATCTAAACTTAGAGGTAGAATATTCACACACAGTGATGTGCCTTGCACTAGGAATTGTGGGTTTGTTTCTTTGCTATAAGAGCCTTTGGAAGAAAACTTTTAGTGCCAGATTTGAACAAAAAGGGACTGTGGAGGAAAGCTGTTTTTAGGAAAAGGTATTTAGGGAAGTGTTTTGTTGTATACATAGTGTCTTAGAGCAAATGATAGAATTCAGGTTAATAGCTACAACAATGTGTTGACCATCAGAATTAGGTGAAATAAGTTGTTAAAACCAACTGTGTGAACATCAACAGGACGTACCAGATTATAACCTTAAGTTGGGTTATTTCACCTTAGTTACCCAACCAACTGCTTTATACATGTACTTGTCATCTCTATACTGTCTGCAAGAAACATTGCAACTGTTCACATGCTAGAATGTTGAGGAATATCTACAAAAACTACCAGTGACCTCTCTTAAAGATACAAAGTGGCCAAGAAACCTTATGTGATGCATTTAGGGCACATATCAAACCTATACAACATATTTGTATGAGACTACAGAAACTGAATAATTAATTTTTGTTTGTACAGAGGTAAAGATGATTCAAGTTATTTTTGATAACAGAGGAAAAGGTATGACTGTGGTTTATTTGGTAACATACTGTTATGTGCGTGGCGTTTGTTGTCATGGCTATCTAAACAACAACATAAACATGTAAACAAGAACATAAGCATAAGGCAACGTGTTACATTAAAGTGCGAGTGTCACTCAAAGGGGGGTTTTCCTTATGACTTTTGCATATGGATAAAATTCTCTGCTATGACTGGTTGTCAATATTTTGCCTGTGATGTTGGTAAAACTAAACCTTAGCCAATCAGGGTGCATCTCTGAGATACAGGGCAAGTTGATTGGTTGAATTTTGTAAAGGGAGGAATACATTATAATGCAGACTTCTGATTGGTGAACACTGTACTTTAACAAACACATTACCTTATGCCAATGCCCTCAAATGAAACACAAATGTCTTGCTTTCTTCCATACAATCCTTAATTCCAATCTTACAGTTACACATATTTGATGGGCATAACAAGCTTTTTTTTGCTATTAGATATTTTGATACTTATCTTGAATACACTTGTGCCTTGCTAGGTACATGTACATGTCATACACACTTACAACCTGACCAACCGGATCAGTTCCTCACACACATGCATACAGCGGTTCACGGACACAACCATAAATAAAGCAACAATATATAACACATTCTTTGGTTCGGAGACTGTACAGATTGCCTATAGATACACAGACGGACTTCACAAAAGGGCACGTGTGTTCAGGAAAGGGACATGCTGTATATATCTGACATTTTTCCCTCAGCAAGTATGCTGGCATAGGGCCTAGGCAAAAATAAAATGTTGTGTTTCTGGTTACCTGACCAACTGCTGGCTAGGGACATAAAATTTTTGACCTGTGATGAAAAAAAGGAAACAAAACAAGCAAATCCCTACCTACCAACACTATTTTTTACTGGATCGTAATCTGAAACACAGCATTAATTTTCCTAAGCCTAGTTCATATATGGACTATGTGTATGGTATAGGAGAAACCATACTTCCAACAAGATCACAAAGGCATTAGACCACTTGATGTTTTGCCTGTAGTCTCCTTGAATGACTCAGTCATAATACGTTTAACCTCCAAGTAGATCTGTGGGGCAAAATCGTGACAGTTTCTGACATGACACAAGATCTGACTGGCCAGATCGTGATATTGCCTGAAAAGATCTGCTTGGAGATCAAAATATGTGACCTGTTGGTGCAAGCTCCAAGGTGTATTTGACCCCATTTCTGGATCTCAATTGTATGGGCTATGGTAACTATGGACTTTATAACCGCTCTATGGAAGAACCCAAGCCTTTCTCATAGGATGTGCCCCTTGTGAATTTAGTCCTCACGTTAACTCATAATTTATATTACACTAGCAGGAAGCTTGTCAAACACAGCACTGTTATTGGCCGGCACTCTCCTCTGTAGGCTGGGCGTGGTCATGCTGTCGTCCTGGCAACCGTTGTGGATGAGAAGTTCGGCGACGTCGTGGTTGTTGGCCTGACGTGCGTACCAGAGGGGGGCTCTACCCTCGCGGTCTGTGATGTTGAAGTCAGCTGAGTACTGTGAATGCAAAATTAGTCCAATTGTAAAATCTACAGTACTGTTTTCTTGGTATTACATGTACCTTGTAAGATCCAGAAAATACATTAATATACCAGGGAAATACACCTATATAGTAATGCAAATTTATGTATACTCTTTTTTTTTTAAGGCTATTGGAGTTCTCCATGCATGTAATTCGTAACTCCAAATGTTTTGGTAGTCTACCTTCCTAGGGTAACAATTAATTTTTTTTTATAAAGTGCATACATTGTTTAAATTGTGACTAAAGATTTCAAGAACAAACCATTTCACGATAAAGGGGTGTCCAGGCTTACCCATAACGATAGCTGCGTGACCACTATGTTGCTTATGGTACAACTTACCCATAACAGTAGCTGTGTGACCACTATGTTGCCTATGGTACAAGCCAGGTGCAGGGCTGTCCGTCCGTCCCCTTCCAGGGTCATGTTCACTTCCGAGGGGTTGGCGTGCGCCAAGAGGAGGACCACGGTACGGATGTCGTCGTGCGTTACTCCCTCCAACAGCTGCTGACTAATGGGAACGTCTGGGTACGGCGGTGGCGCGAGAAACTCTTTTCTCTCGTACTTCGCTCTTATCCACGATTCCTTTTCCTCTCTGTGGACAGACATTAAATTAAAATTGTTTTGAGTCAGAAGAAACCTGCCATTTTTTTCATTTTACAGACATTTGCAGGGCTAGAATAACTACATGTACCTGCACATATACAGCTTAGTGCAGGTTAAGTTGGAGCTGGGTACATATTTCTGATGTCTACCAGCAGCTGAACAGATGGCCAGTAGTGGCCCAAAAATGCTATGATTCTTGAATTCTTCAGAGTAGCATCTTGAATGCAGCAGATAAGATTCAAAACTGTACAAGGAACAATTCTAAGACATTGTTTTTGATGGGCTGAAAAGCAAGGAAAATGAGTGAGACAGGCAAAATACATCTGGTACTGGTGATATTTTCAATGCCACATATACTTGAAGAAAAAAGTATTTTAGCCGTGATTTGTTATACAATGTAAATCTATAAAACACACATCTAGGATTCTCTTAAAGTAACAAAAAACGCTGTACACTGACCTTTGCGAGTTTGGGGTAGGTTTGACTCTACCCCGAGGGTTAGCTTCCCACACGCTGTTAGCCAGAGAGTTTCCAATGGACGTCATGACCGTCGCAAGCTCCGTTGGCCAGTCGTCCAGGTCCAGGGAGCGTACTCTCGACAGGTGAGTACCAAGATTTCTGTGTACGCCCGAACACTCTATACACATCAGGGCACCCAGGTTCAAACTAGCCCAGTCGGGATCTGTGGAGAAAATGGCTCAAATGTGACAAAAGAAAACTGTAGAGAAAAAGGTTTCATTGGGATGCTTGTGGCTGAGAGAAAACTAAATTGATGTTTGCAGAATTTCTTTGCCATCATTGGGATGCTATTCTAAGGTACATGTACCAGTTGAGTGCATTATGATTTTACAAATTAGACTACAATTTTCAGCTTTTTACCTCCTCCTGCACCTATATTTTTCGTTGCTCCTGTTACAAAATACCTTATCTTTCGAAATAAATAAACAAACAATACTGAAAAATCTTACTTGGTGCCTCACAGTCCACACAGAAGGCGTTCCCGCGAATGTTGCGGATGGCCTGGATCACTTGCTGGTCCCCGTAGCTGTTGTTCCGGTTCTGTGGTGAAACATTTAACAAATCAGCATCAATCGAGAAAAACAGTAGACAGTAAAGTGCCAGATTGATTGATTGATTGTATCATTCTATACCTTTATAAACCATTGGTATGCTACTGCTGTCATGCATATACTGAGCATTGGCAAAGTAGCATACGCTGCAGTTATAAACTACATGGAAACTTTGATGCAATGTTAGATCCTTACCTTAGACTTGGTGCTATCGTTGCCTTGCAGAGCTGACAGGATCTGACTCTCTATGGCTTGGACCCATGCATCTCTCTCCTCGAAATAACAAACACAATACAATGATCACAATGATACTAAAAAGCTTTGAGATAAGCACAATCATTATACATGTAACAAGTTACCCACCTTTCCAAGAGGGCGAGCTATGTGCCAGGTATAGGCCAAAAAACAGTTCAATATCTTGAATAGTTTCAACAGGTTGATATTGAAATTTCTTGTACATGACCAAATTCCTCTTACCCATTTGAAGAAGGGAGAAGAAGAATCACCAAAATGAGATGTAAATTTGTATTGTTTGTGTATCTGAATGAACTTCGTCATCCTTGAAAATGTTTTGCAACTGATGAAAACAAATTTTTGCCCGAAAAATCACACAAAAGCCGGCAATAGAATGAATGTTCTTCCTTTGATTGACGACAAAACTAATGATGATAAAACTTACCTCTGAGTTTGGGGCTTCAAACTGCCAAGATTTGTTGTCCAGGGACAAAATATAGAACTCGTTTTCATCTGAATCTGCAAGGAGGTAAAGACATATGAAACACATGCAAACAAATTACTGGAAGGACTGATTTTCTGTAAAAAAATATCAACTGTTAGTTTGCCACATAATTTTTGTGTAGAATATTGTATTGGCAGGTGTGTAAAGCAAACGTATTATATATGGAAAATGGACATACTAACTTCAAGTACTTGTTTGTTCTCTGTAAGAAAAAAAAAATCTACAACTGTTTTGCTCCGCACAATGTTGGCCTGAGTGCTCGAGAAAAATATGTGTTGAATTCTTTGTACACAAAATAAACCATAAAAATTGCTGTGTATGTGAATTCCAAATCGATAAAAAGTACATTAATATATATGTTCAGCAGTGTGTAAATATCCACACTGTCTGATATCATATAGACAAGTGCTATCTAATAACTGTGCTGCAAATGTCTGCAATGTTTCTAGAAATGCTGTGCTGTATCTGCTGAGATGAGGAAAATAACTTGGAAAAAGTCAAAATAAAAAATGCTATGATTCAACTAGACTGGCCGTCATTTGCTTTAAGAGCAAATTCAGGATGTTTCGCCCATACTCCTCATGCAAGAAGTGGGCTGTCCCAAAACAACTCCTGGGCAATTCCAAGTTTCTGCATAATTTATGCAAATGAGGTCCTCATGAGCATAAGTTATGTCCAGGTGCTTTCACCTTTCGTACATGTACCTACATGTACCTACATGTTCAAGATGACATCCGCAGGTTTTACAGTAAGGGGAATACAACATCATGCATAAATTATGCAAATGAGGTCCTCATTAGCATATGTCATGGCCAGGCGTGTGCACCTTTCCTAAAGCTACCTACATGTCAAATATGACATCTGCAGCTTGTACGGTAAGGGAAATACAAGTTTATGCATGAATTATGCAAATGAGGTCCTCATTAGCATAATTCATGGCCAGGTGTGATCACCTTTGCTAACGGTACGTACATCTCAAATCTGACATCTGCAGCTTTTCCGGTAAGGGAATTACAAGTTTACGCATAAATCATGCAAATGAGGTCCTCATTAGCATAATTTATGGACAGGCGTGTTCGCATTTCCTAAAGGTACCTACATGTCAAAGATGACATCCGCAGCTTTTACGGTAAGGGACATACAACTTTATGCATTGATTATGCAAAGTAGGTCCTCATTAGCAAAATTTATGGCCAGGTGTGTTCGTCTTTCCTAAAGGTACCTACATGTCAAAGATGACATCCGCAGCTTTTATGGTAAGGGACATACAACTTTATGCATACATTAGGTCCTGATTAGCATAAGTAATTGTCAGGTGTTTTCACCTTTCCTATAGGTACCTACATCTCAAATATAACATCCGTACCATGTAACATAAGGTACATATAACTTTCTGTAATACCATTAGTACACATCTGCTTGGTTTTAACTCCCAGACAGGGGAAGTGTAGGAGGGCTTATGTTACAAGATGACCTAGTTGTGAGAAAATAACCAAAAATTCCATCAAAAAATTGCAAAATAAATCATTTTGAAGTAGTGTATACCAAAAAAAATAATGGGGTCCTTTGGGTAAATATCCAATGCACAACTAAACCAAATTTCAGGTCCTTAGGTTTCAACACCACGGCACTGGAGGCTGTAATGTGCGACTTTTGTCGGAAAATGACCAAAAAACCTCGATAAAATCATTTTAAAAACTTATATCAAAAAAATTCAAAAAGGGTCTAGGAGTATACACGTACTCTACCTCCATACCAAATTTCAGCTAATTTGGTTGACGGACGACCGAGAAGAAGCGATTTGAAGATTTGACAGGAGAAGAAGGAGAAGGAGAAGAAGAAACCTGACAAAAACAATATGTTTCATTGGCGAAACATAACAAGAGATGGACCTTAATAGTATCATGATGGTGAGACTGTTCTAAAACAAACGGATAGTCAGTCTGGTAACTCATATTGCCATACATGTGACTTTTGGTTCCTTCAAATGGTCAGTGGAAACAAATTTCTTCAAAATAAAACTGCGGCAACAGAATCTACATGGATGCAGATTATAATTTAGATATTCCCCATCACAAGAATTTCGCCCCTTTGACATATTTACAATGTATAAAAGAGACCTGACATTGTTATCAATATCTCATATTTGTGTCTTATAGTTCAGATGACAATACATGGAGGCCATAAGATGTGTGGAGACCATACGAAGTGATGTGATGCTGTAACAAGACAAGACAAGGGATGTAACAAAGACAAAAACAGTGCTGTGCTTCTTGTGAAGTTGTTGTGTGTGTGGCAGAAATGGAGACGCAAGAACAGACCCCAAGTAACAAGTAACAGTAAAGGAATGCTACAAGGTGTAGACAAGGGTCGGTATACTCTCCCTGAGACAAGGTTATCCTTGACAACAAGAGACAAATAATAAGACTCTGCCTGAGATCTTTTTCTCAGAATGTTCTTAATAATAGGCTAGTGATCTTCATCCAGATCTTTGAAATAATAATTTTCATTTTCCTTCTGCAAGCATACAAACAAATCTTCAAAAATTACGAATATAGGCTAAAAATCTGTGTGCTACATGTGTGTAATATTTTTTTCTTCATTTTAGGTTTTATTAATGCAAAAGGTAACAAATCTTAACCTTCTTCCTGCTACACTATAACTTTTTTAGCACTAATTTTGTATTTGTATTGCTTCTGGTCAGGAGATAGGTAGCAGGGAGAAGGTTAAATACTCACAGCAAAGATCACCACTTATAGCTGAATCAGACATCCAGTGACAGAAGTGCAAAATCTTTGTCTGACAGAAAATAAGGACTGATCGTTTTTTTCCAGGCTTCTCTTTAATGTCTGTTTCTCTTTTTTTTTCAAGCGACTCAGGGAGGTACACGAACCCCGTCTGCAGAACAAAGACGTGGCTTTACCTTCCATTTGAAAGCGATAAAGATTTCGGAAGCTCCCGCCACTTTTGAGCTTCCAATACCTCCGCTTGTGGGGAGGAGGCGGGGAGTCAAATTTGGAGCTCCCACTGCTGGCATCGCCTGCAGGAGCGAGGAGAGGGACTGAGCAGTGTGCCGAGAGGAGAGGAAGGAAAGAGAGAGTAGAGAAGGAAGATGAAATGAACAGAAGGCAGAGATCCTTTCTCCAACTTTCCACATGATCGAGGTCTACGTCGTTTAGCTTTTGATGAAGACGACGTTTTGAAAATAAATCTAGAAATGGAAAATAAGAAAAAGCAAACTTTATGATTTAAGATGAAATGAACAGAGGGTAGAGAAGATTTCTCCAACTTCCAACATGATCAAATGTTTACCTACTTTGTTGTTTAGCTTTTGATATATTTAATGAAAACTAAACTTGAAACCAAGAATGAAAATAAGTTTTAATCTCTGATTATTAGGAAAGTAATTTCAAAAATATGGACAATGAGAAAAAGCAAACTTTATGACAATGAAATGTACAGAAGGAAGAGAGGCTCTCTTCAACTTTCCACATGATTTTTGAAGTCTACCTACAAGTTGACTTTGTTCTAACTTTCTGTCATGATATGAAATAATTAATGTCAAATGTCAAAATAGATTGGAATCTTTTAGGATTAGGGATTAATTTCAAACCATGAAAAGAATTAGAAAACAAAATGTTCATGAACATCGCAAAATTCTAGATAAACTTTTGAGTCTGATGAAATTTGAAATGAATTTTGTTTCTTTTGTTAGTTTGTTAGCCACATGGACAGGACAGAGTAGAGAAAGAACGTACAGTAACATTTACGTAATCTCCTGCTACCTACCATTAACATGTTTATCAAAGCGCACAAATTTTACTTATTATGTAGTACACAATCTTACCTAACTACAAGAAGAACACTAGCACATCAATTCTACATGAAACACAAAAAGAAATTACCTTCTGAATCGATTTGGTTATTATTAGTCAGTAATGCATGATGCTACAGAATACTTGACAACTTCGTAGACTTTACTATAGCTAGAATACGAGCGATCACTGTTTTTGTTTACATCTGGGGTATTCGGCAACTGGTAAGCAAAATGACGTTAGCAGATTTGATTTAATTGAAATCTAAATCTGTACATCAGATTACTGATTCATATGTTAACTAATATTTTGCCTACCACCCGTTTTTTGCCTACCACTGCGTCACTGTGATGTCATTACGATCGCTAGTATAATATGGATAAGAGGCTATCTATCGTTCACTAACTAGCTAATGTTTATTGTGTGCATAGATGTGGTTAATTAGCACACTGAGATTGTGATTAGTTGGAGAAATTAACGAGTGCAGATGCAGCAGATGAAAGGAGCAGCAGAAATGCATATTGGGTACACATGGAGGGTATGTCTCGGGGTAAGGCACGTAATAAAAAAAGAAATCACATATTTGTATGTACAGTATCTCCCCATCCTTACAAAAGAAGGAAATTTGGGCAGCACTTTAACCTCTGAAGAAAATGAAATCTGTTTTGTAGCAATGTAACAGAACACTTGCAGTTTTACAAAGCAAAAGTTTACGAATCCCCTTTTTCTGAAAGTATGACTGGAAGATTTTGAAAACAGAAAAAACTGATCAAAGCGATGTGATGACAGAATGAGGAACAAAGTATGTGGGTACATGTGAGGAGATGTGTGGATTGGGTTGTGGGTAGTGATTACGGACCATGGGTTGTGATTTCAGACTGTGGGTTCAGATTTGAGAACAATTAGGGTTGTGATACAACAAACCATGGGCTGTGGTTTTGGAAGGAACATGGGTTGTGATGTCAGACCGTGGGTTGTGACTTGAGAACATGGTTTGTGACACTACGAACCGTGGGTTGTGATTTTTGAACATGGGACATGAACATGGGTTGTGATAACGGCCCATGGGTTGTGACATTTCAAACTGTGGGTTGTGATTTCGGACTGTGGGTTGTGATGTCAGAAAAAGGATTGAAATTATGGACCGTGGGTTGTGAGTATAGTCTGTGGGTTTTACCATGGGTCAGAATAATGGGTTGTAAATACACAGCATGGGGTGCAATAGACCAATCCCATAGACCCACCAACAGCAGTCCAAATGCAGTAATGCAAAAATTTGGCCCAAATTAGCTACTCTCTCATTGGTTAAACTTAGGCTATATTGATGGGCAACTGGGATTAGTCTATTACAGACCATTGGTAGTGAATAAGGCGTGAGGACCAAGTGAAATGGAGCGTTGCTAAGCAACGTGGCGATCAAGCTGCCTGGGTCGTGGTGAGGTCAGAGGTCAGATCAAATTCTTAGGGGTCATACACAATTAGTGACGTAGATAAAAAAAATTCTTGATATCTGAAAATAGAATTTGTGTTACACAAAAACATGCATGCAATAGCAGTATTAAGCACCAACAGAAGCTACATTGTATAGCAGAATTACTGTCAGAAATGCACAGCACCCATCAAAAATCTCACATCGGTAAAAAAAACCCACTGTGAAAGCTTTACTTACTAAGGAATCTTAATTTAGTGGTTGGAAAAGAAGGCAAAAATACTGTCAAACCAAGACAATTTCTATCAAAAGCTTGAAGAGATTTGTCAGTACTTTACAAGCCAAATGCCCCAGGAAAACCCTTCTTGTTCCACAATGTCAAACTTTTTTTCAAAATGGTGGAAAAAAATATTTCCAAACATCAACACCCTTCATTTTCTAATGGACTAGCCAAGTGTAATAAAGTAAAGGATAAAAACGGATTAAACCGTCTAATAAAAAGGGTGGAATTTTTTGGACAGCAATTTAAAACATGTGAACACCATCATACCATCGCCGTTGTTTGCGTCCGAGCTCTTTCCAGCTCCGGAGCTTTTCATTCGCCGATGCCGCTTTTTCCCGCCGCCGCCACTCACGGGAGTGGGTGGGGGGTCCATTTTTCCACTGTCTTTGCTCTCCTTGGCTGTTTCACAGGCACAACCATTAGCAAACATACCTGTGAGGGAAGATGTCATACAACATGTTAGATAAAGACTGTGTATTACAATGAAATCGTCAACACACACAAAATGTTAGGAAACAATTACTTTATGAATTGTATTGTATCATGTGTCATTGGAAACCTTATTTATGATCGATTAATATCAAGTTTCCAAACTTTGTGTTCAGTTTAAAAGGGAGGGAAGAAGTCATACAAAAATATGAGATAGAGACTGTGAATTACAATAAAATTGTCAATGTAGTAATCAAGCCAATACAAGCAGTATAATGTTGACATAATTCTGCTAGGTACCGCAAGACTGCCATACTAAAAAGAAACAGTGAATTTGGAGACATCTACTAATGAAGCTTCATTAATCCCTGAGGAATGCACACTTCAGATATCCAGGTGTTCAAGACATTTTTTAAGAAAGCCTCAGTCTATAACAGTTTTTTTTTTCATGTGGAGGTCTAAGGGAACCCAATGGAATTATGTTTGCAGATGTTAATCCCTAAGAAACATTTTCTTTTTGAAGTTAACACACTAAGAATTTGACTGAAAGGGGGAAGAAACTTGACTGTTTAACAACTTTGCTCTATGGAAAACATCCCTTCATGTTTAGAAGGCAATCTGTACATTTTGGGTGTACATGCCTTTGAAGCGCCACACAATGTAGGGTCAGGTGGAGGAATGTGACAAACAAGAAAAGATTAATCAATACATTTAGGGTTAACCAATTTTCTTATGAAGACTTTGATTAAATTTTGAGGGTGGAATGTTGCTTTGAAAAAAAGTTGCCATAAAACAATCTGATATGAAATTCTGTGACTGGTCTTTTTATGTATGGTACCAAGAATAACACGAAGACAAAGCTAAGAAAAAGTTCAGAAAAAAGTGACAAACAAAACAAAGGATATATAAGCACACCTGAGAGATGGCGGACTGGTGAAGAAACGACGAGGGACACACAAACACACACACACACACAAACAAACAAAATACAGAACAGACATTATGTCACAAAAGACTCACAATCATGGAAGAAAAACACTACATGGAAATATGAAAGGCTGCAAAATGATCGTGTTGGGATTTTTTTCACATGAATGCAGCATAAAACAGACAGTACCAAATTTAAAGTAAAACGGAAGCAATGGTAAACAAACAGTTTGACAGAACTAAGTCAAAATATGTAAATTCATATTTATATTCATTGATAGAATTTTAATTAACTACATTCCCTATGAATTTTGATTAAAAATGTGTTTAACTTGAAAACATGAAGTGTTGAGTCTATCTATTGCCTTTTCATGAGTGTACACCCCTCTAGGTTTATATAGAATGGTCAAAATAAAGCAAGCATGACAGAAAATTAGAAGATACCACTCCATCGCAGGGGTTGTGAGTCAGATGAGAAGAAAAGCTTGTTGAGATAGGATGGAATGTAGTTTACGGGGGTCTGCATGGGGGGATACAAGTTATGCACTGCGTCAAATTCAACCACCAGCTGATTACGTAAAATGAAAATAGCCCATGAAAAAATGGTATGAAAGGCATTATTTCATCAACCATTTTCATTTTAAGTACATGTAATGGGCTGGTAGTCATATTCAACGCAGTGCATAACTCGTAACCCCCATGCAGACCCCCAGTAGTGGAAAGATGTGGACGGCTTTCCTACCGTCAAAGCGAGAGCGTTGGTCGCGATGACCAGCAAGATCGATACAGGACTGAGCGCGAAAGAGCTCGGGAAAACCTAAAGCATGAGAAATGAGCAGAGAATAAATCATGTAGCAAAAATCAAAAGGAGAAAAATAGTGGAAAACAGACAATGGATTAGGCAATCATGAAGAAGTAAAATGTCAGGTAAAGAGATTAAACATGAAAGGAAAACTTGCTCTATCCCTCAATGATAAAACTACAAATGAAAAAGAACTATGGTACAGTCACAGTCATAGCTCAATCAATTCAAATCTTTCATGATGATTGTGGACTGGGAAGGCAAAGAACACACTTCCAAACCTGGAAGCTGTAAAACCTAAAAGGATGTACATGTAGGTGCAGCAGCAAAAGAAATAAAAAGGAAAGAAAGTGCATGAAGAAGAGAGAGCATCTTGAGCCATGAGATGCATGGTTGTTTTTCTTGTTTGTGGTTGTTGTTTTTTCCTCAGCACTAGTCTAAGGTAAAACCAAGCTGACAGACAGTGAGAGGTGTTGAAGTTTTGGCTGCTTGCGAGAAAAAGCACTGCATGCAAAGCAGTACAGAAACTGTGTTAACACATACAGCAAACCCACACGTTAGCTGGCAATCATGGCTGCTCAACTGGAAAATAAAAGGTTCAAGGCTGCCCCCTATTGTCTGGCAGGTTAACTGCAGCTACTTTTGTGAGAAATCAAAAAAAGAATTACACTCCACCATTTTTTTAAGTGCTTCATATTTGCATCTTTACCAATTCCATTTAAAGAACCTTTCAATCAGACCACATCAATTTTATTTTCTGGTTCTCGTTTCAAAAAATGCTGAACAGTTACTGCAAGATTAGTGTGAAAACAGAGGTTGAGTGGGAAGTCTGTACCTTGGTACACACAGTTTCAAGGAATGAATGGAGCAAGATTGAAGTTTTCCTCCCTGCCCTCTGTTTTCATCTTGATCTTTTGCCAAAAATTGAAAAAAAAGGCTTATAGAACGGAGAAAATAAATTGGTGTGGCCTTAGATCCAGCTAAGCCAGCCAGCAGAGGTGTTAGTTGCTTCCACAATGACGGAGATAACAGGAAGGGCTTACCACAATGTTCATGCCATGCAGCATGCAGGGAGAGAATCACAACAAGCTCATTAGTGAACATGTCATTGGTCAATCATTGGCCAATCAAAAGAACACATACAGACGTCCATGTCATTGGTCAATCACTGGCCAAGCAAAAGAACAAATTGGGAAGGTCATGTCCTTGGTCAATTACTGGCCAATCAAAAGAACATATTGGGAAGTCCATGTCATTGGTCAATCACTAGCCAATCAAAAGAAAACATTGGGAAGGTCATGTCAGTGGTGAATTACTGGCCAATCAAAGACCATATTGGGAAAGTTATGTCATTCGTCAATTACTGGCCTAACAAAAGAACACATCAGGAAGGTCATTGGTAAATTACAGGCACAATCACACATTTCAAATCATGCCATTGGTCAATCCCTGAATAATTGCAGATTGATCATGTGAGAAGTCAACGCAGATCAAGCAACTTTTTGCTGACAACATTAGCAAGAGGGGTCATGACATTGCTCTACAACTAGCCAATCAGCAACTTAAAAAAAGAATATTTAAAACAAATGAGATGTTTCTACTTCTTTTGACCATCTCTATAGAGAAAATGTTAAAACATAGCAGAACTAAGAAAAACACATACTTCTTTTTCAAATCACCATTGGAAGAGAGGCTATCTTAATTTGTTTCGACTTGCTAATTCATACAATTGATACCAATAAACATGACAAAATTTGAATTTGATTGACAGTTAACTGTCTTTTTGACTGACAGGTGCCACTGACCTGGAGTGACAGAGTTATTGGAGATGATGACGGCGTTGTCCCACTGCTCTGATGAGGTGAATGAACAGGAGCGGGTGTGGTTGCCCTCCCCACCTTTGAACGAGACAAGACTGATACCATTCCGTTCTCGGCTCAAGGCCACATCATTGGAGAACGTGCCTGCGACAGAATGCAACAGTGTCGTCATGCTTTTACGCCGGGTGCGCCACAGAGCCTCATGCAGCGGAAATCTATCATAAGCTGCATGCATGCATGAAGGAACGCAAAGCCTTCAGGAGTAGCCTGAGTACCGTCCTCCGTAGTGACCACTGGCTCAATGCTTTTTGCTTGCTAACCACAGAGTTGTTGCGAAAAGCATTGAGCCTGCGGTCACAATGGAAGTTGGTACTCAGGCTAATAATATAGGGGTGCTTCTAGCATTGAACTCATCAAGAACCCAGCTGGGGCTATCTCCAGCTTTACATTTTTTCCGTCCCACTCTTGTTTGGGAGCCCATGTAGTTGATTTTTGTTGTTATATCTGTCATTTTATGCTTACGAAAATACATTTTCATTAATTTCTTCAAATGTTCTAGATGGAAGGGGTGAAATTTTTGTCCGCCCTAACAAGGAAATTTCAGTCCTGGAATGGAGGGATGGGTCCTGGAGACAGCCCTGTACCCAACACACTTATGCAAAGGAGTAGGGTTGACATGGTGTGCTTGCAATGTGCTTGGCTGAAAATGCAACTTGCAGCAAAGCCTCAGGCTAGTCCAGGAATTGCAAAGCTGAAGTCTAACTTACATGTAGTTTGATTAGGGTTAAGGAGGCATGTGTATCAAATCAGCGTGTGGTGAGCTTGTACAAATGAACTACCTGTTGATGTTGTGGGCTAGAACTCACCCCCTATGCCGTGTAAGATTGTCATGCTGTGCCTATCCTTTATGAATAATTATGTGCAGTAAGAAGGCAACACCATCTTAATTTGTTGGTTCTCAGATTTTGACAAACATAGTGGAAAATCTTTCATGAAAACCAAAGAATTGTTGCCCTTTATGGCTAGTAACTCACCCCCTATACTGCCTGAAATAGTCATACTGTGCATGTCCTTAGTGATGCCGTTGGTAATACTGGGACTGGGGGTTCCATGATAAGTGGCAGGGGCGCCCTGGGGCGTGGCCCGCGGCGGTCTCTTTCCCGGGACCTTGACTGTCGTCCCTAGCAACCTGATCTCCTTCCCATGTATGTCCTCCATGTAGTCCTAGAGACATTGTTAAAGATTTAGAGATCAAATTTCAGTGAACTGTATAACACAAATTACATGTAGTTCTCATACTCCACTGGTTTCTAGGATAATATTATGCACAGTACAATACAGAAAATTTCTACTGCCATTATAGTGTCATCAGGTTCTTGGTAAATCACTGGACAACAATGAAAGTTTTTGACACACAAATACTACAAAATCACCTGCCAACGCTTCAGTAACTATCAGGCATCTTCCTCAGTGCAATACTAACTGGTTCTACTTGGACTGAAAATTGGAACTTTGTTATTAGAATTTAGTAGAAACTTTGTACTTTAATACTAGTCCATGCTTGGTTGTGGACAAGGAGTCTTTCTATTCAGTCACTTACCAACTTGATGAAACTATTCACAGACTACTTGTCTATATCATATATAGATTCAGCTCTTATGATTAACGATAATTGACACAATTACTGTTTACTAATTAATAAAGAAGAGTGAGTTACTAACATTGAGGGCAGTAGGTAAGTTTTACATACACATAAGAACACTAAATTTCATATTTTGATTGACGATAATTGAAATGATTAAGGTTTACTAATTAATAAAGAAGAGTGAGTTACTTACATGGAGGCTGGGGTGGTAGGTCATTCTGCCGTCATCACACAGTGTCACATATTTTTTCTTCCACTCCTTGTTCAGGGATTTGCTACTTCTCTTGTAAAGATAACCCTGAAAAATAACCAAAAAAATCATGTTAGCATGACAGTTTATCTGAGTAGGTAGAAGTCATTTTTGAAGGAATTATCTATACTTATGGTCCAACTTAAAAAAAGCTTCACAGTCCAAAAAGTATAATTCTTTACTCTTAAATCAAAAGCTCAATTCCTTGTAAACAGAAATTGATGTGCATAGTTCCTTCTATCCTCCTTTGGGTATGATTCTAGAATTATGTCTTATCAAAAAGTTCATTTGCAACTTATAAAGCCTCTAGCCCTGCTCTGAAAATGAGCAAAAATGACATTTTGATGAAAATTCATCTGTGTTGGTTGAAGTCATTGTACATGTAGAAGGAAATACATTAAACTTTCAATCAATCCTAAAAATGCTACGTACACCATCAGAAATTTGGCACGGTCCAATACTTTAGCGTTGGGTCAAAAGTTTAATTCCTCAACACATAAATTAATGTGCATAGTAATTAGTATCCTTCCTACCACCTTAAGGGTATGACTCTTATCTAAAATTTCATTAGAGACACAGAGCCTCTAGCTATGCCCTGCAAAACAAAAATTACATTTCCATAAAACTTCATTTGTAGCTGTGTTGGTAGAAGTAATGAGTAGCTGAATCAAGTGTATTCTAACCAACCCTCAAGAATGCTAATTGCAGTTGTAAATTTCTTAAGTTCAATTTCTTAAGTTTAATTTCTTCTAGTACAGAAAATAGTATTTAGCAACGTACACATGTATATACCTTTCTATCACCCTCTGGGTATGACTCCAGAATTATGCTTCTTATTAAAAATGTCATTAGTAATACAAAGCCTCTAGCTATAGCACTGCCCTGCAAAACCAAGTTAATGCACTTGTATGAAAGTTCATCTGTGTTGATATGACATTGTACTATTTTGTAGAATAAATTAAACCTAAGTATGATTATGATTTAATACTCAAGAATTACACACGCTACACAGTCAGTCAAAGGCTCAACTAAGACCACTTCTATAATGTTGTATCTATGTCTAATTCCTACAAAGAAATACTGCATGTATAGTATCCTTCTATCACCCTGTGGGTATGACTCTAGAATTATGTTTCTTATTAAAACTTTAATTAGAGATTCAAATCCTCCAGCTCTGCATCAGTGAAACAGATACAGCCGATACCAAATTATAATTTGATTGATTCTCTTTTCCAAGTGCTTCTAGTTCGGGGTGACTGATAACATTTGAAGCAATCTTTTTGTTTCTTAGTACAAGTTCATAATCATTTAATATGTAAAATTCATATGAATATTCTATGTGATCTGAGTGTAGTAACATCTTATGTTTGTGACCTAAATTTTCGCATCATAAATAAAAACATGGAACAAGGAGAAAGGCCCTTAACTCCGCAATATGCTTTCCTGAACCAATCAGTAAGTGAAAATCAATGGATACGGACGATGCACGTCTCTAATGTGTTTGCCGCGGGCGACCATTCCGAGCAATCTCAGCGCCATATTGTGTAAGACCTGTAAGATTTAATGTCGAAACACTCTATTCTTGTTGCTTCAAAGAGGTGGAAGAATCCTTTGCAATTTGACATTCACTGATTTGGTGATGTGCTAGCTAACAGTGTTCGATACTTTGCTTCTGGTACAAAATGTGCATACATGTAGCTCAAGGGTAGACATGTCAGGTGTCATCTTAAAGTTGATCTACTTTGGTTTAGCCACACAATATTTGAATTTTCAAGAGATTCTAGCTCGACGACCAATGCTTATAAACAAAGAAGAAATTGTAACTTAAAATTGGGACTGGCCTTGCCACGAGTAGACTTAGAGCTAACACTAAAAAAGTCTGAAAAACGTTACTTCACATGCACAAAATCTAGTTAATAATCTTTATTTATCAACAGAGAGTTACACACTTCTTATAAGTCTAGAATCCCTGAAAATTGGTGCTATTTTATGATTTTGACAGGAAAGAGCTATACAGAATGTGTTCAGCACTGATTGTAATTATGTGCAAGCATATGTCGATTATCCCATCATCAATCTTTCAAGTCTTACCAACACCGTGGCACAGATATGTCTACCTGCAGTCATTAATTCTCACACTAAGACTGGTGACTCATTAAAACTGATCTTCTGACTTAACAAGGTAGATGCAGAATTTCATTTGCATAATACATAGGGTAAAATTAGAGCTGTGCAGGTATTTCTGATGTCTACCTGCACCTAACCTGTTCCCTGTCCATGTAACGTTTACTAAGTTAATTTTGCCAGGTTGTCACATACATGTACATCTGCCACCTTAAGAAAATGTGTATAAAAAGATCTCAAATGCAACTTCCCCCAGTATAATGCACTCCTGTATATCTAAACTGCACACCTGGGGGTGCTGCAAGAGAAACATCTCAAACACACTGTTTTTCGAAGTGGTAGATATACATGTCATGTTTGTAACGTGAGAACTAACACTTAAATGTTGGTGGATGTTACTGGGTTTATACATGTAGGTTTATTTGGATTCTTGTATGCTGCAGTTCATTGTTAAAAAAGGTCCATACGTCCAAAATAAAATTGTCAAATTTTTTCTTATCAATTTCTTGACCCATTTCCTTGCCAATCGACCTGTGGAATATGAAATTCAGAAATGCAATAAGATTTGCTAGGTGCAGAAAATTCAGTCAGAATGTTACCTGCACCATGATAAAAAAAGTACATTTCTGACCATACTTAGGTTTCTTTCACACCGATATCATCCTTTCTAACCTTCTCCCTTCTGAAGTAGCTTTTAGGCACCAAATTTGCATTGGCTTCAGGGTTAAGCAGCAGGTAGAAGGTTAGGAATCACAACACCATCTAACATTCTGTATGCATACAAATTTGAAGATCCAAGTCATCTCTTCCGACCCCTAAAGTAATTCCACACTTCGCAGGGGAATAATTCATGAAATCCACCAGGGATCTGTACAAGGCCGTACTACGCAGGCACGGGTTAGTAGGTCACCGCATACGTCGATTCCGACAGCGCCCATCCGTGATATTGGAAAAAGGAGCGACAGGAAGATAGATAATCTGAAGAGATATCTTGTCTCTAAGATCAAACCTGGGTGCATTAAAGAGCCCAACACACTTGTTGATATCAGAGTAGGGGTGACCTGGTACATGCTTGGCTGGATACAGAAGCCGAGCCATAGTGAAGCCACATTGCACTATCAGCTTATGCCTCGCCTCAATAGATGCTTTACCTTCACATTAAGATACTGGAAGATTTTTCATTGTCCAAATTACTGCCAATGAGTCTTTTGACAGGGTAACTGACCCATTTCTTGTGGCAATTGTATTTTTATGAGCAACAGCTTGCCAGATATTGTAATAAACTGTACAGAGAGTTATATATTAGAGACTTAAAGACGTAGGGCAATCACAAAACTCAGAATTGGCTGTCACAAATTAAGAACAGAAACCGGAAGATTCCAAAAAATTTCTATCGACCAGAGGGTTTGTCCATTTTGTGCTAATTGAAGACAAATATCACTTTTGACATGTGACAACCCCTGCATGGAATACATAGGAAAATATTAAAGAATGTTTAGACAATAAAAATTTCTCCAATATTTGTAAAAACCCATTCTAAACCCATACTATACACTCTCGTATTAGGTAGATTAGCCCTTATATATATACATAGAACTGTAGTTATGTACCAGCCATACTTTGTACCTTGTACAATTGTTCCGCAATATATAACTTTAAAATAGATTTCTTGCCTCATCAAGAGTCATTGTCACCAATACTCAAACAGACTGTTAGTGGTAGAGCACATTCAAGTAATTTTTATTTCTCACTTTAAAAACGGCTTGTGATGTCAATGTTTGAATTAAAGACCAATTACAGAGGCCTACTACTTTATTACAAAATAAAATGTCATCACCCCCAAAGGGAAAATTGACGTACGACCATTAAAAGGCCTAACCATAATGAGAAGAGCTTCCAGCTGATACAGGTACTCCATTCTTGCGCTGATTACAATATTGGAAAAAACTATACCTCCATTTTTCAAGAAGGTAATGACACTTGAATGTGTTTTGTGCAGTGTCTATCAATTCAACAATCTCTCTTCTGATGTTGGCTTAGATTGGAACAGAAATGCCAGTTTCTGCTGGCATATCTAAAACACTGTCCCACTTACTATACATTTAAATGAGTAGATGATGCCATATGATTGGTCCATTTCTAACCAATCAGGATGCACAAATGTGTGTAACAGTCAGAAACATAAAATCACCTGTCCTTGGTACTGAAGTACAACATTTCGTTTATTTTTCCCCAATTTCTTTGACTGGTGTTATTCCTTCATTGATGACATGTATGATGATATACACGACACACATATTTCATTTTCAAAACTACGATATTTCATAATTCGATGACTGTATGGGTCAATATTTACAATATTGGAAGAGTGAATTTTGTGCAGAATTGATAAAACAAAAACCTAAATTTTATGTCCATATAAGGTAAAATGAACGTAAAATGCTGGTTTCCCACCTGCTTGATTGGAATAGCCCTTCCACTACCAAAGTCGCCGTTTTGTTGTCTCTTCTTGTCATCATCAGCATTTTTCCTGGGCTGCAGATGAAAAAGAAATTAACACAATTAATCAACAATCACAATGTAATATATCACAATTATATAACTGCAAGTACCCTGATAGTATCATTAATAACAGCATGACAAACATGAAAGGATTTGGTTTGTTTGCTTGCTTGTTTGAGCCTTAATTCATTCATGAAAAACTTGAATTGGCCTGCTGGTCACTTTTTATCGAGCTCACGAGGGAAGAGGTAAGGGGCAGAAAAAATATAACAAAGATACAGATTGAAGTCCTAATAAATCAATAAACACATATTATAGTCCTAATAAACTATCACTTATTAGACATACATGTATATCTTTACACATACACAGTACTATAAAAATACATAACAAAATGAAGCATATGGTGTGTGTCCGTTCATTTGGGTCGTTTCAGTAATTGCACATTAAAGTCTCTTGAAATAGGACAAAGTTTGGAGGACCTTGTACTTTTTTTGTAACAAGGTCTTCTGCTGTCAAATATCTGTGTTAGTGTCACAGATGATAAATACTTTCATACATCTTAATATTACATAACCTTCAAACTGTCCATGGAATAATCTATATTTGGGATTTTCTGTGCAAATGCTGAGAATATGGCTGTCAGAAAACATGAATATCATATATCCTCTCTCTTTGTAATTCATCATTATGATAATTCCTCATATTTCAAACTCCTTGTAGTTCCCTTAAAGTTCTCGACATCATTTTGTTCATAAAAACAGTCATTGATACATTTTAGCTTGGGATGTAACTGGTACAGGGTGACCTTGAAACATGGCGGCCATTTTTCATCAGAGGGCAGTGAGTGACATTTCCCATGATACACCTCTACGGGATGATGGTAAATGGTCTACCCTTGGGTGCGATAGCTATGACACGATAAAATATGACCCAATTTTCTTCTCCCTACTTCACATTCCTTGCAGATGACAACAAATTAGGTCACCCCGTGGGCTTAATGCTACTGACTGCAAAAAGGTGATAAAAACATGGCACAAAATGTCGATCCTAGGATAAATATTTCAATAAATATTCTATCTAACCAGGAAACAGGTCAAGAAAACTTGTGGCTTTTCCCCACTAAAAACTGGACATGGGTAGTAACAATATGACAGAATGACTCCCCCAGAAAATTTCTGTACAAAAACACAAAATGAAAAAAACACAAAATGAAAAAAACACATTTTCTTTGACACAAGAGATAGTCATCTACATGTGCATTGTCTGAATGTAATTTGCTAAAGATCATTATACCATTGTTTATCATAATGTCATAATGATCAAAATATGTGATGAAAGTAGAAGTAAAATAGGATGAAGCCAATGGGTCAATAATTATATACAACTTTTTAACATTTCAAACCTCGAAATAAATGTCTGAATACAGAATAAGAACTTTTGAATAATATTTCACCAGCAATTTAAAAACGTCTTGTCTCAATTTAAACCTCTGCTCATCTATGTAACTAGATTAATTACCACCATTATTAAGTGTTTACAAGACAAACTACATGCACACATTAGGAGTACCATGGGAATACACTATGTTCTTTAAAGGTGCCCTAAGCGATTTCAGGGGGTAAAACTTGAAATATTCTGGGGAAAGTTAATCTGTTTGGTGAGGTTGAAATTTACATTTACTTCCCTATATTAGCACATCTGCATCATTATTTCATACTTTGGGCGTTTAAAAATAGTCACAAAGCAAGCCACAAAAGGAGTATTTTATTTATTGGGTCCCCCCAAAAATCAGCCCAGAATCCAGCCGTAGCCGTTTTCTGTCGACAATCTTCGGTAACTTCCGGCCGCGTGACGTCACAATGCCCAAGCACATTGAGCCATGACCACGTGATTATTTCTTCGGAAGCGTTCGGGACTTATCGGTCAAAATCGTGCATGTTCGGAAGATTTGAAATGATGGCTGGCCTCCAAGTGCTCAGATTTTCAATGAGTTCCCACCGCACAACGACATCACATTTTTGCTCCATGATGGTCGATATACAATGGGATAATGTTATCTAAACTTACTATGGATAGAAATCAGAAAAAAATTGATTTTGAATATATGACTTTCAGCGGCCTAATATTGCTTAGGTTACCTTTAATGACAGAGTAAGAGGTAATGATTGATGGTAGTGATGCTTATTTGGCTAGCCAGTCCGTCGGGGTTACCAAATGACATGGGGGCATCGGGATGAGTCATTCATTGTCTAATGACTGTCATTTCTCTTCCCAAATACCTCTATCTCCATTATTACACAGAAGTGATTTGCAGATCAGAACCCAAGGTTTTGTTTTTCTCCGTGTTTTTTTTGTAGCAAAGGAAGGAAGTGAACACCAAAATGTTATGAGTCGCATGGTTTTACAAAAAAAAAGATAGCCTTCTTTTCTCAATTTAAGACCAAAAAGTTATGATTTTCATGACAGGGAGGAAAACAAAAATGAAGAAAAAGAAAACAATAAAAAGATTTCAAAAAGTCCAATGAACAGAAATTCAACAGTTTGCAAATTCAACAAAAATTATAGAATAATGAGCATAAAACCTACAAATTTGGGTCACTATTGTATAGACTGGTACCATGTCTTTGTCACCCATCCTTCTTCCCTCTGAGATTGACACTGAAATTTGCACCACCCCCCCAAAGTTAAAACTTGGAAGGCTCAAATTCTTTACTGATAGTTCACTAATACTTTTTTAAAGCTATGATCGTTGTCATCTAATAGTGGGATTCAGAAAAATCTTACTAAAACCTCTTAATAGAGGGATCATCGATCCCCGTGAGATTTTTGCAATGACTCACTCGCCACCTGTTCATATAGAACGTTCAACATTCTGTCCTTGCACCATAGTAATTAATATACAAGTCATGTTCAAACTAGATCTTAAGCCTGAAGCTTATACATGACTCACTTCTTGAACTTATCATTCCAAAAGTACTCCTTCACAACTGGCATTCTAATGTTCCGACTGTCTGAGCTAGTCTGAGTACAGTCATGTAATATGGCAAAAACAGTCAAAAACAGTCAAGCCAGACCATCTTTGCATAAGGACCACCTGACCATTGATATACATGTGTTTTGTACAGTCAAAGTTGTCCTATATAGCTAGTGACCTCCTTTACATAATGGCCACCTGGCCGTTGTGGCCACTTTTTTATGATCCCTTAGAATATTTTCCCCATTGACCCAAGCATTAGGAACCCTGTCTATAGTGACCACCTGTCTACTACTACATTTTCTTCAAGTCCCTTGAGTGATCACTATAGACTTGTGTACTATGTATTTGAAAGACGTAATTTTGATGTCGCATCCAATCTTCCCTGACATTAGACACACCCCATTCCCCTGACAGTCAGACAGACACAGCATCTGACCTCGACCCCACAAAGACGCCAGTACACCGTACACCTGTGTGACATTTATCACGTCTGTCTCGTCCTGACTATCTGCTTATATTATATACGGGACACACAGGTGGACATACTGACTGAGACTAGTGAGAGGACAAAGTATGATTTTTCGTTAGCTAGTAGTGCAATGTGGCTTCGGAGAATCCTTCATAGATAACTTTAAAGAATGCTATAGATAGCTAGATATGCAAAACTTATGTGTGACAGGTTGTTCAGTGTAATATAAATATAGCCAGCTGCTGCCGCGCTGCGCGTCTGCAAAGCTAGTGTGTTATACCGAAGGGCGGTTATACTAGTCTTGCTATATAGATACAGATACGCTGTCAAAGGTTTCTGCCGTTGCAAAATATATACTGCGCTCCAGGGCATATCCAAAATTCTTAGAACGAGAAGTTGTAGCCATTGATGGATGTGGTGGATTTAGCTGCAGTTGCAACATTTGCCAGAGGAGAAGCTTAAACAGGGGATTTATTTGACAAGGAGTGGGTGGATTCTGAAATGGTGTAGTCGTAGGTGGAAGAGTTTTAATGCAGTTCTTTTGATTACTTTGTACAGGAAAGACTGTACATGATGTAGAGTATAGTTTAACCTTCTCCCTGCTGCGAAACTCCGTAATCAATTAGAGGATGGGGTGCCAAATGGCTACTTCAGTGTGCTAAAGGTTAAACTCCAATGGGTATGTTATTAATATGCCAGTGGTTTCAAAGAACCCATCACACTTGTTGAAAAGATGAAAAGAGAGGGGCTTGTGTAACTGGTTAAAATGTGAGTCTGCAAACTGTATCACACTATCAGCCATTAGAAAAGCATCACTGGAATTTCAATGAAGGTTAGACATCCAGGTAATAAGATACCTAGTTTTTGCTTAACCTTCTCCCTGCTGCTTAATTCTGTAACCAATAAGGAATCAGGTGCCAAACGACGACTTCAGTGTGCAAAAGGTTAAGAACCGGAGATCTTGTCCAGTCACTGACGAAAGGTAGTAGATGCTACCTGAAACAACCAACTGTTTTCTAAAATCTATCCAGTTGCTTGAGTAACTGTTACCTTGCGCATCTCTGGTATTCTCTCCCTCAATAGAAAACGACAACTTTATCTTAAAAGCTTTTTCTACCAGAGCTTGTGGGTCATGTCAAGTTAACAAAAAATGACAAACGTTGCCCACAAGCAACTATCGTGAGACAATAATGATGAGTTCGCTTCAGTAAAACCCATTTCCTTCAAATGGGCCATATCCCTTGTGAAAAGAAGATACTGTATGCTGCATAAATTCTGAACACTGTCCCAGAGATATAAACGACAATCATATACTTGCGCATGGTGGATGGGTCGTACAATCTGAGTCTATCAAAATTGTCTCTTTTACTTCCATATTTGTCCATCTAAATGGCACAGGCAGAATTTACAGGAGGAAATGCTATAGCAGCAATACCGAATCTATTTCCTTGGTCTTTGGACATATCTTAACTTCAGCTATAGGTCAATATGAAAACAGAGAACTGGGAGGAAAACTTGAATCTGACTATAAGTACATTCTAAAGCAAAGTTGTAGTACTGTAATTTCCAATACAAAAATTGGACTTGAATCTGACTACAGTGTATATTCACTCCCTCAAACTGACAGTTGCAAGGTATACAGACTTTCCCATCAGACTAGATGTTTTCATTCTAATTTTTCAGTTCAGCATTACTTTTTCATATCCAAGAACCAACAGATTAAATCGGTGTGGCCTTAGCAAGAAAAAGGTTAATGAGAAAGCTTAGACCCAAAGCCTGACTAAAAACCACTTTGCATCCAAGTCTAGCTTTCATTCTAGCATGAAAAAAGAGCAAGGGTCGGTATCCTATCCGAATTACATCAGATTTTCAATCAGGAAAATTACTTCAACACTTCCATGTATTAATTGGCTGGAAGAAATTGCTATTGATTAGATCCTCCATAGCGAAACGAACACCTCTAATAGAGGTCAATATAATCATGATTCTTATGGCCGAATCAATGCAATTTGCTGACAAAATTACTGTCTTGTATGGCAAACAAAATAAGAACATGATGTCTGTGTGAAAGTTAGACAATACCGAATTGATGTACTGTTTCTCCAATTCAAAACTGAAACACAAACTAAAAACAGAGTCATAAAGAAGTACATGTAACGTTACATGCATCTTAGTACACACATTACATGCGTCTTAGTACACACAGTAGATGTTGACATATTCTCCAAGCACCCTTTTCCCTTCAGTCTGTTAAAAAAAGTCAGGGACAAAAAATACCTTAGAGAAGCATTTTGATTCTCATTCTCAGGCCAAACGTAATTCTGACAGTTTGAATGAAGCAAAAACTACCGCAAATGCTGTGAAAACCTCCTTTTCCTCCTACCACAAAATGAAGTCCTTGCTAAAATTGATGGATTTACAGTATTCTGGCATGTCATTTCCACATACACATTCTGTTAAAAAAAGTCAGGGATACAAACTACTGTAGAGAAGCATTTTGATTCTCATTTTCAGGCCAAAAACGATTCTGGTGGTTTGAATGAGGTACACACTATCCTGGCATGTCATTTCCACTTACTGAAACAGGTAGGAACACACCACAGGAGTGGTCTGTTAAGATTCTTGGAATACCTGGCCAGTCCCAGACCTGTTACAAGGATTTCTCCCATTCCCAGAAGTATATGAAGCAGTATTACTAAAGACAGTGGGGAGAGAGTAAGTCGTTAAGCAGCTACAGTATGATGGATGTTTGTATGGGGAGGGTGCATTGGCAAAGATTTTTCAAAACGCTGCATCATTTGGGCTCGAAATACTCCTTTGCAGCCAAGTATCTGAAGAAAGCTTTCTAATATTGCAGAAAAATATCTAGAACTTCCATCTTTGCATGCCAAAAATTGGAGAAACATACAATGTGGTATACCAGGGTTGTTTCCAGGACCCGTCCCTCTGTCCCATGACAGAAAATTTTCATCCAGTCCGTCCCAAAACTCTGAACTTCATCACATGAAGCTGATGTTTTGCTCAGCTTAAAACGACAGCTTTAACAATGAAGATTAACAACAAGGGCTCCCAAACAATGAGTGGGATGGAGTTCCGGAAAAAGTTTTAAAACTCAAGACTGCCCTGAAACAAATCGTACAAGTAGGCTCAGTATTACAAATCTAATATTGCAGAAAACGCAGAAAAGGCATTTTGAGCCCTAAACAAGCATTATCTATTATCCAGTCATCTACAAGAACCTCTTTGAAAGAAAGCAATTTCTGCTTAAATTTGACTTAACAAACAGAAACGACTCTCCCAAATGCTTCTCATTTGAAACCTGAGAGTTACAAGATTTGATGCACTCCAAGATGATATGCCTTCTGATCTGTGTCCCCCTTTCTGGAAGACTGATGTTATGCCACTTAAATGATCCTCCATATGACAGCAGTAATGTGGGGTAAGAGCATTTCCAGTCACCGAACTGTGCAACTTATCAGGAGAAATGGATGTCAGCAATGGCTGCTCATCTCAGTAATAGCGTCCTCTCTTAGGCCACAACAATTTCTTTGCTTGGTTCTCGGACATTTCTTAGGAAACAATTCGGGAAGAGGTCAAGATGAAAACAGAAGGCTGGGAGGAAAATCTACATCTTACTATATATAATTGTTAACTCCCTGAAGCTGTGTGTACCAAGATACAGACTTTCCCCTCAGACTCATTGATCTTGTACTGTTGTAGTTTAGTATTATCTTTTCATTCCACCCTTTACGTTTACCTCCTGCATCGACCCTGCTATTCTGACTCTTGATATGGGCTCCTGGTGACGTTACTGACATGACATGAATAATCAATGAGCTAGCCTTCTTTGGCACAAACAGCCGCTATTTTGTTCCGAACCCAAAGTAGCGGTGTAAGATGTAACCTGATTGGCTGATAGCTTCCCAGCCACCTTTGCGGATTTCCAAAAGACAAGTTTGTGGAAATCCTCTGATTGGCTGAAAGCTGTTTTGTGGTGATGTCACCAGAAGCTGAAAACAAGGGGCAGAATAGCAGGGCCAATGTGGGAGGTAATGTACCAAGGGAGTCGGGCCTCAGCTGGAGGAGGGTGTTTCATCCAAGAACCGACAAATCAATTTGGTCTGGCATTACGGTTGCACAGTGGTAGCAAATCCTCAAATTCGAAACTTGGCATGCTGACAGAAACACACCAGAACATGAAGAGAAGACAGTTTCCTCTAAGTCTTAGAGTAGCAGGTGGTGGAAAACTTGGCAGGTGATTCGCTGTGGTAAAAGAACTTTTATATTTCTGTCGTGAGGCTTTGGGCGTGGACGTGGGAATGCTAAAAGATTCACTGTAAATACTGTGTATCAGCAAGGCTTTTTTGGCCACCGTATACATGTGTACCACATATTACTAAACGCAACATAAATGCAACAAGAACTTACCGTAAAAATATTGGATCTCCGTCGCGAGGCTTTCCGCGTGGACGTGGGAGTGCTGCTGGCGCTGGCGCTCGTGTCCTTCCCGTCCTTCTGGCTCCCCGGCGAGGGCAGGGTGGACGTCCCCGTCGACGTCACTCCGAACGTGTTGCCATGGCGACCGTTGGTGATGGGAGGGGCTGGCACGGCGAAGTGTCCGTTGGTGCGCGTGGCGGTGTGGTTGGGCGTGCTGGGGAGGGAGAGGGAGCTCGGCACCTGGGGAGGGCCGTGGGTGTACCGGAATGCCACGATCTTCTGAGCAGCTGCGAGAGAAACAAAAGAAAAGAGACAATTCAGCACAGATTCTTATCACTAGCAGAATTCTAATCTCTAAACAGATGTTGGATAGAAAGTGGTAACCTCTTTTGATCTGCTGTTTTTTTCTGACAACTACTCTATCAAAAGAGTACATAAAAAAACAGCCGATCAGAAAATGTTGCGACTTTCTACCCTAAAATCTGCTTGGAGATTATCAAAATCATATCAAAAAGATAATCCCATAAACAAAACACTGTAACCAAAACCACATGGACCTTGAAAAGCAAGATTTTCATTAAGTAGTCTCCATTTGGAACTTCTTTGTCAGCAAGGACAGTGGCAACCATAGCTGTAATTGAATGATTAATCAACATTCGAAACATGCTGTGTCAAAAGAAGCTTGTATCTACAACTTAATCTAAACAAATAGTGAACTATCGTTTTCTTGATGATTCCAATACTAACTTCTCGCACTCTTGAACATTTTTGCCCTTAAAACCGTTCCATACAAAAACCCTGCACTTCTCAAAAGTTGCAGAAAGCACAACAAAACAGTCATTTGTCCCTATTTCTTAAAGTCACAACAGAAGTTTCCTTCGCAAAGTGGAAAGCTTCTGGAGACTGTCAGACTGGCGGAAGTAAACATTTACTTGGGGATTACCAGCTTGGGTGTTCTACTGGAGCTCTACAGTTAGTAGGGCAAGGGGTCAGCAAGTCTCAACACAAGCAGAACCCTTCCCAGTCATAACAATCTTAAAGTGCTACTGCAAGAACCTGTATCAGACCTTTTTGTGTATATATACACTGTAACTACTTTATCTTCATGGTAGCAAAATTTCACGGTGTAAGCTAGGAAAATGGACATTTTCACTGAACTTAAACTTTACGGTGGCGGCAAGTGATTTACAGAACGGATGTGTGAAGGAATCATAAATAATAACAACAGGTTTTTTCATGGTGATGATAAGTTCATGGTACAGAGGTGACCATAAAATTACAGTGACAGAAACAAGAATTACAGTACTTTAACTAGTGCAAGTGTATGAACTTTGTGTACTGTGCTAATTTCGAGCCTGAACTACGGAAGAAGCCATATCTAAAGTTTTGTATCTAAGGCTAGGACTAAGCATCTACAGAAATCTTTCTTGCATGTGCTATTGCACTTAACAGCAAGTCAGTGTAAATTATTGCAGAAAAGAAGCCACAGCCCTGAAATTGTAGCAAAATTGTCCACCCACCATCTTGAAAAACTCTGTCCACATTGAGCCCGTAGGTTGCACACGTCTCGTAGTATGTACATCTCTTCAGGTCGTTCGCCAGCTTTCGTGCCCTGCTGTCGTCTATGGCGCGGGGGTTGTTCGGCGTAATGGCATCTACAACAAAGATTCAATGTTACTTCATTGAAGTTATTAATTCTGCCCATTACTATGGCACACTTTCTGTCACAAGCAGAGTGTTATAAGTCCAGTCCAAATCTGGGTTACAGCCTGGCCTTCAAAAAGCTTTTACATGGCAATTGTTTAATGGCAGGTGTTATTTTAGAATGTATTCTTTTTCATTTCCTTAGGCAGAAATTCTATATCATATGCACACGGAGCACCATAAAGATCAAAGTTCTGACACCTTGTCCTTTGTATCATTTCATCTTGCTAATACTAGCAAACAAGATACTGGTTTATTTGGCCCCCCAGGCTAGATCTACTTTTACGACATTGCAACATCAATCTATACATTGTCAAGCTTGTCCCAGGTGTGTTTCACCTGTCTACAACTACTGACTAATGTGTCTTGAGACATACATTGATGGAGGATAACACTCTCATAATTCTTAAGGTTCTGTAAATTGGTTTAATTTCACGAGGATTTATTTTCGTAGTAGGAATGTTTTAAATTTATGGTCGAAACAATACTGTAGCACAAAAATGTGTACATATTTGCGGTGGAGGGGCACCACGAAATATTTACAAAACAAAACCACTGCAAATATTTCAAGAATCACAGTATTTGAGACAATGATTGTTGGTTGTTACCTTGCGTCCCCACCAGAATTAGCGGCAGCTCGGCTGTGTTTCTGTAGTTCGCAATCCTGGCATAATACTGATAAACGGCATTGAAGCTGTCCTCATTCTCCAGGCTGAAGACAAATATTACAGCGTCCACCCATCCTGAGAACTGCAGTGAGAGACCATTTTAGAGTTATTTAACTGCAGTGAGAGCATTTTAGTGTTAAACAAATATTACAGCATACACCCATCCTTTGAACTGCAGTAAGAGACCATTTTTTGGTATTTAACAAATATTACTGTAGCCACCCATCATGAGAACTGCAGAAAGAGACCATTTTTCAATTGTCAAAATTTTGATCACTTGCAGGTTGAACTTTCTGCAAGGAGTTTTTATTCAAATGTGACATGAAATTTTGCCTTTGATTTGAAAGCCAAATATACGTAAGACTATACAAATGCATTAGATATATTGCTTAAAGTTGTTTGTGATTTCATGTACTTAGGAAATACAACGTAGATCGCAAAGTTTTTCAGGTTATGATGTATTTTCAAAGGACTACTACAATACACTTGATACAATACTCTAAATTGAACATTTTTTAGCATATTCTTAATGCAAAGTATCGGTGACTTATGCCTTTTAAAAAAACCTGTCCAAGACATGCAATAAGGCATCATCTCTTACCTGTTGTTCAGGTGGTCCCCCCTCATCCCTGATCAGAAGGAGGTGACTCTGGCAGTCTGCTACTACCTCCTTCTTAAACCGTCCACCTGAAGATGACAGGATCGGGTCTTAAAAACACTTCTTAAAGCTACATTGTACTATCAGCTATGGAATATGAATTATGCTTCCCCTAAAGCATTACCCTTTGTCTCAAGCATCATGCTTCAACTACAAATTCTAGTTCTACCGAAGAGGGAGAGAAAAATAGACAGTGTGAGAGAGGGAAGAAGAAACAGAGAGAGGGAGAGAGGCCACACCGATTCAATAATATTATTTTTTTTACGGAAGAGTAGATTTGTTTTATTTGTTAAAGTTCTAGGATTTAAAAAAAAAAGACCTGAAGAACAGTTGTATGCTTTCGTGCACTGTTTTAAAAATACAGTCAAATTCAAGTTTTCTTCCCAGTCCTCTACTTTTATGATGTCTGCTTGCTATATTTCATCTTAAAATGTCAGAGGAAATAAATTGGTGTGGCCTAACGCCATGTTGATTTGAATATTGGATGACATCCATGCGCGCATCAATTTTCGTCCCTTTCCAAACAAAAAAGATAATTTGACCTTACTGTAAATTGTACAAAGCAGACGCAAAATGAGAAAATATATGCTGTAAATTACAAAAAATATCGGAAAATGGATACTAATGTTGTAGAATGCCAAAGTCAACATACACGTGTTTCGTCATTTCTACAACCTTCCTGATGACTCAGATTTCATCATGAAGGCAACTTTTTTTTTGCCAAACTTTCTATTTCATTCGCACGCTCGCATCACTTTTGGGGTTTCCAGAGGATGTCATCTGTATAATCAAAATTAATCAACATGGCCTAAGTACATGTAGCAGTGTATACTAATAGATGTGTCTCACAGCCCAAGGCCATAGTATGAACCAGTAAGTCTTAGGAAAGCACAGTTCACAGTTAGTAATTGACTACACGACCATGCAATACATGTATAATGCTTGTAATTTGGATAGACACAGGGAATCTAGAGAATTTCATTAACTTGCAGTCTAATATTTCAACTTGCTGCATGACTGTACAGCATCTTTTCATTCTATTAAGACTGATTTTGATAGCTGTGGGCATATTTGAATTAAGATTCTCCTGTATCATGAATGATAATGATGAATAAAGAAAGAAATTTCAAACAAACACGAGTTTGATGATGTTTTGTTAAGTTTCTGTAGTCAAATGGGAAGGACATTGTATTCTTACACAGGAAAATGAAACCAGTTTTTTGAAAGAATGAACTACATGTATATGAAAAGCTTCTGAGGAGAAATTTTTTAGACTTCTTTTACCTTTAGCACTCTGTGGTAGCCGTTTGGCACCCCAAAATCTATTGGTTATAGAGTTAGGCAGCAGGGAGAAGGTTAAAAACTCACCTTCTGGACATTCGTCAGCCAGGTAGGATCCAGTGAGATATCTGTGCACCAGGGCTGACTTCCCACTCTGTAAGGTTCCACATACTCCCTGTGTAACAACAACACTTAGACTGTTAGACATATACATGTAGACATGTAGAATACAACATGATGTATTCCGGATCACCTGAGGTACAAGTACCAGCCCGGAGATCCTACCCACGGTCGGGCTGGGACCGAGGGTGATGCGGAATACACCGTGTCTTACTTTATTTATGTCATACCCACACGAAAAAACACATGTTTCAATGCGAAATGTAGCAAGTTGATAAAAGTCCTCGAACAAAAATTGTAACAACAGCAAATTCCAACGTCCGAATCTGGTATTCAAGTTTTCGACAGCGGCACAACTGGCGCACACGAAGCGGCTTTGATTGATTCTTCTGAAGCCTGTGTGATAAAAGTAGAACCCCAGTCCGGAACACACAAATAGAACATTATCCCGGCCCGGGTATAACATAAATGTAGTAGTTATCACAGAATACTGTAGTTATAACTTATAGCAAGTTGCAATAAGATATCAACCAAAAGCTTAATTCCAACTCTGTATTGAGCATAATAATCATATTATCAGATTATAGTGATGTATTGATTCCATATTTTCTTTTCTGAAGAAAATTAGGATAAAAGTAGTAAAATTTCCTTACCAATCTGAGCTCTGGTACAGCTCTGCTAACTGTCCACTCCTGACTGTTCACAAAGGCATCTGGAGAAACACAAGGGAAACTGGTTAATATTGATGTTACTAACTGGTTTAATGATATGATTGTCATTAGACATAACTTAATCTTAGAACCGTTGCAATGAAGGATCAACTACAATCTTGCATCAAACTCAAAGGATAAACTGATTCAACAGAATATTTACAAAATGTATTTACATGTAGTTTTGTAATTCACTAAAGCTAAGAATAATTCTTAGCTGTGTGCACATATCATATTATATAAAACCTTCAAGGTAGGTAAATACAGCATTCTCATAATCAAATTTAGGATCTGTTTTTACTATGTCTTGGCTTTCAAGTATTCCACAAGAAAGAGCATGGAAATCACCATATTTCATCATAGCTTCTGATGGAAAAATGCCGCACTGAAACAACTGATAGTGATAATCACAGATTTCATCTTCTAACACATAAATAATTCACTCTTTGGACATTTTAAGTTGAAAAGCCAATTCAGAAGATACCATCCAGTAAAACGAACTGTATAGTAATGATCTGATAGGGGAGCATTGTGAAGTACATAATTTTCTCTTGACCTTGTGTAATCAATCTCATCTACAGAGACCAGCTTTACTACCCAGCTATCTGTATCGCTTTAGTCCATACAGCGCAAATTGTCCAATTAACGATAAAATCTAGCAGAGGACACGCATGGCGTAAAAACTTGATAGAATGCATCAGTCAAGGTTATGAGAGTCAAAGTACGTAAAATAGCGATAAAATATCGGACAGTCTTTTTAATGTAATATTTCAGCAAATTGTGTGTTCATTGACCTAAGTGTATACATGAAAATTTATGAAATTGTGTACTGTATATCTGCTGATTAGAATACATTGTATGTGTACATATTGTGCTTAGTCTAACAGGAGAAATATGAAAATTGACCAATGACCTTGAAATAAAACTAACCAAGCATATAATAATTCAGATGGCAACTACAATGTACATGTACACTCATTCACTATCAGTTTAACTTTAATAGTGTGCTATTCTCTGTTGTTGTTTTTATACAGAAAGTACAATATGATTGCTTTTATAATTGGGCACTATCACGATGAAATATACAGTAGAAAATCATTCCAGCTGACAACTTGTAACATACACATTAGCTAAATGGGCTGTGTATGCAATATTTACACAAGGTGGGCTACAGTATGGTCTACTGAAATCCTATAGCTTAAATCAAATAATATGTCACCAGCAGACATCTACATTAGGTTCTCGCTAAAGGTTAGAGTTTGCGATTGCGGCAGCAAGCAACTACCGAGACGATATTTTCCCCCACGCCCAGTCCAAAGAAGAGATATTGGGTAGCCATGATTGGGACCCAGTTTTTAGGACAGTACAATATCCTAGCAGGGGATAGAGGCGGTGTGAAATCAATTTTTCACAGAGAAGGGAAGATCTCTACAATTCCTCATTCATGCATGTACATGATTGTACAAAACAAGATATAAAACTCTGAAAAGTTCTACTGCAGTATTAAGGAAAGCCGCCAGGGTGCCCAAAATCTTCTTTCTTTGACAAATCAAGACCTATCCACATACTAAGCTTCATGAGTTATGCTGGTAACTCACAAACAAATAGTAATGATTGGGACCTAGTTTTCAGGACAGCACAAAATCCAGGCAGGGGATAGAGCTGGTGTGAAATCAATTCTTCACACAGGAGGAGAGATCTCTACAATTCTTCATGCCATTCTAATGTGCAAAATTAATGGGCCAGTTATATCTCAAGGCTGAGACGATAACAGGATATTCTGTACCATAAAATGACTAAAGAATGAGGCAAAGGTGTTATTTTCCAAACATTTATAATAATAATACAGTCTAATGTCCATTTGAGACATGTCTACCTGAAATACCTAATTTCCACATTTCTAAAATTGCCCATATGAGAAATTTGAATATCATTTATGAATGGAGTGGATTCTACATACATGTATTGCACACAACAGAAATCAATCTATGGCATATGACTACTTCTGACACAATTTTGTCTGTGATGTTGATACTCGATTTATGTTTATGTTCTTGGTCTAGGTACATAGGTCGATAGATTTTAGTCCTCTAGTCCTTCTGGCTCTTAATAATCAATGAATAACTTCAGGGCAGTACACTAGAATACAGTTCTACTTAACACAGCTCTACATACTACATGTATATGTATACGTAATACACAAGGAACTCAGCTCTAACTGATTGCTGCCATTTATTGTGTCCTATTCCAGATGGATCAATAAGTATTGGACCCATCTTGCTGACCTATCAGTTTTGTGTCACAGGGGAATTACTGAAGGGATGTCTATAACACAGTGGCTAGGGGAATACAGGAAAATACCGGATCAACAATACGGTACTACTCAGGGAAACAATATATCTGTAGGAATTGTTCAAGCCATTATTTTCTTTTTTTGGGTGTAAAAAAAAAGGAAAGCAAAGGTAGTCCCATAAACTTTTTAAACATGTGTATTTCTCTTTAAGGCCGTTTGCTTGATATTTGGTCAACATGAAAGTTCGAACGATGAAAATTTTCTGCTTCTTTGGTGCATCCAGCACATAAGAGAGGGTCTGCATGCTCTATGCCGCAAGGCGTAGACAGCCTATTCTCATTTCTTGTAATTCATAGGGAAAGCTGTCATATACACGTAATTCATAGAGAGATGACAAAATTTTGCGTAACTGGCATTTGCCTTCCTTGATTTTAATGTAGGGGGTACTTCTGAATTCACATAAACCTCCCCATGCAAACCCTCATAAGATGTTGACCTCATGTGCATCTCAAAGTGGGTTAAGTAAGCAGGGTGGCTTGAGGCAGGAATCCTGGGATGTTTGTACTGTAGAGTGCCTGGCATAAATCAGGAACTTCAATCAAAGAAAGATCTTTTATCTATGGAGGTGCTTAAATGGTCAGCTGGGAAGGGTCATCTCGGGGACATCAGGATAATCTTAGGAAGAGACAGAATTAAGGGCCACTTTATATTAACCTAGATATCAAGAATGCCAACTGACTTTAATTCCTAGACTCCTATCAACTGATTTAACTGCATTCAAATTTGGGTGAAACTACCAGAATTTTTATTGTAAAGTAATTATAAGGCTGTTGAAATATGTAACATATGTCTTCTTTCTTACAATATATTCATAAAATCTTGCTAAAATATACATGTATAAGTTGCACACAAACTGACTTATCATCAAAAGAAAAGCTAACTAGAAATACAAAATGCAGAAAAATATTTGAAATTGCACCAAAAAATTTGAACAACTTTGGCAAGCTAAAGTGTAAAAGAATACAGGTTTGCTAGTATGAATGGAAAATTATAGAAATGAAAAATAAAATATTTTGATCTCTGATGCATTTATACATCAGTAAAACACTCAAAATTTTCAAGCAAAATACTATTTCAATGATTGCTTTCTAACAATCCTCTCATTTTAAAGGCTCCGTTTAGGAAAAAAGTTAAATATTGCTAGGTTCTGTTTTACAAAAATTGCACATTTCTTTTAACTACATGTACTATCACAACAAAATCAAATGCGTTTTTCCATTCTATTGTCTGCCTCTTTTATGACTAATAACATGCGTTCCAATTTCCAAGAATACCACCCAAAACACTGCCCACTCACATTACTGATAAATTTATCAAAGAAACATGATATTACGCAAAGTTGTCTTACCATTTCGTGATGACAACTTCATCAGTTTGTACGGCATTGTCTCCTGTGATATCACACCCTTCAGTTCTCACGGTGTTTGTGCTACTAATGCTACGGCTCCGTATGGTTCTATTGTCTGTCTTTCCCACAATGACTAACTCTGGCACCTAATGGCTCACACCTGAGACCATAAACACCATCCTGACCACCCCTGTTACACAGTGGTACAAGCCAGGTTTCCTGTACGTTCTCTTGACTTGGGATATTCTACTGTTTAGCACAGGGGTGAAATGAACTTTTTCTAAACTCAACATCGCTTTCTCCACATGATACCATAAACACCATCCTGACAACCCCTGTTATATAGTGGTATAAGCCAGCTTTTTTGTATCTTCTCTTGCCTTGGGATATTCTATTGTGTCAGTGTAGGGGTGAAATGGAAATTTCCCAACAGATTTTATTGCTTGACCACCTGAGACTAGCCAATTCCCAGATACCACTTGGTCCTAACCATGTCACCCCTCATGCACATGGCACTCATTAATATGCACATATATTATATGACTGGCTGGTCTTGAGTTTAGAAATGACAGAGTAATCTTTAACCAGTATCTAAAGAGCCTTACACAACGCAAAAGTAGGTTATTCGCAACTTCTGATAACCAATTATCACATTATAATTATCACAGTAAATTAATATATAATCTTTCAATGCAGGGAGGGGGGGTAGAAATACAGAATAGACATATAGTATTTGTCACAATGGCATCAACATGGCTAAAACTCAAGTCTCAAAGGACAGTTGATACCATCAATTGTCCATGGACCTTTCTGTGAATGTGATGTCTGTTTATCTTGATATACATTTGTACGAGACATTATTTAAATCATTTTTTTTAAACTGTATGAATTTCAAAATGAAGAAGTGACCTCCTACAAATGTTTCATACTGTTGTGCTGTCAAATGATAGAATAATAGCAAAAATTAATGTCCTGTACAGAAATAAAACTTACCATCCGAGACATAATCATACCTGTATAACTATAATACGATTACCGAAGCATTTTTTTTTCAAATCAAGGAATTTTTAGAAATCATCCTACAGAAATACACGGTTGCTTTCAAAATGAAAAGGTCACCTAGAAATGTTCCATACTAACATATAATAACAAAAATTACTGTCCCATACAGAAATAAAAGTTACCACCCCTGAGACGTAATCATAAGGTAATTATAGTGGTATATGCTTCACCAAATCATTCTTTAAATCATCCTTAAGAACTACAGAGTTGCTTTCAAAATGAAACTGTGACCTAAAAATGTTTCATACTGTTAAAACATATAACAAAAACTAGAATGGCAACATTTTCGGGAAAATGCAGGATATTCCCCTCCCATTACCTCCACGTCAAATATGACATCCTTAGCACTGGCTGTAAGGGTATTATGAAGTTTCTGCATAAATTATGCAAATGAGGTCGGCATTAGCATAATGTATGGTCAGGTGTGTTCACCTTTCCTAAAGGTACCTACATCTCAAATATGACATCCTTAGTTTGTATGGTAAGGGATATGCATAAATCATGCATAAGGCACTCATTAGCATAATTTATGGCCAGTTTTTTTTTACATTTCCTAAAGGTACCTACATCTCAAATATGACATCCGTAACCTTTACAGGAAGGGAAATACAAGTTTATAGATAAATTATGCAAATGAGGTCCGCATTAGCATGATTTATATACAGGTGTGTTCACCGCTCCTGAAGGTACCTACATCTGAAATATGACATCCGTAGCCTTTACGGTGATGGATATGCATAAATTATGCAAATGAGGCCCTCATTAGCATAATTTATGACCAGGTTTTATGACCCTTCAAAATGGTACCTACATCTCAAATATGACATCCGTAGCTTTCACGGTAAGGGAAATACAAGTTTATGCATTAATTATGCAAATGAGGTCCTCATTAGCACAATTCATGACCAGGTGTGTTCACCTTTCCTAAAGGTACCTACATCTCAAATATGACATCTGCAGCTTTTACGGTAAGGGAAATACAAGTTTCTGCATAAATTATGCAAATGAGGTCCCCATTAGCATAATTTATGTCCAGGTTCATTGACCTTTCCTCAAGGTACCTACATCTCAAAGATGACATCCGCAGCTTTTACGGTAAGGGAAATACAAGTTTATGCATAGATTATGCAAATGAGGTCTCCATTAGCATAATTTATTGTCAGGTGTATTCACCTTTCCTATAGGTACCTACATCTCAAATATAACATCCGTACATTGTACCATAAGGTACATATAACTTTCTGCAATACCATTAGTAGAGCTACCACCGCACATCTACTTGGTTTTTGGCAGAAGAAGAAGAAAGAAGAAGAAGAAGAAGAAGAACAGGCAAGCAAAAACAGTATATCCCCCTTCCCACTGGAAGGGGAATATAACTACTGTTCCATACAGATATAAAACTTACCACCCATGGGATGTAATTATCCCTCTTATGGGAGGCGTCATCATTCATGCAGCCCACGGCTACACATCATGATAAAAGCCAGTTTTGTGTACTGTGATAATACTAAAAGATTCATTATGATTTCAGCAACGGTCTATGACCATATAAGGTAAAAACCAGAACTACAAGCGATTCTGTGAGAAATTAATTGCCAAAAGGTCAGTGTTAAGACTAGACTACTATGCATATTTCATTGCCCATACATACATGTACATAACGTCATGTGTGTTTTAAAATGATTAAAAAAACTTACAATGTAGATCTACAACGCCCCAATTCTTGTAACAAATCTTTTTCTTTTTTTCCTGCTCTTACAAAGCCTTATTAACCTCTTATTGATTAAGATTGACTCTTAGTCTAAGCTTCTTTTTGATGCCTTATCCTTACAGAAAATGGGCTTAGCCTTACACAGTTGACCATTTCTTTATCATATCCTTATCTATGGCATTATCACATTAGCGTAAATGAGTTCCCTTATACCAATTTAATGCAGGTTTTATCAAATTTCAGGACTGAATTTGAAGCCAATTTATCCTCCATTTTATCTTCACAATAATCGTGACAATAATGAAATTGTGATTATTCTTCATAAGTGCGGAATTACTTTTATGAAGTGACCGGAAACTAATAGCGATAACTCTTGCATTGTACTATTTAATAGGTAAAACAGAGCAATTGTAGGGAAAGGGCTAGTAAACAGCGAATACATACATGTAGTACAAGGCTTGTTTTAACATCAGAATTAGTCCACTTCAAAAGAGGCAGACGACCTGTCCACCCCCGCTGTAAAGTAGAACCTGCCACACATCTGTCAAACCTTCTTTAGTACCGAATTTCCCAACTGATAAAAAGGGTAGAAATCAAGAAACAAGGGAGAAGTCTTGTGTGAAAAGCAGTGACCCTTTGCTCTGGAGGTATTTCAGGTTTGCATGGTTGACCGTATGTTTTCCCCTTCAGCACACACTTCGAGAGGAAACACAGATGTTTACCTGATACCCATACCTGGAAACTCATTCCCACTGTTTTCTTATCGTGTTAGAGCTACGAACTCCAAAGTTTCCCAGCCAGAAAAGTAAACAACAGTATGCGTCACTCATGTCAACTTCTTAAGGTACTTTCCCTGTTGACTGGATACAATTTTGACTGTTTGAAACTTTGAGCAACCAGGATGTTCCCATAGTTGAGAAAGGATACCACCCACAAAAGGAACTTTGTTCTAAATAATTCATGTTTACAATGATAACAATAACTTTGTTCAAGACAGTCTGGTTTCCTACAAGACAGGATAAAGGATGTTGTTATAAACTATTCACACAGACAAACTGATAAGGAAAACACAGTAGTGTTGGTTGGTACTGAACAAGCTGTTATTGTGGATGGTAATCACAAAGAGAGCAATGCGTTTTCATAACAGAATGTTGTTGTGGTATTCTAGGAGCATACATGAAAACACAGTCAAGCAGATAGGAGGGGACAATCGTGTGAACCAATTAACGAAAAGGTAAGATTCAATATTGCCTGCACCAGACAAACTTTACCTGCATGATTTGTTTTCTTCCCATAAAATGGTTTTATCATGGACCGGTGCAGGTAGACATCATATAGACATCAATACCTGTGCAACTCCAGTTTTACCTGCACTAATCAGTAACCTGTATATAACGTTACCCAGTACTTGGACCAGTACAGGTTAAGTGCAGGTAGACATCAGAAACAACTCCAATTTTACCTGCACTAACCTGTATACATCTATGTTTTGACAATAATAGTTTGAACTTCCTATACATGAGCATCTTTTGAAATATTCAATTTTGATTCCCAATGAATGAGGTTAGTTCGATAGCAACCGAGCAAAAGGCGTGACATAATTGCATGTGACATTACGCATAATTACCATTTAAACAGGATGAATAAAACTGCATGCGATACACATGTGGTCATGTAGGCATAATAACACACATTTATCATGTAGTGATGTATCAGTAAATTACTTTGACTATTGAGCTTGAAAAGCATTGAAGATGTTTTGTATAGAGCAAGAAATAGACCTCTGTTGTTTGACAATATTTAACATACCTTTTGACAATGGGGGGATCTTACAAAATGGCGGGTCTGACAAAACATTATTATCCAGGCAAGAGCTCTGTAAACAATTCACATATCTTACTGTTTCTGTTACCCACAACAAAAAAAGACAGAATTTATGCACCTAACTACAAGTCAATCTTATTATCAACGATATAATGTTTATATGAATAAATCATGGCTTTTGTAAACTTTGAAACTGGACAACAAAAGTGAATTGGAGAAATATGCAAGGAATGCAAGAATGAAATGGCAAAACTATCACAGTGACTGTAATAATAATTTAAATAAAACACTAAGTCTTTAAACTTATAGTGATGAAAAAATATTGTCCTTTTGGTTATTTGTCCCCAGAGAGAAGGGGCAGGTGTGAATAAGTATGAAGATATATATTACATACATCCCTGGACAAAAGTTTGAAATATGTGTATTTTCTTTCTTTAATTTCTTTTTGTTCAATTGTAATTCATATAAGTTATGAATATTTTTCAATATGTGGTATGCAAATTTTCTTTGCTTCATTTTTCTTATATTTCCTCTCATCTTGATATACATAAATAAAGAATATCTTTCATTTTGTTTGATTAACATTTTCATGATCTTGACCAAGAATCAACATTTTTACTTAAAAGTCTATAACTTGGGTTATGCTTTCTAATCATCAGAATGATGATCATCTAACATATCTTTCAAACAAGACAGTCTAATGGAGGTCACAACAAATATTTGAAACATTTTGTTTGATTAACATTTTCATGATCTTGACCAAGAATCAACATTTTTACTTAAAAGTCTATAACTTGGGTTATGCTTTCTAATCATCAGAATGATGATCATCTAACATATCTTTCAAACAAGACAGTCTAATGGAGGTCACAACAAATATTTGAAACAATTGATAATCATGATATCTTTTCTCAATATATCATAATCTATAGTATTATGTACAAATGTAAGATAAATATCTAATTCTATACTTATATGCTTAACAATGTTCTGGGTCATCTAACCAGCCAAATCACACTGTATTATGGCAACACATAAAACTGTAATCAAGCTGATGGAATTCTTTAATGTACAATATTGTCACTTCAGCAGAAATCGTTATTCACAGGTTTTATACCTCAACTCAAATATTTGATATAATCATATCGATCTTAATTTGATGTAGAAAACCGTCTTTTGCTTATGACATTTTGCTGACAGAAAATGCGGGTGGTTTCCCTTTATGACTGGTTGGAGTTGACAAAAACAAACATATTGTGACCTTACAAAGAATTATATTCATGGTTTTGATAAGAAAAATTGGATATACATGTAATTATATAGATCTAGATCTTGATTCGACAGAAAACCATCCTTTGCCTGTGACATTTTTGCTGACAGAAAAAGTGGCCGGTTTCCCTTTCTGACTGATTGAAGTTGACAAATACAAACAAATTGTTGGAGCCCTGTTTGCAGATACCCGGGGGATACAAAAATATTTGTCACCGCTGTAGACGAACCAATTCACAGTAATATTCATGGCACCTCTTCATCGAACTGTGATGGAAAAATACATTACGTGAATCCCTGAAGATTCATATATTACTTTATCCGATAATAGAGTTCAATTCGGGGTATAAAACCGAAAAATTCTAGTCACAAAATCCAACCCTTTCTCCATCAGAAATGTTGACTGAAACGTTTACATTTGACAGGGGTAAACATGTAAACTACCAGGCAAACTTCGCACCTAAACTGGAGACGATTCCGGCGGCAAACGCTGCCGACTGACTCAGTGCGAAGAGGATGATGCATTCCGCATAATGTCGGTGAATCAGACAGGCCATCCATGGTGGAAATTAATTTTCGGAGTTGACTGCACATGGTAGATTTACACATACGTCTGGACGATATTGCGATGTGCCGCTATTTTCTAGAGTAGTTCCCGAGAATCATGATCATTCGTCTAGTAGAGCCCTTTGGCAGATGTGACCATTTTGTATAACGTATCAAAAACACCTCTAGTCATGTATATGGATATAGCATTGGCATCGGAGTCTGTCTTTCAAAATGCATACCATGACATAGAGATTGATGCAAAATTTAACATTTACAGTTTTCAAAGGCCTCTATCATTTATTGATTATTTGATATAATGATTAAGATCATGTCGGTTAAGTGCACTGTCCGCCCTTTTCTTGAAAAAATATACGGTGAACATAAATTCTTAAATATCAGCTATTTCAAATCTAAAGCACAGGAATGCAAGAAATGAAAAATGGAAGAAACCACCTTTACTGCTACCTGCCTTGTTATCTACGAACGCACCCTTAGTTTAAAATTCAAGGCCGTTGGGTTACTGACCATCCATTCCAAATGAAAGGGTTTGGTAACAAAAGGACTCTAGCCCACAAGGCACAAACCTCCTCAAACTCATTACACAAGCAACGAGCCGGAAAATCTCCCCAGCTTTCCTCACCCCAGAAATACGAGATTCCACAACCCAGTTTTTACCCAGAAATGTAAATTCCACCTTTCTTCACTCTGCTTTTCCTAGGTTTCCTTGAAAGATTCCTTACTGATATGCTACCGGGTACATTCCACGTTTGAAACATTATCTTGCAGTTACTTATGTGAGTTAATTAAGCAGAAGAACCTACCAACGTTTTTTTTGTAAACAGAGTCTACCGTCTGAGTACACCTTTAAGCTTCTATCCTTACGATTCACAAGAAGAGCCGACATAACGTTTCCTCATACCTTCTGCCTCGTTTTGCTCAGCCAGATCGCTACTGCTTGCAGTTTCACTCATCTTAGTCCAGGTTCGAGAGCGTCTTAGGAAATAAGGAGGGAGGAAAGGCTCCTTGAGAGAGGTCCTTGCAGAGCTGTTCAGCGGACCCCCACCTTCCCACAGCCGGCTGAGGATAGTGTGGGACGGGGTCAAGCGTGCGGTTTGTGATTACCCATTGATTGGTTGTGGGGCTGTTTACATGCAAGACCTGTGGACAGATGACTTGCTACAGGCCCAGTACGAGGGCATGAAAGAGGTTTCCAGAACATCCTAATCCCTAAACATCATCCCCAAAACTACATCCCTACCCAAAAATCTTTATAAACTCTTACTTTCAAAATTTCTACCTTAAAACAAGACAAAATAGCTGTACCCAGGAGTGAATAATTGTACAGAAAGATTGACCACAACAACCCCCATATATAGCCTCTGACAATGAAGTCTAAATGAGACTGAACCCAGCAACATATTGGCAAAGGATGATTCATACCGACGTGGAGAGAGAAACGTGAGGATGATAGCATGGCTGCGAAGGATAATTGCGGCGCGAGAAATGAAGCGGACGATTTGCGACCCAGCGGTTTACGATTGTGATGCAAATGAGAAGGGCTACAGAAATAGGGGTAGAAAATCCCTGGGAGCCTTATCTGCAAACAACCAGACTGGAGCCATGTGTACATAAACAGTCCCGCCAACCAAAACAGTCACCTCTCAAGAGGGTGTCACTGAATGGGTACACAACATTTCTGTTACATGGCCCACTTATACCGTTTATGTTTATGCCAAGAAGTGGTTCAATACAAAATGCATACAAGTAACCTAAATGTTTTAGCATAATCTGCTCCATATACACAATAAAATGTATCATTATATCATGAGTTATTCATTCGAGTGTCACAACAGTACTGTTAAGTAAGGTAGCATTGTAACAAAAATGATCTACTCTACTCTACTTTAAAGGTCTGATGAATTAGCCCACATACATTATAATATATGGGGAAGACTACATAGGCTACTTGTATGTATCTTCCATTGAACCACATCTTTGCTTTGTTGAACAATATTTTAATGGGCCATTTAACCCCCTTTAATTAAAGTATGTTTCTTGCTAAAAAGCAGAGAGATGGTTCTTATACAAAATATATAACCTAGATGCTTATCAGACTTCATAGTTTCCACGTATATAAAATATTGTGGCATGCTAACACACTCGTTCAAATAACAAATATTTGTTGACTTTACTTGAACTGATAAAACCCTCTATACAAAATGTACAGACTTGTCTTGTCATTTCAAATAGACAGACAGCTAATAGCTAATGAGCTAACCACTTGGGTTCCAGCCAGGACTGTAAGTTATCTCAGGTAACCAGTCTGTCACATTGCCAGAGGCTAGAGACAAGTGCGCAGGTACATGTACATGTACACAAGCACGTAACACAGACCTGGCATGTCTAACCACCATGAACATTAATCCACAGGGTTACAAAAATCCGCCACTTTGAAAAACAGTGGGTTTGAGAGATCTCTAGTGCAGCACAGTTTAGATATACATGTACAGGAGTGCATTATACTAGGGGATGTTGCTTTGGGTTGGAGATGGCATGTTTGTTGCCAGCTTTCTCTCAGAAGAAGAAATCCCTGTGTATTTTTCCCCTTACAGGCAAAATATACTCAACCTCTGGAAAATGACATCTGTTAACAGATCAAACTTTCACTTGCATGTATACTTTAAGTTTAATACTTCAGTAACAAGCAAAAATTAATGAACAAGGACACATATAAACATGGAGACTCCTTCATCAAAATATAAGTTACATATATGTTTGTGTCCTACTTTAAGTCCAATATCATGAGTGAAGCTCAATGTTTTTGCTTACGTTTTTCATACCATATAAAAGCCCTTCAGAAAAATCATACAAAATCATCTAGGCTTTGGGAATAGTACTATTCAAAACTTGCTTGGGGACAGCTAACTCTCAAAAAGGCCAGACATCAGAAAGAAAATTTCAAGGCTATCAATTTGTCTGAAACATCTTGAACTAAATTTATTGATATTCGCTCCCAAGGATCTTACAGGTATGTGACAGACAACAATAGGGAACCACCCAAGCTTCCGGGCACTAAACGCCAGCCGGTAACCTTCGTTCTGACATTTAGTTCTGAGGGTTTCTGAGGGTTTCTGTGGGCGGAACTGTTTGCCTCCTCTCTGTGATGTTTACTGTAGGAAAAGTGGGAGAAAGTGGGCGATAAGGACACCAGATGGTATATAAGTGTGGTTGCGTTCTGAGGTTCTCATCCCCTGTTTTTCACACACACTCAAAAAGCTTAAAGTTTAAATCATGAAAATCAATAAACAAATCTAGGGATTCCTCCTGGAGGACTTGGAAGTGTTTTCTAAGTGTGCTTGCACATCACTTAAAGGTACATATAGTAGAATCTGACCAATCAAAACATTAAAGCAAAGTCAGTGTTTTTGGTCATTTTTCAATATCTGAAGTTCAATCTACACAGTGATATTCATAGCATATAAATGCAACTTTCTTGTGTTGCGAGAATGTCTTGAAATATGCACACTTCCCAATGTCAGTTGGGTTGTCAGCCATTTTGGGAGTTTTCGGTAGGGACTTTCTGCGGCTTGCATTCACGCTGTTAACCAACGCTGGAAATATGAAAAGTGGTGCGAAAATCAGCTGCAAATGCCAATCTGAATGATTTTTAAATTCAAAATACATGCAGGGGTTCATCTAAATCAGGAAAGAGGGGCGTTGTACCCTCTTCAGATTTTAGCTTAATATGAGCATACAGCCTTCACTCAGCAATAGATTCATCCATAAATACATAGAATTCTCTCCCTCGCATGTGTGTGCTCCCTCTTGTTTAATTTTTCTAGAAAAAACCCTGACATGTATTTGCAGTGAAATTCTACAATACATACTTTTAAGTGCAGAGTACACAGATCTGCTCTGCAATAATGAAAACACAGGCTTGCCTAACTAAACAGATTCACAATGTGCAGCTGGAAGATGGCAAACTTGCCTAGCTAAACAAATTTGTATCTCAGAGTTAGGCAAAGTAACAGAGGAACACAAAAAAGGACAAGAAATTCACATACACGTAGTTGTCTATTTGCATACTTTGGTTTTCCACAAAGAAAGGGGATGGGCAGATTGAAAACAACTCATCATTAAAGCTGCCATTTACATTACAGCATGAATTAGCAGGACAGAACAGTTTGAAAGGCCTGGCATACATGTATCTGCAATGCCATCTTTAAGTGCTAGGGGGAGCAGCTTCACCGGCAAAATACAGGTGGATGTTGTTAACCATATACCAGCTTACTCTAGGAGTGATTTTCTAACTAGTAGATGAATTATCTAACTAGCTATAATGCCTTCCTACTTTATTTGCTTTTCCTGGACCAAGCCCAACACAAAATATACAGTACTGTTGTAGCAAGCTGTGAAAAATGAAAGATTCTAGTATTACATCTCAGAAACAAGGGAAAAAATTAATGTCTACAATAATTATACGATTCACACTACTCAGCCCATCTTTATTTAACGAGCCAAATTTCTCATATTTTTTTTCTGCAATTCTACCTTTTTTTTCACAAATCATACATTGCAAGTGGGTATTTTGAGCCCTGTCAAAGGCTGTCGTCATGTATATCCTCACTTGTGTAGTTAAAATGTTCAGGATCTCCTTATATAATCATAACACATGCGTCTGCTGTAGTGCATGAAATCCAATTATTCCTCCAATGGAACATTAAACCCAAAATTCTGGGCCCTAAACTCTCTATTTCCCATAACCCAGTTCCAGGTCAATGCTTGGGATCATAAGTATACTCCCAGTGGCTTCTGGGTAATTTGGCTGGACGCTATCACCCCCAAACCCCTCCCCGTTGGCGTGACCTCTACCTTCATGGCTTGACCTTGGGGTCAGCGGCCATTTTCTAACAGAAAATTGGGTCTACACGGGTGCTGTTAAATTATATACCAGCCACTGAGGGATCTGTCTGGGGGAGATTAGACTGGGCACTGATGGGGTAGACCAATTGCTCCCGCATCCTTCTAGTACTGTAAATGCATTTAAGTTTGTGTGGTTTTAATTTCACGGTAGGGAGAAAATTTAGTGTTTGCGATGGTTTTAAGTTCGCGTTTGAGACAATAGCAGACATGGGAGTAGGAGGGTAAAAGATTTCATAGTGGTTCTAAGTTCGCTGCGAAAAGCTTACCACGAAAACTGCGAACATAAAACCACTGCAAACATTTCTGTATTTATAGTATTCTGGACATGACTGGAAAAGTCCATATTGGAGGGGGACGTAAAGCTAGCGGCCCCATGTACGAGGGAGCTTTAAGGCATCAAACCTCTGCAGGTAAAAGAACCCAACACACTTATCGAGAAAAGAAGGGGTGACCCGGTGTGCTTGGTCAAAAATATGCAAGCAGTAGCGAAGCTGCATTGTACTAGTAGCTACCAAAAAAGCGCCATGCTTCGTCCTCAGTCTGAGGTTCGACCGCTTTTCTGGTCAGTCCGACTGTATGTGTATTACTATACACATATATTTGCTTGTTGGATGGAAACAATTTCACCCAGTCCGTCAAAAAGAATCTTGACTTAATGTCATGAAAATGATGTAAATGGACTTTTCAACCCTTAAAGTGACAGATATAACAACGAAACAATGTAGGCTCCCAAACAATGAGTGGGACGGGAAAAATTCAAAGCTGGAGACAGCCCTGCATCTTCTCCTCTTGATAAATCTTTACGTAGAAATGTCTGAGAACCGATCAAACAAATTGGTGTAGCCTTAAGATGCAACGAGACCACCTACTGATAATTTCACTGTTTTCTGCAGTATTTACTTTCACCATACAACAGATTGTCCACTAATTTTCCCTTGTTCTGAGTCACTTCCTAATTGATCCAATTATGACGCTGTACAACAGAATCAGTCTGGTACCCCCAGTAGAGATAACATCTGGATAGGTAAAACATACATGATGGGAGCACTGTACATGTAAATGCAGAAATGTTTGCGTTGGTTTTATGTTCACAGTTTTCGCGGTAGACTGATCACTAGGCTCCTGGTCAATTTAGAATTCTAACAACCATTCTTACTCTCACATTCCTAGCTACAGCAGTGTCAAGATGCTTACATTTGCGGAATAATAAGACAGTAAGACACTGACTGATTACAAGGCTCATGGTGATTTTAGAATCCTAACAGCCATTTCTAAGCCTACCATTAGGCGCTACCAATTCAAATTGTTGGTTCTTGGAAGCAAAAAATTAAAAGGCCATGTTGATTTGATTATATGGATGCCTGAATCTTCACTTTAAAATATCCAAGAACCAAGGACATGAATTAGTGTAGCCTTACTTAGCCTGGATACAGTACTACTAATTAGTACCCTGTCTGGTACTACCATGCCAGAGGTCACCTCTGAAATGGACACTCTTATCTTCATGTATATCTAGCTGTAATGTGGTGCCAGACAATCTCATTAATTATGCTAAAAATTAAGTCTATAATGACAGGAAGTAGTGTAGATATGGGTCACTCTAGATTCTATTGCAAAGGCAGCTGGATACAAAAACTGAAAGTATTTTCCCAACCGACCAAAGCAATAAGAATCCTGTCTTATTGCTTGAGTTAATGCTAAAATTAAAGTTGTCACAATGGCCTTATGGTCCTTATGTACATGTAGAGGTGGTCTCTAGTACAGGTTTAACTGTTTATCAATGGCCAGGTGGTCCTTATGTACATACATTTGTATATATTAGACTCTATAATAAATTCAATAATAGAGGTGGTCATTAGTATGACTAGTACTGTATTCAAAGCATGCTTTCCCCATCACACATTACAAAGCTTATCATTCATAGAAGCTTATCAACTAAATCTTTCAATGTACAGACTCATAGCAACATAAAACGATTTTTCAGACATTATCTCATAACTTGCATATTGATTTTACACGGGGGGTCTGCAAGGTTAAGAAGATGACTGATGATGGTGTCTTAGACAATTAAAGATGGGAAAGTCTTAAATTATGCATTAGACAAGTTTACATAATCTGTACCCATACATGTATGTAGATGTCAACGATGAATTTATATATGATCATGGAAAAAAGGAACTGTATACAGACAAAAATATATTCTAGTTACAGTTTTAACTTTTAAGAGTTTTATACAACTACTTTTCTTTGTGAAATGAGCTGATCTGCAGAAAAAATTACTTTATTAAGTGCAGGAATGTAGTCAGTGACTTAATAATTTTCATTTGTGAAGCTTTGTGTGCTTTATATGGCTTTTTTTTACCATGTTCGAATGGTCTACATACTGAAATGATCACATTCTATTCAACATTGTAACAGCTAACGTCATTCTTCAAATACACCCTTCCAAATGACGCATTTCAGCTGATTTGTACTCTAGTCAAACTGCAGGTAAAATCAAAATTTATCACGTTGATCAAATAATGCTGATGAATCCTAGACTTTTATTAACTTTGCTGTTATAAGGAACAATGCAAGCTGTACTAGGACGGCCGTTTTAAGTTCAAGAAATGACTAAGTCTGTTCAAACATCCTTGGCTGTCTTTCAACTGTTCTTTTCAGGGTGAAAGAAGTACTACAACACAAAGGTAGCTGTTGACAAGTGTGTGTAATATGAGACTATACAGGCATGCCAACATGGCTATGTCTGTGTGTACATTTGTAGACTGGTAGTCAGTCCTTCTTTTCAATGAAGAAAGTCAATGTCACTGTTGATGTTTGGTTGCTTAGCAACAGATAACCTCAAGGACTGTGGTTTTACTGTACAGTTTTAAACTGTGTTTTGTCTTTTGTTCACTCGGCCACACAAATAAGTTTCTTTGGTTGTCAGACATTTTAGAGCAAAAATCTAGTAAAACAACATGAAAACGGAGGGCTTGATAGACAAGCACACACACGAACGCTACACAAAACATAAGATTCTGGCGAAGGTAAAAATCCCTGTCAGACACACAGACGGATAGAAACGCACATGCACACACACAAATGCTACCCAAAACATAACCTTCTGGCGACGGTAAAAAGCCCTGTAAAGCACCAGTATGAAACACCAGTAGCATGTGGAAACCATGACCAGCTGACATCCCTGTCTGCCCTAGGTCATTGACCCTGACCTGAGCGGCAGGACTGATGCCTGACCCCTCACCAAGAGGTCGGAAGTCAGGCTTGTACTAGAACCCCAGGCCCCTTACTGTAAGCCTTGAAAGGTTTGCAGTTATTTTATTTATTAGGTTTTCATAATAACCTCTCCACGGTGAAATCATGACACTACAAATATGCTTTCCCAATTCATTATCATTGTACTACTGGTGCTGCAATCACAAAATACTGTGAAAGCACTCTTTCCCCTTTTACTGCCAAATTAAGTTCTTGTAAAAATGACTGAATTTACAGTATTACAGGAGGGTTTGCTCCCTGGGGTTCATCCATTTCATCATCAGAGGGGTGGTGGAGTAACTTTCGTATTGAGAAAAATTGTTCAAAGGAAAGTAAAGATTATATTTCTTACCTGCAAAAGTGTGAAACTTAAAGCAGATTAACTGATCAATGGAATAAAAATATCTGTCCTTTTTGCAAATTTGTGAGCCTTGTAGAAATTAGTGATTTCAACAAAAGCATTTTGTTGGGAGCAAAAAACTGATTTTCTAAAGGTGAAAAAAAATCTTTAAGTGGGACTTTTCAATCAAATTCACAAATGATGATTTTTCTGAGGAATTTGTGAACTTTCCCTTTAAAGTGCTATTAACAAGGAGCACTTTCTGTTGAGCGTCCTACCAGCTGAAATGTCAGAGGGCAACAACAGTTGTCAAGTTTGCTCCCCTGGGAGACTGAATATAGTTTCCAGATGAGAAACTCAGATTCAGAGGTCTGCAACAGGACGTGTCCCTAGACATGAACTTATTCTGATGATGCAATAAACCAAGGGCATTCTACATGTATAATTTCCATACCAGCTTTGTCTTGAGACTGACACTCTGAACTATCTCAGCTAGCAACGTACAGTATAAATAAATAAATAAAAATAGATAAATAAATAGATGAAGGTCTGCATGCTCTTTTCCGTAAGGTGTAGGCAGCCTATCTTTATTTTCCGTAATTCGAAGGGGAAGCCGTAGTCACGAAATTTGTAGCGAACGATCAAATTTTGCGTTATCGCCTTCCTTGATAGAATTCAGCGTTAAGCATTGTCAGGACCCCCACATGCAGACCCTCATACATATTCACATCTTTTTGACTCTTGTAGTTACCCTTGACAAACAAGATGGCTTCCTACAGTGCACATTCAGAGTGACCTTCAATGTGTCCTCTATTTCCTGGCCTTTGACAAACACAACATAAAAGCAACTGTGATAATCACTGGACTATTGTAATTACAGAGGATAACGAGTGGTGGAAGCGTTTCTAGGGTGGTCTTGTGTATAATCCTACCCAGGGATTGTTATCAGTGTTTAAGATGAGACATGTCAAGTAGGCCTTCCTAATGATAGGCAAGAGGGCAGGACCTTACAACATACATAAACCAGAGCCTTTCCTATCTCCAAGCAGATGTTAGGTTGTTTTGCATGTCTTTTTGCATGTCTATCTACATCCACTCTACATCTGCTTGGAGAGTAGGACCCCCCCCCACAGAACATTGCTATATCATATGAGAGCTTAAATCCAGATAATAATATCTTGCAATCAAATGACGCAAACTCTTAAATCTATACCTAAAAGGTGTGATAGTATCGATCATGCAGGATTTAAAAGGATTTCTTCTCAATTGGGAGGTATACAACTACAAGTTAACGTATCTGTATCTGTATAGCCAGTATAACCGCCCTTCGGCATAACACACTAGCTTCGCAGGCATGCGGCGAGTGAACATAGAAATATACACTCAAGCTGTACAGTAGAAAATTCAACTGTAGATAAATACCCAAACCTGGGTGAGAGTCTGCCCTAAGGTGGTCGTCGGCTTGAAAATTACAGGATTTTTCTTCTCTCAAACAAAGAGCTGCATCATGATCAGTGTCTGTTCTCAAAGAACGAGGACAAAGACATTTGTGGCTAGTGTGGGTAATTGTTATCTATTACCGACCCTAATGACTCCAGATAACAAAATTCTTTCGGAAGTGGCACCCTCTAAAACATCCATGTTTCTCATCTTTTGTAACCTTGCCTGTCCCAGACGTTTAGAAAAAAGGAGTGACAGAGACCATACCTACATTTTGTACACTGGTGGACAATGACAATAGATGAAGGCTCAAATTGTTGTGATTGTTGTTTTGTTGTTTGTAAACTGCCTTTAGGCATACATGTAACACACCAGTCTTGTACAGTAAGTACAAGTTTCATAAGCCCAGACTGTAAGGTTTGATCCACTCACACCAGAAACAACACCTACTTTTAGTACTACATGTAGGTATGGTAAGTTCTTATTAAAAACATGCTTGAGGTGTGGCCCTCACCTTTACTTCACCTTTAGGTTGTTGTTTACTCTTTCTCTCTCCTGAATATACCTGTGAAACTTAAGTCTAACTGACTATGCCAGGAAGCATGCATGTAATCAGGTGTGGAGTATAAAATGTTGGTGTGCTTTTAACTTTTAATAATTTGGCATCTTTAACCTCCCTGCTGCCTAACCCCATAACCAACATAGTTTTGGTGCCAAACGGCTACCTTAGCATGCTAAAGGTTAAAACACCTGTACTTTCCATCTCTGATTAGAACCAGCCAATCAGCATGGGTTCCATCATTACCCAGGATTCCTGTGGTCTCTAGGACTCAAAAACAAACAACTCACCAGGGAAGACCCCATCAGAGTTTACTACACAATTTGTCATTTGTCTGATCTTTCGTGTACTTTCTTAATATGATACAGACATCTACAATAAATTTGTATAACTCAAAGATGAGAATATTAGAAGAACATGTAACTAAGTACTTGTACTTGTCCATAAGATTTAAAAATCAATCCTGTACTTCACTTTATATTCATGGTAGCAAAATTTCACAGTGTAAGGAAAATGGACATTTTCACTGAACTTTAACTTCATGGTGGCGACAAGTGATTTACAGAATGGATGTGTGAAGGAATCGTAAATAATATAACAACATTTTTTTTCACGGTGATGATAAGTTAATGGTACAGAGGTGAACATAAAGTTACAGTGAAAGAAACAAGAATTACAGTACCTGAAAAAAATACACTAGTATTCAACAGCAGTGGCATCAAACATATAAGGTATTTTGTTTCCACAGATAGCAATTTTGCATGTGGGATTGTTAATGTTTTGCAATAATGAAAATGCTGTATTCACATTACAAAGCTTTACTTTTATGACTGGCTGAGTAAAACAGAATGCCCCACGGCAAAGTAATGTAATTTTCCTGCCTTGGCCATGAACATTGCCAAGTGATTAATGATGTTAGCGCGCTCAGTGACATCATACATAAATCATGAGTCATCTTCATTTAACGACATTATAGAGCGACAGTACCGTTTGAGCTATTCAGATGCCTTTATTAGACATATCGTATCACGGTACATGTACTTTATTGAAACCCCAAACAAACAAAATCAGTGTGTACATATTTGTAGTTAAGTACATGTACATGTACAAATGTAGCTTGGCAAATAATACTGATATAATATAATATCAATTATATTTTTCCATACAACACATTTGCATTTTAACCAAAAAATACAGATATTTTGAACACTAATATATGTATCTTGAAATAGAAAATAAAACTAATAATTCTAACACAAGATAGAGTTTTATTCGAACACTCTGCAAAGTATAAGATACTTTAAGAGATCTTAAGTCCTTTTATCATAATGCCAGATGGTAGTTACAGAATTAATTCAATTACCTGCACGTACGTAGAATTGATGGTTAAGACCCTCCACTAAAAGTTTGGATGTTCCTTTTCGTAACCTCAATTAACGACAATTGCCTAGTGGAAAATTACAACTTTATCTAGAGCATGACTGACATTTTTATGGGCACCCAGGCACACCAACAGTGTCTGCATCCTAAACTAGACATCTGTTCAACCTCTGTACATGTTACTGTAAAGGCGGAAATGCTTGCAGGGATTTCATTTCGCAGTATAGAGAAAATGGAGTGTTCGCAGTGGTTTTGAGTTTGCGTTTGAAACATTAGTAGCGCTACAGTCACACAAAGGAATGTTTTTTCACGGCAGTTTTGAAGTTCACATTAAAGAGTTCACCGCGAAAAACTGTGAACATAAAACCACCACGAACATTTCTGCATTCACACAAATTACAGTATTCAAATGGAAAAGGTGAATGAAGATGTCGTAAGCCAACTTGAAAAATTTAGTTAAACATAAAAAAAGGGTTAATTCATAAAAAGGAAAATAAAATTATGAAAAATCAAATATTGTCTTAGTGTCAACTAGGACCTCGAGGCTTGAAATACTTTTGCATTATTACATTGTGTATCATGATTTTATACACTATACAAACTAGCATATGAAATAAATCTTTATGATGATGTTAATTATGGTTACACTTTTACAGATTAACTTTCATTACAATAGTTCTACTTTTTTTTAATCATTTTCCGCAATGTATGCGATGCCTAATGCCAAGCCTGCCAAATTGCACGTAATATTCATAATTTATGTTTTCTCGAAACTCATTTTACAAACCATAGGCACATATTTTGAGGCCTTAAGGCTAAATCAAAATATATGCCCTTCTGAGATTTAAAATGGAACAGTTCTGAGAATAAGACTGAAGGCAGTAAGGAAGACATCTGATATTTGAAATACTCCCTGACAAGATTCCTTTAAGCAGCTCAACCAGTACTTGCAAAGCTGTTGTGCTGGTAAGCTATTTGCCACAGCAAGTTGCTACAATGCTATTCCGTATAAGTTACTATTACCAGTACTGGTTTGGTATGTGGACTATGCTGAGGATGGTTTACTTCTGTCATGTGTCACTGATACAAGCCTGGTATAGGGCAAGGATGGGAAAGGGGTATGAATGAACAACTGGTTAATAATAATCATAATAACACAACATATTCTATACTCTATAATTTATAAACCATAGAATTGGCACTTATAAGTTAGTGAATTTAGGAAGCAAACAGGCCGAAATTTGCACCGTTGGCTTGCAAGAGGGATTGCAAAGCACTAGGCCACGGTGTGCTAGTACCAGTGTAACAATTTCTGACGGATCCTTCAGACTGAAAATAAAAACTTTATTGGAACAATAATCTAATCTTACACAGCAGCATCAAGAAAGTGTCAAAATCTGTCTCTTTTTCTTTAAAGGAAACAAAACTCAAAGGTTTTTCTAAATAGGTAAAGAAAGGTGCAAATAACTCCATATACAAATGTACTACACTGCCAGTCAAACCTGTAGAACTAGAAGTGACCACTTCTACGTAAGAACCACCTGGCCAATGTGACCACTTTTTGGTGATCCCTTAGATAATTTTCCCCATCCATACAACCCCGTCTACAGTGACCACCTGTCCACATAGACCAGATTTTATTGGTCCACTGAGTGGTCTTCTCGGGCAGGTTTGACTGCCGAGAATTTCTTCAGTCGTGGTTTGTTGTAGAGGGAGTTTGTTTACATGTTGACATACCGGGAAGGGCCGGGCTTGTAGGATACACTTTCCTTCTACAGTCAATGGAGGAAGACATGCCTGACATGTCTGTACACAACTGGTGACATGGAGCAAGTCGTTGAGTGATGGGCAAGGGGGAGGGGGGCAGAGAATCAAGAGATGTTCAAAATGGTACTGCGGATTCATTTATTTTCGTGGGGACTGAATTTCGTGGTAGGAGGGGAAAGGAGGTTTGCGCAGTGTTTTATGTTTGCTTTTAAAAAAATTCGGTAATACAGTGGTGACACATTGGAAATGCATATCAAAAAATTACTATGTGGTGTAATGACTTTGCAGTGGAAACTGCAGAAATGAAGCCACCACAAACATTTCCAAATTCATAGCAAGTTAGATTTTACACAGTGAAGTTAATAACTGGTAAGATATGCTTTCCTTTAATCTTATCAATAACATCTAACTTTACATTCATAATTTTGGACACATTGATACGGATAACTGCATTACAAAAGGGCTATGAATAATAGATTTCAGTTAGGACGTACAGTGAAGTGATAACCACAAAAACATAATTTTAAGATGGTCAGGTGATATCAATGATTTTGTTGGCAGTGAATCTATCTACAAATTGTACTGTTGTACTTGTACCTGATTTACATTAAGTATATAATTTACAGAGATATATCTTATGATTGAATTTATTTCTTTCCAGGTTTTGAAAGTTATGCCCAACATATTGACAGCTTATTTGTATAGCATTTGCAGTGTCTACCAGTATATTGAAATGCCAGCCGCACAATTAAGAATTCATAGAAGAAGAACTTTATTGCGCGACAATTGTAGCTGGTACAATGTATGGCAACTTACGTACATGATAATTAAGCTATTGCTAATTTTTGACAGATATAGAGAACTAATCTATATCTATGACTAACAGTAAAATAGTCTATAAAATAGTGTACATGCTAACGCTCTAGAATACAATATGTTGGTAACAGTATGCTGCGTCAGGAATGTATGATATTGTCTCGTTTTTGCACAGAGTTATTTACAAATTTGCCTACATAGGTGGATATATGAACAGGGCATGATAGTATCATATTAAATATATCTGTCCTGGTAGGTACGGATATTGTATGACTCATTTACATTGTAAAACTCTGATGGAGACATCTAGGATGTGATTTGTTGTATACAGTATAGTGTCTGGGGCGGTGATCTATAGGCACTGCTTTAACAAGGGGATAACCCATTATCAATCAGGATAGGAGATCGATAGCTTCTATGGGATTTCTTTAGGGGAGAACCTTGAAGGAGGAGGGGTCATGCAAATTACGTTGGAAAAGGACTGGACTAATTTTCAGTAATAAGTGTCTGGGGAGAACTATTGCTTGAGTATGATAACAAGGTCATCATATGATTGGGGGAGTGGGAAGCAATCCTTTCAATCTGTTTAAATTTTGATGTGGGTTTCAACGACACATTGTTCCAAAAATTTGGTGCGTACTTCATTTGCAAAAAATGTCTTTGGAATAATGCATATACTGTTAATAAATGAATCAGAAATTCAAAGAGGAGAATTTTCAGCCAGGATCTGTCTTTTGTATTGAAATTTTCTAGTCTGTATAACGCAAACTCCAGCTGTCCGGTGATTTCTGTCCCCGGCTATGCGGTTACAGGGCGGCAAGCCGTTACAGGAGCTTGATTGAGTTCAGGCTAGAAATTCTCATGTTCAATATTTCATCAAGAATTCACCCCTAACTGCTTTCCAATACCCAAATTGTCTGACCTCTCTTACCAACCCATATACATGCACATGTGCATGTAGAAAACCTTACGATAGTCGCATACTTTTGTTGTGTAACTAAAGATTGTCTACATGTATCATGTGATGATTACCAAATAGTGTACAAAAACAGGTACTCCAACAAATTTGGCACGTTCAGACATCAAGATTCCACTGATGACCTAAAGTGAGACATCGTTAAGTTTCTCCTAACGAGCTGAGATGATAATGATCATTAACGAGCGACGACGACTAGTCTGTACACACATTACAAGTCTGGTCCAGTCCTCAAGGCAGTGTAGATCATCCACCGGTGATCCCTAATCAATATCATCAGTCATGCACTGCCGCAATTATCACGAAAAACAAGGCTCCAAATACCTCTTCCTCAGTTTCTGCATACTGGACTGGTGCAGGTAACATTCAAATGCTATAATGGTCGGTAAGTTGTTTAAAAGACTGTCTCATCTTTTTAGCTTTTAACAAAAGTTTCTCTTGCTAAAAAAAACCCTGTTATCCACTCTGACACTGCAGGAATATTTATCTACAAATTGTACATTGTTAACATCTCTATCAAACTAGAAAAATTGTACATCATGATTATGGAGCTGCATATAATTATCATATTTTTGGTATAACTGTATAGATGGATGCTACACAAATACTGGTATTGCTGGCAAGACCAGCTTGGTATAAAATAGAGTCAACGCCAAAGGAAATTCACAGTGCAGTTATGTTAGGGCCTTAGTACCTCCCGTGACCAAGTGCCCGTACATGTATGCACCTGTAGTTTTACAACTGTTATCTAAAATGGAGAGAACAAAAGAGCACCTGTTTAAAGAACTGTAGATTTAAGGGGGCTTGCCAACACATTGTAGGCTATTTTGTTGCTCCACCCACATAATTATGTCTGACTGCAGGGAAGGAGTACTGTTCCAGTCTTTAAATATGTATGCCCTAAATGTACTTTCACTGGGGATATGTCCTAATTCAGTGCATTCCTTCATGCTGTTTTTGTGTTTTCTGTCATAATTTCTTTCTCTCATTAATGTTCTCATTTCAAATTCTAATCTGCTTTGTCTATTTTGATTTTGTACAATTCTAAAATGTTACACACAAAGAGCTATAAAAAAACATCTGGATTGTTACAAAAAGTTGCAAGGGGAGGGGGCAGAGGGAGAGAGAAAACAGAATGGCAAACTTAGATACACAATTTACAGGAAGGGAAGGTGCTATCGCTGGGAAGTGCTGCTCTGTTTTACTACATAGATAAGGTCACAGATCACCACCTTTTATGGACAACCTCTTGACTCTAGCATCACAAATGGTTTGAGTTTGTGTGTAGAATACAGGCAAGAAAATTCTGCAAAATTTATGAGAGTTTTGGGGTAGCCGTAGGTATACAGTCAAAAACTGCCCAAGATGACCAATCAATAAAATCTGGTCTATGTGGATAGGTGGTCGCTATAAATATAGTATCATAACTATAGACATGATTCTTACAGTAATTTTCAATGGGAAAAATTATCTAAGGGACGATCAAAAAGTGGACACATTGGCTATGTGGTCCTTATCTTATGTAGATGTGGTCACTTGTACACTAAAACAGGCTTCACTGTATTTAGTATGGGCATTAGATTTAAATGTCCAAAATATGTCACATTTGCCCAATACAAAAGCAGTTTATTTGTAGAATTTTTTGAATCCGTGCTGTGACAGTTTACTAGTAGCCAGACGTTAACCTTGAATCACACATCTGCACTCAGTCTCTCATTTAAACTTGGGAGGCAGCCAGGACAATCAATGCATAGGAAATGTCATATATAACTCAGGTCTGACCCGTACAATTACAATTTCTGGATCTCCGCCAAGACCAACATGTCCTAAATCATCTCCTGTTTTCTCACACAATACTGGGGTTCAAGGGTGTGTGCTACAATTTATAGCACTGGCATAGCAGGTTACTTCGCTTCCATGATAAGATTATCCTGTTTGGAAAGGACTATCAAATGTGTCAGCACTTGGTTGGTAGACTGCCAGTAACAGTACATAGGGGCACATACTTGTGAAAGACCACATTTCAACACTAAGTTGAGATGTGACTTCTACAGGATAGCTGAAACAGGTTCAAGTTGTTGCCATTGGCAACGAGGTGTTTAGCCAGATCAAGAAATACTTTGCAAACCCACACTTCTTTCTAAGCTTTAGAGACTCTTCTCCGAAGAACTTGCTAGTTTATACTTTCCCAAGTATATATATTCTTTTCGCTGAATGGTGTAAAATTATTGGTACAGGCAAAGTTTTACTAGTGACCGCGCCCACCTTTGTGTATTATTATTAGGACCAACTGGTCGTTTTGGCCACTTTTTGGTGGATCTTTAAATCATTTTCGTCACTGACCCATGAATATACATGTACCGTGAAAATATATGAATGTCACATGCAATCAAAAATAAAGCTGAATCTGGATCTGACCCAATGTCTAAAGTGTCCACCTGTCAAATATGACGGTCATCATTTTCTTCAAGTCCCTTGAGCGGTCACTCACTGTACTTATTGTCTAGTATATTCTCTCTTTGATCAAACTTGAAGGCCAATGCTTGAGACAAAGTGTAATGCTTTTTCGATAGCTGATAGTACAATACGACTTCAATATGGCACACTTTTATAGGCACTCCTATAGCTTTTATAGTTTCTCCTATTCTTCTCGGTAAATGTGTTGCAATTGCATTCTTTTATGTGCACATGTTTTAGGCCTGAGGCTTATGCCTATACAACAGTGCTGTGTCCAGGACCCGTCCCTCCGTCCTAGGACGGAAATTTGCTTCTTGGGACGGACAAAAATTTCATCCTGTTCATCCAAACAACTTGAACTTCATGACATGAAACTGATGAAAACGTATTTCCATTAGCTTGAAAATACATTTAACGATGAAAATCAACAACATGGGCTCCCAAACAATAAGTTGGACAGAAACAAATTCAAAGCTGGAGACAGCCCGCTATACACTATATTAAGTTCACCACCTCTAGAACAAAATATCCCTCCCTCCCTCACCTCTGCTACTGGTCTTCCATATATCTCCTCTTATAAGGAGACAACAGGCACAAGGACAGCAGGATTTGATTACAAAGGAGCAGTGTTTCATTACTGGGAATAAGTCCAATATTGTAGGAAGAAGGACCTGGCAGTAAAACTGTCAAAAGGAAGGAATTGATCAACTCTGTGCTGTACCCAACGCTTCCGTGAATAGTTCCATCAGGTTGATAGTCAAAATTCAATGGTTAACAGAAGTTCTTTTCCACACAACCAAGAAAATATAGACAAGTGACTGAATAGAGTACAATAATTCAGGGCTTAATCTAAACAGGGGAACAGGGGCGCTGCGCCCCCATGTCCTGACCATGCGCCCCCTTACCCTGGGAAGCAGAATTCCACACTGTGGAAGGAGGGGACGCCCCCCCTTCCGTGCTTGGTCGCTTGCATTGCTACCCATTGAAATTTTTTCCTAGAAGAACCCCTGCAATATGATACGATCACAGTTTTACCAATACAAATGAATAAGACATTGTGACAAGAATTATTTTGATATGGAAAATCTATTGTGCTTTTTCTATAATCAAAGTATGCACGTGTGTACACACTGGACCAGTGATAACTTTGTTTCAGTCGTAGGATAAGAGAATTTTCTTTAAATGCTGATATACACATGTATCCTGTTAGAAACAGCAAAGCCCCTGTGAGAAACCCCAAGATCAGAGTTATAGGGTGTCAGTGACAAGCCACAGGTCTGCCAACAAACAACACTTGATGAAATGGGCCTGGAGGAGAGATATGGTCACTACACTCAAGACTGGTCATAACTCAAGCAGTTTCATCAGAAGGGTAGACCTGGGAAGAGTGTATGTGCGTGTGTGTGTGTGTACAGCTACATGAGTGTGTGTGTAAGTGAGTATGTGTGTGTGTAAATGTGTGTGTATGTATGTGTGTGTGTGTGTGTGCATGTGTGTGTAAGTGTTTCACTCCGTGTGTAAAAGTGTGCAATGTGTTTTTACATATGCATGATGTGTGTGTGTGTACGTATGTGTGTGTGTGTGTGTGGTGCATGTGTACACAATGCAACAGATTTTCTGCGCTGTCCATCATCTTAATCAAGTTAATGCAACATTTTCCTTATACATTATCCCCCAATTCAAGACCAAATACATAGTCTAAGTCTTGTAAGTTAAAGCAGCTTAACGGCCATATACAGAAATAAAACCCCTTATAAACCAGTCAAGGTGACCTTGGAATGTAATTCAATACCTCAGTTGCATACACAACAGCATGAATCATAAAACATATTGCCCACAAATGTACAACAAACTAGGTATCAAATCACATTTATAACTTTGGCCTCTTTTGCCATCTACAATCTTTAAAAAAATGTACTACAGAAAAAATGTACTACAGACTGTCTAGATGTAGTCTACTGCCATAGTAAACTCTATATACCTTCTCGCTATGGGTTTGACAATGTCATGCATTTCTGTATCATCTACAGTAACTACTAGTATTGCAATGTACTGATCATAATTCAGCTACAATATTGGCACAACTGTCAATCTTAATCTGTAATCAATTATCAGTATAATTGGAAATGGATCTAAAGGGGACTGTAGTAGGACTGTACTTCCCAGCAGTAATAGCCGAGATAATGTTTCCCCTGTTTCCCCACAACATCCCCCACCACCTGTCACCGTCCCATCAGCTCACCACAGCTTCAATAATACATGAGTACAGGATAGAACAGGTGTTCTCACACCAGTCCTCACATTCTCACAACACACATGGCAAGATATCTTGAAAATAATCTTGGTCAGTTGAAAGTGTTTTCCACTGGTTTTGATAGTGGTCAACTGTGAAATTCAAAAATTATTATGTTATTTTTGTCCCCCTCAAAAAAATTGTTTTGTCACAACACCAACCTGTTTTAATTGTGGTTAACCTTTAATTCTAATCCTTAAGTTTAATTCTAATCCTTAAGTTTATCTGTCATATTTTTGCACACACACAAAAAAAAGACAAAAAAATCTTGTTTTAAAAGTGGTTAACCTTTGAATTCCGATCTTTAAGTTCCTCTGTCATATTTATGCACAAAAACTAGTATTACAACACAAACTGGTTATATCTATCAGTTCTAGATCTATCATATTTTCTAAGAAAAAAAACACCCAAAAAGAAACACTGGTACTGTTTCAACATGACCATAACTGGCCCACTACTTGTTTTAATAAAGTCATTGGTTCCATTATGCCAGCAGATCACATGTTGGCTGATACTTCATTTGACACTGCCTGTGTTTTTATCTTCAGTCAATCACGATGACCCCAGGCATGTTACTACAAAATCCACAGTATTAACTTTCTCTTTATCACATAAACCTCTGTACTTAAGCCTGCTTTATGAACGACCATTGAAGTCCAACATTCCGAGAAGACTCTGGGGTTATCGACTTTTACTTAGTAAGCTCAAGTCAAGGACTTTTCAGCAAAAAAGGAAGGAAAGGATCAGTAAGAAAAGCAAACTTTTCAATAAATTTGAATGCCACATCGACACATAGAGCAACTTATAGAGTTGTAAGAAGCATATGTTGTCAGTTACTGCTTTTCTAATATTCAAATGTAGTAATGATATAACCCTTTCTTGCTACCTAACCCTGTACAATGCAAGTTTGGTGACTAAGTAAAAGATACCTTGGTATGAAAATGGTTACAATGGAAGAGGAACTGGAATGGTTTCAAGTCAACTGTAGATTTGATGGCGCAACGTTCCTATAACCTACTTTTGGGAAGCAAAGGATCTAAATGTACATGTCATGTACACATATGGACAAAACAGTAACATACGTACATTTTGTATATCTTATATGATATGTTTGTCATATCAGGCATAACAGTCTTTATGAAATATACCTCTCAACTGACAGCTGTATAACACTTTTTTTTAAATGAAATGTAAGAAAAGTCTAAACTTTATGTCACACTTAGTAGAATTCATTCATTCATTCATTTACTTTTCTGACAATGTTCAATGTATGCAGCCCCCCTCCCATTGGGATTGTAGCCATCTAGCCAGACTTCTCAAATGTAAGAAAAAAAAAGAAACTCTATATCGTTTATCAAATTACATGTATGTCATACCTTTCTGACAAAGTTCAATGAACTTCCCCTTTCCCTATTGGGACTGTAGCTCCAGCCAGACTTGTATGGTGTTTGTGAGCTGTGCATGTTTTCCAGTGAGCTGGGGGTTAGTATAGCAGGTGCAGGGGGATCAGGTTTGTCCCAGGACAGAGGAGTACATGGGAACATTCCACATCAACAGACACCCATGTGTGGAGGTCGGGCCCAGACAAGGTCGCCACTATTCAACACATGTGGTGTCAACAGGCTAGTGGTTACAGGAGGGAGGAGGGAGGTTTGAGCCAACCTGGATAACATCCTCTCAAATTCAACAAAACACACCAGGGCAAAAACAGGAGGGGGAGAGTGGAGAGGAAAGGGGGAGGTTTTGGCAACCTAAAATTTAACAAAAAAGTATTCCCAAAATACGGAAGGGAGAGGCTGAGGCTCAGGTAAAGGTAAAGCAGTCATCCTCAAAGCATTGAGGTGAAGCATGATGCTTTTTCAAGTAGCTAGTGGTAGTGCAATGCGCTCTGATATGGCTTTAGTATTCTAGCCAAGCATACTGGGTCACCCCTATTCTTCTCAATAAGTATGCTGAGTTCTCTAACGTGCAGAGGTTTCAGGCTTAAGGCTTACGTCTAAAACTCCCTCATACACGGGACTGTCGGCTTTATGTCACCATCCGAAATGACGAATGCAGTCCCTTACAACATGTCGGAGCTGGAACCGATCCTAGGAGGGAACTTCAGCCCATGGATCCATGGAATCTGATCCATATGGCCAAGTAGCGGGGTTGTGTTACCACTCATACCATGTCAAAGCAGAAGGGTGGGGGGGGGGGGGGGTTGAGGCTAACCTTTATAACATCTCAAATAAAATATAGGAGGGGGAGTTAAGGTTAACAGGAATAACATCCTCTCAAAATATACAATGACAAAAACAGAAGGGGGGTCTCAGGTTAACATTTATAACATCCTGGCAAAAGAAATTTCTGTAGTTCATGTTCCATATCAATTGAATAGACTCCATATATATATGACTGTTTAGCAATTTGCCATACATTGTAATCCGTTACAATTGTTGTGTATCCTCGCAAAATATTTATGTACATGTAGCTTTCCTATAAATGGAATATTATATGTGTAATGTACATACTAGACTCGGTATATAGAACTGTTCAACAATTTGCAATACATTGTACATATCCGGTACAATTGTTATGCAGTAAAGTTTGATTGATTGAAATACAGGAAGTGGGGGCTTAGGTTAAACTGTGTAACATCCTCTCAAAATACATTTCTGTCTACCTGCCAAAACACACCATGGCAAAATCAGGAGGGGGCATAGGATAACCATCATAACATGGGCTCAAAATACGTCTTGGCAAAAACACTTATCAAAGCTCTAGGGAGGTACAAGGGAAACTATCAGAGTATAGAATTGTAAATTTGATGTTTCAACTCTTCCACTGCAGCTGGTTTCAAGTATTCAAGACTGAAGTCATATTGCTGTCATCGCAAATAAACAAATCAGACTTTATTGATGGTCCCTAATGTTTTGACTATTCCCACCTGACAATTCATTTTCTAAAATGGGCCTTAGCTCCAGCCTTATTTGGTAATATCTGTTTCATAATGAAACTAAAGCCGACAAAGGCCCCATTCTCAGCTTTAACACTGATCAGTTTGAAACATGTGTAGGTACCATACATGTATGAGAAAGCTAGATAATTCATAATTCTTGAGATGTACGACTTGGATTAGATGAAGACTGCAGTGGAAAAAAGTTTGAGGAACCACTCTCATCTTCTTCAATCAAACTTCAATGTCATTTGCATGAGACTGAAGTGTTATGCTTTTTTTGTAGCTGATGGCGCTATATGGGCCATGTACATGTACAGTCAAACCCATACAAGTGACTATCTCTACATAAGGACCACCTGTCCAACATGACCACTTTTTGCTGTTCCATAGATAATTTTTCCCACTGACACAAGCAATAAGAATCCTGTCTATAGACCAGATTTTCTTGGCCCCCTGAACGGTATTCTTGTGCAGGTATGACTGTATTGACACGCCCCGTGCCAAACTACAGCATTCACCTGCCTTATACAGTTATATGAGGCAAACTTTGTGCAAGAGCAGAGCTGGACTCGCTACCCACGGCCGAGTCCATCGACGTTGAACTGAACGTCCGTCAGGATGACAAGAAGAAGATGATGATGATGACTGTATTCAGCCAAGAAATCACTGTCGTAAGCTGAAACAGTATGGTTCAAGCTCAATTTATTGACCAGTATAACTGGTCTGGACCTTTCAGCCTTGTGGTAAAGTGCGTTGGGTTTGTGAGCTGGTGGCCCGGGTTCGATTCCTGGGAGCCAGGAGACTGTACTAATCACCTCATGTGTTTCAAAGCTGATATGCTGCTCATGCATTCAGCAGTGCTCCTAAGGTAAAGGTAAAGGCATTCTCAATTGAGGTAAAGCATGATGCTTTTTCAAGTAGCTAGTGGTAGTGCAATGCGGCTTCGCCACGGCTCGTGTTTTTTCCCCAAGCACACCGGGTCACCCCTACTCTTCTCGATAAGTGTGTTGGGTTCTTTTACGTGCAGAGGTTTGACGCCCTAAAGCTCCCTCATACACGGGGCCGCCGTCTTTACGTCCCCATCCGATAGGATGATGCGCATCTTTTCCAGTCATGTCCAGGCCCGGGCGCGAACTCGGGCCGCTGGCTCCACGGAATTTGAACCATATGTGGTGAGAGGCAGAGTGCGCAGACCTCTACACCACGCGGACACGACAGTGCTCCTATGGCACTAAATAGGGAATGTTAACATCCAACCATGCTCTTTGTTGATCTCCTATGTCAGCTAGAGTTTATAAAACCTGAGAACTAAATAAACAGACTACAGTTTGAGTATATGTAGAACCTGCCAAATGTAGGCATGACAGGATTAACAGAGATCCAGGGGAAAGGATATACATAGCATCCTGTGGGCATAGTCTAAACAACAACATAGCGCTGTCACTTAGGACAGGTCTACCACTTTCTACTGAAGCTAAAGCAGTTTTTTCTGCTATATTTTCAGAGATCCAGAGAAAGTATATGCAAATAGGGGTAGAGGACTATGAGAAAAAACTTAAAACGATTTTCTACCCCACATATCTGCTTGGAGGTTGGCCTTACGTGACACATTGCCGCTGTCTTACCGGACGCGTGAGCAGCTGGCTCCTAGATTCGCTCTTATCTCTGTCCCTGTCCGAGGTTTTGTTTTATCTGGAGCAACCCTCAAAACTGGGACAGTTAGTCAATCAGTGTAGGAGGCTCAAAGGGGGAAATTCAATGTCACTCTGTGTCCATTACTCTTGGAGCACCTTTTAAGGGGTCTATATGGGGGCGATGCATTACCAATTATCAAGATTTTTACCACTCTCATATCTCATTAGGATAAATGCAACAAATCTTGAAACAGATCTTTTAATAGGGGGAAAATCACGACAATTTCTGACTGACCCCAATATCTGACCACTAGGCCTTCTGTCTGAAAATGGGACAAATCAGAAGGTCACAATCTTCCCACCTAACCTCTGCTTGGAGAGTAAAATTCAAACACCAAGATAGCCATCAGTATGATTACAAATTATGCAATTCAATGAAAACAGGTGATAACATTTTACAGATAAAAGACATACTTGTGTAAACATGACAACTTACTGAATTTTTTTCTGTCTTGCCATTTTATCACTATTTCCTAACAACAACAAAGAGCGGGCATTCCAAGACCGTCCTTGTTCTACTGAACCTTAAATCTAGCCTGTAGAAGAATGTGTTGGAGGAAATACTACTCCCTGTACCGCATGTACAAACATACCAGGCTGTCAGGATGCTCAGGTGAAAATGTCCCATACCCACAGATATAGGCTACGTGTGTCTAGAATACTGTAAATCAATTTACTTTTGCAGGCATTTAATTTTGTGGTAGAAGAAGAAAGGAGGCTTTTTGCAGTATTTTTAAGTCGCTGTTGAAACAATTCTGTAGAACACAAGTAATACACTGGAAACATACAATTGCGGTGTGGTGAATTTGTCATCGTGAAAATAAAACCACTGCAAAAATTTCGAGATCTACAGTAGGTAGGCAGTAATGCTAGAGAATGTAGCAAAGATGTAACAACTTCTGTGCTGTCAAGATGTAAAGGTTAGAGCAACATCAGTTTCTGAACAGAGCATTTTACAAGAAACACCAGGACTGGGGTTAGGGTATGTCTTGTTACTGAATTCAAACCAGGGAGGTCAATAACTGAGAATGAGCCTGAAGACAAGTGCAAACCTGAATATCAGATGAGCACTGTTTACAAGCCACAGTCATATTTAATTCATATTAGTTCATACAACAAACATGTGTAACTTTTTGATTTTGTACGTCAATTGAATTGTGTATGACACGTCCACAACTATCTTAATAATACTTCCAATTTTATGATGTCCAATGAATGTCACTTAAATGTTGTATTGAACTTTCTTCCCACACTTAAAAATCTGGTATTACATGTTTCTGCACCTTTAAGTATCTGTACTTCCAGCCCAGTAAGTAACAGCTGTATCAGTTTGTATCTTATTGATTTTTGCTTAGAAACGTAACGAGAAAATCAATGAGCTGTTCATAAGTAATGATGCTGTCCATTAAATGTAATTCTGTGATTTCTCATGTACATATAAAAGGGTACATACAAAACATAAAGTTTCTACACAATTTCATAATTATATATTGTAGAGTAGTATCGATGATGATGATTATGATGAACTGGTTTATCACAATGTAGATAAGATAATGAACTCAAAAGTATATCATTGTAGCTCCGGGGCTAAATAAAAAATATTATTGCAGTGTACTACAATACATTACATACTAAAATCACCTATGTAGGAAATGTATTTACGAAAACTACTGAATCTTAATATCTACATTTAAAAGACAGTCATATTATTCTACTAATGGATATACTGATAGGATGTACTTTCAAGATCTATACCATCTTCTGACATTCTAAATGATTTGCTTTTTTCATGAAACAATTAAGATCTAATGGTTTGCCATTCCTACAGACTGGAATGCCAGAATGGGCGATTCATCAAAATTAGTTCCCATCCCATCGCCATGGTAACAAATTAAATCACACTGCGCAAATCTATCAATGTAGTACAGGGATGATATGTTCATTAATATTCTTCATGAAACAATTATGAACCAAGTGTTACATTAGTCAAGAGCATTCACTAACAGAACATTATGCATATCATTATCTTGAACTTGAAGGACAAAAACTCATTATGTTATCAAAATCATATTGAGATGCACGTCATGATGTACTGAAATATGTATAATATTTATTTCTGCAAATTGTACAATACTGACAGTACTGTACATGTATATGCCTATAGACTATATATCATCTCTTACTAGTACTTTTATCGCACCAATGCAGGATTACAGTGTAATACTGTTATGTCAAAACAATACCTGTGATTTCAGTAAACAAATTTCACAGTATGTTGAAAACAATGCATTCTTTGGAAATGATTTCGTTTCCCGATAAAAATCCAAAAACTCTTTCCTTCAAATAGCTTGATAAAAGATCTTAATATATAATCACTCCCCTTTAAGATTTGTTTTATTTTCGGACCTATTTTCTACATGATTGACATCCTAACCCACAAACTTTACATGGCTGACATGCTTCCTGCAAAGCTCTGAGGCCAGCTGGCATATCAACTTTCTATTAGAAGAATATATGGAATATCACAGGCTTACTGGATTAGCGGATTTTGACCATCAAAAAATTATAGAAACATAATTTTCTGTATGCATGCCTGAGGCACCAGTTGTACATAATCTTATCAAAATCTTTATACATAGATTGTAGCTAAAAAAGAACAGCAACCAATTTAAAACATAACCTACTTACATGTACATGCATGTAGGTTAGTATCAAAATAGAAACTGATATAAATATCTGCACACTTTACTTTGGGAAGTATGTATACAAATACAAATACAGGTTTGAAGCTGTGTTTTCTATGAAAAAGAATGATGCATTAAGTAATACCTATAAATTATCCAAGGGAGGAAATTTCTGAACTACATACTATGGATTATGTTAGGCGGATGTTTCTATGGTCTTGTGCTATATTTAGAGCTACAGTAAATGGTCTGTAAGCTTCTTACATCTTCATAAGGACTTGCCTAATCCTTTTGGTCCTTATACCAAAAGCATCAGACTAACAACAAAACAAAACACAGCATCAACAACAACCTTGTTAGATAAACAGAATTTCTTCTTTTATCAGTGATTTATAGAGTTTGAGACTTTGATGAAAACGGTAACTTTGAAGTTTAGAGTGAGGTCGCCAAGACTCCTTCAAGACTAAAAGTAACCTCAAGTGTAAAGTCTCAGTCTCCAAGTGTTGACAACAGTCTATAGAGGATGGTGACTACTCTTGAGTCCCTACTGAAACAACAGGCTCCCATATTTCCTGTAGACAGACACCTTATCTCTTCTGCCATCTTCTGTGGTCTGCCACATTTCTCTGTTTTAAAGATGGGTGGGTGAGTAATCTCCAAGCAGATGGGGGGTGGGGAATATCAACAAGTTCTTTCAACTGAGGAGATATTTTGTGTACCATTCTTCTTGGTAGTAGAAGCTCCAAGCAGATGTAGGGATGAAGAGATCTAGGTAAAAAACCTATCCTCAAAGTATAAGAATTGGTCAGATTGTTTTTTGGTTATAGCCATAGGATAGCCAAGTTTAAGCACACACCACAAGAGATAGACGAAGAACTAGAAATGTGGAAAAAGCCAGAAAAACAGTCCGAACAAATTCATCTTCTTTGAGACTTTAGAAAAAAAACACAACATACACTGAAGCACCATTTTTAGATGCCACTTGCGTACAGACATGAAAATGTTCCACTCAAAATAGATTATAGGAATGTCACGCTTTGTAATCTATACTAGTCTGTTTATAATTTGATACTCTCCCAGCCAGACAGTTATAATTCAAACTCTGTTCCAGTCCAACCTACAATGTCATCCTGTCTGTGATACATAAATCATGGAACAGTCTCCATCACAGTTGACTGCATAAATGTCACGTTTTTGTGTTGCTTGACCCACATTATAAAGGCAAGCATTACCAATACCAGTATGTACTGGGGTGTGCAAAATGTTGATATGGAATATTGTAGAAATGCAGAATAATACTCTAGTACTGTCATTTCAACTAGAACTCAATGGCTGAATTACACGTACAAATTTGTATAGGCAAAATATATTTTTCCCCTGCTGCTTCCTTGTTTCATAGACATTCCTGGTAAAAGTGAAGCAAGGTGCCAGCATAGAAACACGGGGCTGGAGGAAAATTTGAATCTGATTGACTATCTGATTCTCAAATTGTTTTTATGTTTGTATATTCCAGTTCAGAATCATTCTTTAAAAGTACAAGAACTAACCAATCAAATTGATATGGCCTTACATATATCTTTCCTGCTTCCTTATTTCCCAAAAATCAAATCTACATGCCAGATTGTCACAAGGAAGGAAAGCAACAGAAATCCATAGCTATATAGCAGGGCACAGAATAAGGCAGAATTTTGTAGAGGTACAGTATATCCAAGGCTTGGTACATCTTATCCAAAGCCCTTGTATATATCAGGGTAGAGATTGCGATCTGGCAGTGGCAGAATCAGTGATTCTATAGTATAGGTAGAGATCTTGATTGAAGTCAGGATGCTAGCAGGAGTAGGAATCTACTAGCCTGAATTCAATCAAGCCTCCAGTGACCGCTCGCCGCCCTGTAACCACCTCGCAACCCGCGGGGAGGGGAGAGAAAACCCCCGGACAGCTGGAGTTAGCGTTATACAGACTAGGAATCTACATGTATAACTTATAAAAGGGTGGTCTCCCATTTATAGATGATGATCCTCAATCTCAAGGCAATCCTTTCATCTAAAGTGACATGATGAATCGAAGTTGAGAATTGGAAAAGCAAAATCTTTAAACTCAGATCACAATCAGGATATCTGACAGATTACAATCTCTAGGTCCCCAGCATATGTTTGTATACACAGACTACATGTAAGAATTAGAAGTGCAGTTATAAGATATAAAGGTCACATGAAGGTTGACATGCCGCCCTAGTTCTTTTGTTTGTGAGCTCCACTGGGTGTGAAATGGGACTAATGTGATAATGAGAGGATAAACAACTTGCCTGGCACAAGACACTTGTAAACATACAACAGGGACACATGTTCTGTTATAACCCTTGTCGTGCTACCAGTGCAAGTAGATAAAATAATAACTAGAATGGCAACATTTTCGGGAAAATGCAGAATATTCCCCTCCCATTACCTACACCTGAAATATGACAGCCATAGCATTGACTGTAATGATATTACGAAGTTTCTGCATAAATTATGCAAAGGAGGTCGGCATTAGCATAATTTTGGCCAGGTGTGTTCACCTTTCCTAAAGGTACCTTCATCTCAAATATGACATCCATAGCTTACATGCGCCAAAAAGCAATTACTCAAACAACTGGATATGATTTTGGAAACGGTCAGACGTTTCAAGTAGCATCCACTACTTTTCGTCAGTGACTGTGAGCAAGATCAGTTGAACAGCAGGTTTATAACCACGAACTATGAATTGATATGCAAATAAGGAGAAGACAAATTTTTAGATAGTCCAATAGAAAGCGAATTAGACAAGTCAAGACAAGGTTGAAGTAAAAGGGGACAATAGCTCCTATTGTTTTGATATAGGAGCTAAAGCTGGTTTGCCCCCAAGGCTATGTCCCAAGTGCCAGACAGTTCCACCCTTAGCCCTCCTTTCCTGTTCATAGTTCGTGGTTATAAACCTGCTGTTCAACTGATCTTGCTCACAGTCACTGACGAAAAGTAGTGGATGCTACTTGAAACGTCTGACCGTTTCCAAAATCATATCCAGTTGTTTGAGTAATTGCTTTTTGGCGTATCTTATTACCTGGATGTCTAATCTTCATCGACATAGCTTACATGGTAAGGGATATGCATAAATTATGCATAATGCACTCATTAGCATAATTTATGGCCAGGTTTTCTGACCTTTCCTAAAGGTACCTGCATCTCAAATATGACATCCGTAGCCTTTACAATAAGGGAAAAACAAGTTTATGCATAAATTATGCAAATGAGGTCCGCATTAGCATAATTTATATACAGGTGTGTTCACCTCTCCTAAAGGTACCTACATCTGAAATATGACATCCGTAGCCTTTACGGTAAGGGATATGCATAAATTATGCAAACGAAGCCCTCATTAGCATAATTTATGGCCAGGTTTTGTGACCCTTCCTAATGGTACCTACATCTCAAATATGACATCCGTAGCTTTCACGGTAAGGGAAATGCAAGTTTATGCATTAATTATGCAAATGAGGTCTTCATTAGCATAATTTATGTCCAGGTGTGTTCACCTTTCCTAAAGGTACCTACATCTCAAATATGACATCCGTAGCTTTCACGGTAAGGGAAATACAACTTTATGCACAAATTATGCAAATGAGGTCATCATTAGCATAATTTATGTCCAGGTGTGTTCACCTTTCCTAAAGGTACCTACATCTCAAATCTGACATCTGCAGCTTTTACTGTAAAGGAAATACAACTTTTTGCATAAATTATGCAAATGATGTCCTCATTAGCATAATTTATCGTCAGGTGTATTCACCTTTCCTATAGGTACCTACATCTCAAATATAACATCCGTACATTGTAACATAAGGTACATATAATTTTCTGGAATACCATTAGTAGAGCTACCACCGCACATCTACTTGGTTTTTGGCAGAAGAAGAAGAAGAAAGAAGAAGAAGAAGAAGAAGAACAGGCAAGCAAAAACAGTATATCCCCCTTCCCACTGGAAGGGGAATATAATAATAATAATAATAATATCAGGTGTATTTTGCAGCCAGTGCCACATGGCCTTGGTCTTATAGGGTTAAACTCCATAGGAACTGTTCCAAACATATCATAATGAATCTGAAATATCTGCTAAGTATAAAGAGGTTTTGATATGAAATATCATAACAAAAATAATGAATTCCTATCTTAGAATGTTCCTATTTCTGCTAGTCACTAAATCAGTACTTGGAAAAGAATATCTATGATTTTGAATTTTGTCATAAATGTACACCTTTCATACCTATAGTCGTGCTTGGTATCTCCGAAACTGAATGAATATGACAGCTATCAAAAAATGCTTGGAAGACCAAGGATATCAAATAACACCAACAAAGAATAAAAAAGATAGCTAATCTTGATATTTGATACCAAGAATGACATCATCTTATGATACACAATCCCTTCGACAAGTTGCTGAATATTTCACTAACAAAAAGTTCAAAGAATTGAAATGCTAAAAATGGAAAAGGTGTGAAGTTTAAAAAGCCGTCTGGAACAATAACTCTTGGTTTGTTCCTGTAGGTATAGACTGATCATGAAGTGTATAACAAAAACATGTGACATTTCAAAGGGGTAGAGTTAGGAAAATAAATCTGTATAAATGAGTTCAAGCCACACCTCAGAACTGTCCTTCTGTGCCATTCCAAATGTCACTCTTCCCTTTCCTACATCACAATTTGATTATCCGACCCCACAAATGTATGCAAATGTCTTTATTTCCCTCCATAACATGCACAGGTCCCCCAGAGAGCATGGAAAAATTGCCAGATCACATGCTGGTATTTGCACAGGGGACTTAATCACTCTATTGTCCCTGGTCTGTTTGCACTTGAGTTTTAACAATCAAAACCTCTTCAAGTAAAAAATAAAAGAATTGCGTGTGACTCCATAAAAATCTCAATTGCCTAAAGGTCCCTCTATTGACAAATTCCCAGTCTCGTTAAAATAATCCTCCATGCACTACTTCAAAAAAGGAAAGAAAAAACACTCCGCATATTTTCTAACCACTTGTGCCTCTTATCAAATATTTCATCAGGCAACAAATGGTCGCATTAAAACAAATACCATCCCCATACATCATACAACTACAAGTATTCCACACACCCGACAATATGGTACAAAGCATTTCAGCCCCAGGCTAGAACCATGGCAGCCGTTAATTTGAAAAGCATGTCAGACATCAGTGGAGGGTAATGCTGGGAAAGGTTGTGTTTGTAAACTTCTGTCACAAGCCGACTTGTTGGAACAAGCGAAGGAATGAGAAACAAGAGGTGAGTGAAGGGTTATGGGCCTGAAAATGGGGCACAGTGCAACAATCAAAGGGTCTAAAAAGGTTTTGGAGAACAAAAATCAAGACAAATAATGACATATTTGGGCTTCAGAATTGAAAGCGTTTTACTTTTCGAAACCGATCTTGAAAGGTTGTGTTGAATAAAACATTGCTCACTGTTAGAATATGACTCAGCGCTAGGTTTTGATTTTTTCTGTGTATTTCAACTTGCAGAAAACCCCATGCACACTGTTGTCATCTCAAGAGTATACCTCAAACAATATGCATGACCTAATGTGTCACTAGAAACTAGGGCAAGGTGTTATTGTTAAAATACTGAGCACGTAAACGAAGAAAACCTCAACACTTAGGGTTACTTTTATAATGTTGTTTATGATATGAACATCTGAGCTGTTATATTACTGAACAAATATTTATCTCTACAAGTGGCAGTTGTTTTATGGCTTGTTATGGGAGGGGGGTGTTTTTGGTGATTAATTCAGGATCAAGTCCCGTAAGACCATGTCCGTATGTTTATACTTTACTCCCAGAGTTAACCAAAACACACAGACTGAATTGATTCTAGGGGTCTTGTAAAGTCTTGTTTCTAGAAAAGTATGTATATGAGAATCGAACCCTTCTGGTTTTGGTAACTAACACAGAGTTCATGTTTTGGAAAGGAACGGCTGTCATTTAAAACGTGATATATTGCAGGGCTTGCCACCACCACATGTGGAGACATTTTCTCTCTCAATGCCTGAAGTCTGCCTCTCTAAACTTGCTCTAAAAACGTTCTAAAAGACTGTAAGTTTCAGCCAAAGATTGCTCAAACTGTCCCACAAAACGACAGTCTATAAAAATATATGTTGTAGTTCAAAAGGACAATACGGGACACAAAAGCGGTGCTATAGATCGCGTTTGGGCGGAGAAAATCCATTTTTCTCGCTTGACATGCACATCTATAAACAAACAGACTAACCCCTTGACAAAACTGACAGGAATTAAGCGCTACTGGTGTTAAAATATCCTTAATTTCAACGACTACAATCCTACATCTTAAGACTTTTGGATGTAACACTTTGGGACAGGTGTCTACTTGAAGTTTACTTGAGACTTCCGTAGCGGATTCGAACCCAGGAAGCTTGCGTTTGTCTCGCAAGACTGGGCAAACCCAGACCACAGGAAAGCCGACAAGACACAGGAAAAGTCGGCCAGGACACAAAAATAAAGCCCTGATCACGAGCCAGAGAGGAAAGAAAAGTCGACCGCATCGAATCCATTTTCACGGCTAGAGAGAACAAAACGACTGGAAAAAAATCTCTCGGCCTTTCAATTCAAACCGCGCGACGGGGTAACGGTACGAGCTAGGCCAGGTAGGTAGGCACACTTAGACTAGAAAATACCGTCCAAAACGGACAACTTAAAGGAAAAATCGACCCACCTTCGATACACACGACGTGGTCACGGACCCGGGAAGCCAGCAAAGGATCGTCGATCTGCTCCAAGAGATCGTAGATGGCATAAATGTTGGGGTGAACACTCTCGAATCTCGTGATTTCCTGCCGTATTGACAGAGAATTGCTGACCTCCGCTTGATAATTCATCTTCTTACGTACTCTCCTCCTGTGTGTCTGTCGTTATCTAAGGAAATCCTGGGCCATATTCAGCGGGAGAGCCCGAAAAATCCACCAAAACATCGCACGGCTACGGCCGACATCCGCCGTCCCAAATCGCACATCCAGGGAAATCGCTGCACCGGAAGTAACAAACTTTTACTTCCGGGTTGTGGGAGGTACCAAAATTCAGCAGCCGTAGGGGTGAAAGTTTTCTGTGTAACTACAGCACGCAAACAACTGTACAGTACTTAAATTCCACGACGACTTTTGCAAATAAAAATACTTCATTTGGTAAAAAAATTCAATTACATTTCTTTTCAAATGTCCGCTTTTAATCTTTCTATGAATCTTTATTCTAATCATTCTTTCATTTCTTAGAATTTAAATGCCTTTATTTACATGTAGTATTTGGCCGATTTTAAAAGTTGAAACAAAAAACAACAACGAAGAGACAAGCTATAGCTACCACGGCAACATCACGACTAATTTGGTGATTTTAAGACTAAGCCGGGCTGTGCCTGTGCTACTAGAAACTTTTCAGCGGCACTGCCACGCAATATTTTGAAAGATAACGCTTTGCTTCTTGACACAGTAACTAAGAAAGACGTCAAGGTACCACAATTGTTTTCTGTTAAGGAAAACATATAATTTTTGTCAAAGTTTGAGCCAAAAAGGAAGAATGAAAGTGAAAATAACCACCTCAGTGAACATTGACAGATATGATCATAGGCAACATTAGCAAGAACGAAAGGCGAACAAGAACGCAATTTTCAACTCGTTATTTCGTTTCAGCATGCGAAAGGTAGCTCAATTTTGTCATTTTCGCATATGCAGTTCAGTCAGATATTGCCGCTTGATCGGTTACTAATTTTCCATTTACTGTATGAAGACACATTACACATAGGGTATGTGTGCGAATTCTTAAAGACAGTCGGGTCTTCATCAAAAGATTCTAAGCGCTTCCCATGATTCAGTTTGGCAGGTGCTTCGGTTCTGTAAAAAGGTTTTCAAGTCTATACGTCTTACGACAAATCCGCACATAGATCAAAACAGAAGTCACGTTAGTACGAAATTCGGGACGAGCTTGGAAATATATCATTTACTAGTAGTCTTCTTTGAATTACGTTGACGTTCGTTTTCTTTTAAAACCACCTGCTTCAACTTTCAAGGCGTTCAAGTGATCGCCCCATAATGTGTTAGTGTCCGTTGCTTCTATAAGCGCGAATTCCAGTCTCTGATATTTTTCATACTGACATTGCATTCCAACGTTTTTATGTGCGTCTCAATGATGCCTGGACTCGATTCTCACCCTTAGCTACTTTTCCAGACAAAAAGGCGCCAGCGTCTATCGGTAAAAGCTTTGCGGTACCGCAGGTTGAATGCTATAGTTCCCTGGAGATTTTCTAACGGATTTCTTTTCCGATATTCTTTGTTGTCGATGTTATTTTTATCCGTGTGACATACAGCGACATAAAAGAGTGCTGATCTCGTCCAAAATTATACAGTGTTGTATATGTCTGCATTGTCATAGCAGGCTCTCTGGCATACGGCGACATGCAAGAGTGCTGATTTCGTCCAAACTATACAGTATTTTATATGTCTGTATTGTCAGTATCTACCAATAACAACGCTGCCTAAAATTCAGCCAAATAGTTATAATAATTTGCCAGGGGAGTTTGGCCACCAAAGGTTAGCCTCCATAGCAGGCTCTGTGGGCCTCCAGGGGCCAAATGGTTAGCTGGCTGAACAAACGACCCAGTACAAAAACAAGTAAATCAGCAAAAGTGTATTATAAGTCCCCCCCCCCAAAAGCCCAGAGAGCCCGCTGTGGAGGCTAACCATAGGTAACGTTATCATTTACCCACACAGGAAAATATTACCCTTACGTGCTCACGTGCACTGCTTTCGAGTTCTATTATCGTAATATCGATAACCCTTCGGGAAGGCCTAGTGGAGGCTAACAAGCCATCATTGTCAGTCGACATTTTGATTGAATAGCATCACGATACAAGCACTGCTTTGATACGGCTTAGATCGTCAATAGACACTAATCTCTGGATAGATTTTTGTAAGATTGTATCAGCACATATAAGTAAAATTTCATGTTGATATTATTGTAATATCATAGCACTAGCACTCAAGATGAAGTTACTTCTTATTCCTCCAGTGTTCGTTTAGAAAAAAAAGTTTGAATGATGCACATGTGTACATTGCTATTGTATGTAGAACGTAATGACTCGACTAATAGAATGATAAAGATTTACGTTTTATTATTACAATAAAAAAATATAAATGATTGCGTTTGTATTTCTGTTTATTTCGTGGTCTTTTTGCATAGCTATCATTCGTAAGGGAGCCACGCTAAGAAAAACGTCATATCGTAATATCTGTCTTTGTGAAATACAGATACAACACAACGTCGCCTGGAATATTTGTGTAGTATCGTCTATTGGTGTTACCTGCTTGACGCTACTGGTTACGATGTACCAAAGCGTCCTCTAGTGGACTAAACGAAAATAACAGATACCAAAACCGAGTGCCAGTCAAGGAAGGTAATGCTGTTAGTCGTCACAATTTCCACCCAGTTGCAGGTTTGGTGGTATAGGACGACATTCTATGAATTTGTTTCTGTTTTGATATAGTTTTAAATTTCTCTTCTGCCATTGTGGACTTTTAATTAGGTTGCTAAAATGACAGTTGAACACTCTCAGGATCTCTCAGATCAGGCAAAGTTGGTTGGTGAGGACCTAGAGAGTAAATGAATCACAAACTGTATTGGCAACTGAGCTTTGGAACAGCTTCAAATCAAAATAATATATAGCTTTCGTTAGTCAATATTGACCATGATAAAATATATAACTGAGGTACAGCATCGGCCATGGCTAAAGGGTCATATTCGATGACTAAACATTCCAGTCCTTCAAATCTAAAAGAGGGAGATCAATGATGATGATGTGCTATTGATAATGTCCATCAAACACAATGACAGCTAGATACCTTTGAGCGTAGTAAGTCGAAATCTAGCTTTGACCTCTGCCATTACACAAGCTTGAATTCTGGATGAAATGAATTTGGATTTGATTTTGGGCTAGCTCCTTATATCAAAGGTCAGCCATTTAAGTCATAAGGTCATCCCATCTATGTCTTTGGTCAATATTCAAGCAGGGGTTTCCTATCCTACTGGGTGCATTGATTACTGTGTAGTTAAGCCTGCCATACAGCTATGAATGTAGGTAGCTAGATTTCGGGAGAATATGATTGCCATTCATTCACATGGACCATTCTTTCATGCTTTTTTTGATGGCAGGTTCTCATCTTGCAGTTAATATGATCAGATATCACGCTACACCATGTAAAATGTTCACAGCATTTCTTTGAGCTCACAGAACCATTGAAATAGAGACCCTGGCTTCTCAGATGAACTTATACATAATTTTTGATGTCCTTATAGGTGACATCAAGTTGACTTCTTGGTTCTCGTATTGGCCAGCTGGTCTTTTTTCTGATTTCAAAAAAAAGTCAAATGTACCATAATCTAAAACCCAAAATACTCATATTGTAGTGCCACCATAGTCCTTGTCTTCCTAGCTGTTATATGTTTCCATCTAATCATGCATTAAAATACAAAGTCCGCTGTTCGAAATGTTAACCAGTCTGGTACATGTATGTTGACATTGTGGTTCTTGTGGTATCATTTGGGTCTATTACAGACATATTTTATCTAAGCTGCCTGCACAATTTCCTTTAAAAAATCTAAGAACCAAGGAATTAAATTGGTATGGCCTTGTTATTCTACTTGAGTTAATGTTAACACTAATATCATTCCATACAAAAAACAGCCATCATGTACAGTACATGTCATAGGATTTTATTTTGTGGCAAAAATGTACAGGGAACAAAAATGGCATCTAAAGACCAAGATAGCATTTCACAATGTATTCATTTGGACTTTCACAAAACTTGCTACTCTAAAATCTCACTCATGCATATTGCATTGTACTTAATAGAATGAAACATTGAAAAATCATGTTCAATATTCAATATACTTGCATCTCTAGTGTACCAATGCATGTAACTAAAATTGTCTAAATCTACAAAAAAAATGTACAAGAAATATCGCTACACTAAAACAATACAGCCTCTTTTGAGGGAAGAAAACCCTTTCTGTTCCTAAACTTACACGAAAAGCTTCATATGTACAAATCCACACAATGTAACATAGATGCACATGTAGTCTTGCCACTGTATACATATACAAGCTGTTGTTTCATACATAACAACAAATGTTGCAACAGCTGCTACTTATAGTACGCTACGATAGAAATGGATAAGCAAAAACAGTTCAGATATCAAAGTTCTTGCCTTAAAATACAAATGGTATGATATATGTATGCCACACTTCTTTACAATAGGTCACCCTGCAAAAATGCATTTTTCATTCAAAAAACGCTTGCAAACAATATCCACACAAATACATTTCTCAATGTTACATGATGTAGTAATATAATGGACAACTGCATATGTATGTGAATTTTGAAGTACATTGTGGGGGGAAAATGCTTTTCTACTGCAATATCATATGTATATATATTGTATGTGTATGTGTATGTGTGTGTTATGCCCTTACAAACACAATGCTACATACAGAGAAAGAACAGCACAAGTGTTTTTAAATTCCGGACACACATAAAGAGTACATTTGTATTATGATTCTCAGAATAGCAGCTTATTTTGCAGGCCAGCAAAAGTAACTCAGATTGACATATTTTCTATCATCAGGAGCAATAACAACTATTACAAAAAGACATTTTTCAGCAAGACAATTTATAACAGCCAAGTGATGCATAATCCAAAGTATGATTCTTAGACCTTTTTTACAGAAAAATCAATGAAAATTGTATGTTTTTAAAGATTGTACCATACATTTTTTGTATTCTGTGTGTGTTGTTTAATAAATACATAAATGACAGATAGATTTACCAATTTCTGAAACTTAAAATAGCAAAAAGACACTGCTGTTTGGGTGGATATTTTGCTGGAAGTTTGACGGAACAGAGAATTGATAACAGTGAGCTACGGGTAAGGGCAAAGCATACAGTCTGAATGTTGGTCTAAACAAAATATCAAACAGGACAGTGTCATGTCATGCAGGTATGTTAATGTTCCATAGGGCACTTCATCACTACAGGTATTTTCAAACATGCTAGATCAACCAATCAGAGGTAGAGTTTCAAGACCAAGTGAGCAACCAATCACAGGTGTTGAACCACTTTCATTTGACCTTACTTTCCTGGCCTTACAGAAATTGAATTTTTGGCAAAAACCTGTAAGATGCAGCTTAGTTGTCGGTGTAGTTTATATACACAGTTTTGTCCTACATCCATGCCCCTTCGTTCGATGAATCACTGATGATGAAATTCAAAATGGTGGAAAAGTCTACAAGTTCATGCTGGGTACTTGCCACATGGAACACTTCCCTATGGAACACTTTATCCCAGCCTGGTAATACACAATGTACTGTAAATCTTAAAATTTTCATGGTGGTTTTATTTTCGTGGTGAAATTTCAACCATCAATTCATTACACCACGAATATGCTTTTCCAATGTATTACTACTGTATTAAAGGACTGTTTCAGCTGCGAATCTGTAACCTTGCAAAAAAATCATTTTTCCTCTTACCGCGAAATAAAACCACTGCGAAAGTAAATCGATTTACAGTAAAACACATTGCTAACAGTTAAAGTTGTATGTATCAAAGACAGTAAGAAATGTTTACAATGTTTTCAATGTGTGTGCGTAGTTAAAGAAGGCAGAAATAGCACCTTATCAAAGACACACAACAACAGATATACATGTACACTAGCACTGCTGATCTAGGAGTTTGGCTGGCTGCAAAGTTTTCAATCAATCATCCAAAACATCATCATTGTATTTTAAAAGTTATTCAAGTTTTTTTCTTTAAAGTCTGACTTTATACTAGCAGTTAACCATAGTTAAAAGCAACATGTTTTACAATCCCTTCATAGCTACAATAGAACCCTTACAATTTGTAACTAGTACTAATTTTCTATGTTACTATGTCTGCTTAGATTTGAGCAAGAAGTTTTGTGTGTTCTTGTGACTGAGGTTGACTGCAGTGCTAGGTGTTGTTGTATGGAAAATGTGCACTTATGTTTGAAAGAAACTTGTTCTCTTTGGCAAGGATAACATACACACTCCATCAACGATCATTTTGTACACCTGTTACAAATCTATCATTAAAGCTCTTCCTCCCCGCAATTGATGTGGAACGGCCCACAACCTTACAGACTTGATACAAGCTCCGGAACAAACATTACTACAAGGGGGGTGTTCTATGGGAGGAAAGTGATGACCATGGTTACTAAGTTTACATGCTTCACACAGCATGGTGTTACTTGAAACACTTTGTACAGAGGTTCCTAACATTTCTAACACTGACAACTTGAGCACCCCTTTATATAATGGCACAACCCAGTTTTCATTTCTCAAAGTTTTCTTGGAAACATCTACAGACTATACCAATGGGGGATAACGGGGAGGGAAGGTCTGTCAAACACTGTAGTAATGCACAGTCTTTCTCCATGGAGGGGCGTGCCTTGCGCACGGTTGTCATGGTAACACGATGATTGGCAGTTACTGCTATGATGCTGCACTGGCGGATCCGCCCTCTGCTCTCTTGATATACAGATTAAGCAGCTTCATCTGAAATCAACAACAACTCAATTTCAGACTTCTGTTTGCAGAAACATACCTTAGAAAAAAACACACTAAGACTGCATTTAACACTCTTCTAGGCCATGGTTTACCTACATTGAAGGAATATTTGCAAGGCAAATACATTCATTTATTTGTTTGTTCATTCATCTGTCTACAAACTGTATGTTAACCTCAATCTGCTTAACCTTCAACACACTGAAGTAGCCGTTTGGCCACAAATTCCCTATTGGTTACAGAGATAGGCAACAGGGAGAAGGTTTAAAGTTACATGTATCTAGCGGTGTTCCTTCTCTTTTATCCCATACCTTGCTGCTATGCTTTGAAAAGGACACCTTGAATTCATTACAAAGAGTTGTAATGTGCTCCTACCTTGCTACATCACTCACTCACTCATCCAAACACAATACCTCCCTCCCTCCCTTTCTCATTCAATCTGAAAAAACCCCTCCTTTACAAAGTGCTGTAGTCCGTTCCTACCTTGCTGCCTGTTAGTGAGGAGAGGTGAGGTTTGAGCTCGTCCCCCAGGACGGTGTGTAGAGCGACCAGAGCGAACACGCTGGCCTTGCGTACGCTGCTCTCCTGGTTATCGTACCCCTGCAGGAGCCCCGGCATGATGTCATCCAGTAACGGGCTCAGCAGGTCCTTATCCATCATCTCTACAACCTGAAGGAGGTATACAGGTATGTCATTAAGCATGCTTACTTGCTTATGTCGAGACTGGAAGGTATTGAGTCGTGATGGCAGTCCATGTGGTTCTATCCCTCATCGCTTGGAGCAGACTATCAACTTCAGCCTACATTAGCATAAATCATGAATATTCATTAGGGCCAGTCACAGCAGTTGGCACAGCTATGCCGCAGCTTGTAAAAAGAATTTGGAGGGCTCCTTGTACTCAGTGTAAGATGCTGAGTGTGAATGAGTTAGTTGGATTGTTTATTGTGATACTCTTTCAGCTTGCCTACCTACAAGTTACATTGTGGATATCATCATATTCAAGATCATCATTTAGTCTCCGTTTACTATTACCATATAGCTCATTTCCCTCTAAATAATACATACATGAATGTATGCATTAAGCACAGTCTCCTGCTTTTTGGCAACCATGAAAATGTGTATCTTTATCAATGTGCCATCAGCGTTTCTGTATTACATCAAGAATAGACATCTCATGTCAGACATCTGGTTATACCTTTTTCCTTTTTCAGACAACCCATCTAGAAAAACTTAGGACCAACATCTCACATTTGTTTACTCACTTCCAGACAACTCCCCACCCACCCAACACAACTCTTCCTAGTCTTTCTCTAGCAACAAAAGTTAGACCTATTATGTCTGTGGCAATTTTTGGCCATTTCATTACAGCCCAATCTACAAGAGATCTTTCCCACTCTGTCCTTAAAAACTTAAAATAAAGTCATATCAAACTAGAGTGTTGTCTAATAACAAACCTTTGTAACTCATTTTTTTCAAACAACTCCCCACCCGACACAACCCTTTGTAGGCTTTCAATAGCAAGAAAAGCTGGAAGCAAAGTCTGACCTTTGTCAGCATCTTGATAGCAGCGAGGTTGATGGGATACTCGGCTGTCTGCACGATGGGACACAGGACGCGCACGCACTGCTCCGCCTGCAGGGAGTTGGCCGCCGTGCTGCAGGTTTCCTCCGCAGCTCGAACCACCTGCAGGAAAGATTTAGAACATTTCAGATCTCCAAAACTGTTACAATAAAGAAGGGGAAGAGCCAAATTTTCTTGGCACTGCTAAAGAAGGAAAGTAGATTTAGCCAGTGACCTTAATCTCTTCTCCTGCAGCTTGAACCACCTGCATGAAGGATTTAGAAAATTTAGAAATTTAAGACAATAATTCTGTTTCTTGATTCTTGCAGTATACTAATGGTCTTGACAGGCGAAATGAAAATAAAAATAAAACCTCAATTTGATGATATACCCAAATATCCACAAAGGAATATATAATTATCATAACATACAAGAATCTCCAACTCACTATATATCAAAACATAGAAAAAACTGTAATAAGGAAGACAAACTTATTCAACGGTTGGTTCCAAAATATGAGCATTTTGGGGTTGATTCATATTCTCAAGAGTACACATGATCTTTTTATTCATTTTACATGTTTTATGAAAAGTGCGAGCTTCTGTTAGCACAAAATCTGCTGCAAATGTACCTCTTTCTGTACATCCTTGTGAGCTTCCAGAATCTTCATGATGGTCAGTTCAGCGTAGCTCTTGAATCTGGCCGGCTGGTTCCGCAGGATCTCACGAAGGGCTCGCAGCGACAGAGCGCGGATAGCAGCCTCGCGATCTCCCATCGTTTCCAACAACATCAAGAGGATGGTTTTGAAATGCTCCTCCCAAAGTCCGACCGCGTCCTCTCGCGTCAGCTTGATCAGCTGTTGGAGGGCTGACTTCCGCTCTTCAACTCTGGGGGTAAAGAATAGGACATATTAACCTTTAGCACTCTGACATAGCCAAGTCCCTATTGGTTACAGAGTTAGGCAGCAGGAAGAAGGTTAAGCTATACATGTATGTCCTTCGTATGTGATGATCATTTAAATACAAGATATGTTATAGGTGGCTATCCTTAGTTATTTTTTTCTTTTTAAAGTTTTACCTATATAAGGGATAGACTACATGTGTGTTGTGAAAGTAATAAACATCATGTAAACATCTGGGAACTATCTAAGTTTTGAAAAGTGAAGAAGGTCGAAAAGCTGGGATTGGGAGTGGAGGGAAAATCAGGTCTAAATAGAGACCAACACCTGGAAGAGGGGAAATATGACAAAAATCAGTAGATGATCAACAACCTGGTTGGATAGTGTTAACTACCTAACTCATCTCTGGATGACTGCCAGAAATAAGAAAACCAAATCTTGTTCAGTGTTGGCATAAGATCATTTTGTTAGCATTCACTAGAAAGCCTTAGTCTCTACAAAGTAAAGTATGTACAGGTATGTGAATTATACTTATAGGGACATACTAGTACATGTAGATGCTAGAGTACTGTTCTTATCATTAAGAACATTATGGACAGTTTGGTATGGCCTAGTTCTTAGATTGGATAAAGATCATGTGTGTGTCCATGATAATCAGTTGAATAGTGGTGTGTGTGTGTGTGATGGCATAGATACGTGTGCCCGTGTGATGTCATAGATTCGTGTACACGTGTGACACCAGAATAGCCTCTCCCGACAACCCCACCAGCTAGCGCTCACCTCAGCCGATGCGCCACAAACTTCGATTTGTCTTGTCTAAACAACAAAGTAAAACGTGCAAGAATAAGCAAATAATATGGTGCGAAGCAGAAAGCTCTTCTACATACCAGGCTCTACATACTGCTGAGTTGGCTCTGTGAACTAGCGGCATGATTTCTAAAGACGGTGTGTATGCAAATTACCAGTTGCCAAATATGGGCAAAACTACCAAATATGGGCAAAAATACCAAAAATGGGAAAATAGCCATTTTCCAAAAAAACAAATAGGAACCACGAAATGACATCCTTTTTACTTTTGAGAAATATTTTTACCAGATGTTTAGTAAATGTTTTTTTATTATTAAGAGTAAATTTTGTAATTTACCAATCCTGCTTGTAGCAAAATTCTATTTTTTTCATGAACAAATGTATAAATATCAGATTATAGACATTAAGTCTGCAATAATGTTTTACAGAAGTTACAGAGTTAGACACGTATGGTGTGAACGTGAAGGAAATAGTCAGTATGTTACTGTCGACAGCATTCTAAAATTCCCACCTTTCGTCGTGATTGGATAATTCCCTCAGGAGTTCTGCTATCATCTCTGATTGGTCAAGGGGGACAGCTGTAAGAACAAGAGGATTATTGGTAAAAAATAGTTCAAGAATCCAAGAATCTGATAATCTTACATACAAACTGTCAGTCCGAAGTTGAAATCAACTCAACTTTGAATTATAAGTTTCAGCCTGTAAATGCCATCCTCTTTTTTCTCAACACCTTCAATAACGATACAGGTATATATTATTAATGGAAACTCTTAATGGAAAATCTAATCCATATCACACTATTTCTTTCAAAGTATTTACAATAACAAGAAGGACCAGCTTACATTCACCAAAGTCTTCATCAAATGTGGCCTCTGCTAGAGCTGCTCTATTGTAGGCATTCACATTGTTCTGCAATAAAAGACAAGTCATAGTTAGCAATCTGTGGTAAAAAAAAGTATAACTTTATCCTATTTCTTCTTAAAATTAACCATTTAAGCATACCATCATCATAAGGTTACTTTCAGTAATAATTCATTTCATATTGGTGATATCTCCCTCCATTATGCTTCCAGCTATGAGACATAATTTTCTTTTGCTCATCGGTAAACATGAGGTTTGATGTCAACAGTTGATCTGTTGTGTCTCCATAATGTCTTACAGTTTTTAAGTGGAAATTCGCAAAAAAAAAGAAAGTGTTCAAAAAAATGTTAACATATGTTTTTGTATACTGTAAATAGATTTATTTTTATGGGGACTTAATTTCCCAGTATGGGTGGACAGGAGTTTTAAGCTTGCGGTTGAAAGAGTTCTTTAGTACAGTAGCAATACATTGGAAACTCATATTTGTGGTGTCATGATTTCACAGCACTAGGTCAGGATGAGAATAAAACAACAGTGAACATTTCAAGATTTATTGAATATAGTGACCTACCTCATCTTGATACTGAGTGGGGTTGTAGAGTCCCTGCTTTTTGGAGTGGGAATCCCCGGCATGGTCTGAGTGCACGATCTTGGCGTCTGGGCTGTCCGACCGAATGTCCGGCATGGAGCTTGTGATTCCGCTGTCTCCCGAAACCTGCGGAACCACGGACATTCCATAAGTAAGTCCATCACATTCGGAAACAGAGTAAGAAGTAAAGGACTTGTTCAGCTTTTACATCAACTCAGAGACTCATTCATATACAAGTAACACTTACATTCTCAGTAACTGAGGAATGACAGCCAATGCCCCAAAATATTTGTCTCATTGTTATCGATTGCTGCAGGCTGTCAGAACTAACTACATGTAGATATTCTACAACATGCATTAATGAAGCAGTCCTAGCAAAGAGAAGCAACCACACCAAGTCACATATATCCACCACCCTGAAAAATGTATCTGCATGTATCAGAGATCTGCAACGCAATGTCCCACAGTGTAATGCACTCATGCATTACTAATCTGTGAGTACTTGGGGGGTGCCACACTATGAGAACTCTCTAACACACTGTTTCTCAAGTGGTGGATATACATGTATGTAACCTGGCAGATAAATGGTAATGAAGGTTAGGCTATACCAATTTGATTTGTTGGTTCTCAGATGTACAAATTAATGTTGAACTGAAAGATCAACATGAAAACAGTCTGAGGAGAGGATATTTGGAGTTTCTTTTAACACAAGCAGGTAATCTCACCTGCTGACATTTCGGTGTCTGTCAGAGCTTCAGAAATTATTTTCGGAAGTCTGAGGAGATTTTGCTTCAGGAAGGGAATAGAGTCATAGTCAAGTTTTGCTCCCAGCTCTCTGTTCTTATCTTGCCCTCTGGCTAAATGTTTTCTTTAGAATGTCCGAGAACCAAGGAAGTAAATTGGAGTGGTCTTGTACAGGACATGATTGTTGCTATCACCTTTATAATTACCTCATCGCTGTCTTTTTTCTTGTCCAGCTTGATTGGTTCGTGGTCGTCGTGGTGAAAGTTGTAGTTCTGGATCTCCGCCGTCGTCTGTCGGAGAGAGTTGTAGATTTCCTCGGAGTTCATGTTCTCGGCATCGTAGTCCACGCTGCCTGCGGGAGAGGCATTCCGGAGGCTACCAAGTCTGGCGAGGGGGGAGGTCAGCCCGCTGCGGGGGGATTGCACTGGAGTAGTTCTTCGTGGGCTGCCCTGTGGGAATCAACAATAATAAGCAGATTAGCAAAATACTCGTTACTTTACTGATAGTTTATTTTACAATCTCCTGTGAAAGTTTTATTCTTTTTCTTTATGCATATTGCTTTTTTTGCGTTTTGTGTTGAGTGGCCCCCTTGAAAAACAATTTGTTAGACTTGAATGGGGCTTGAAAATTTCAATAAATTAGTTGTGAAATTAAGCCAATGTGGTACAATAATAAGTTTTGAATTCATGCAAAGAGTAGCTTTTTGTGGGGTGATGTTAAGAAATCTGAAAAAAGCGTTTAAGAAAAAAATGGGATTCTGTACACTTTTTCATTGAATCTCAACTTAAGCCACAGCATCAGTATACAAACTTTTACAAAGATCTTGCTAGGAAATGTGTTTTAAGAAACTGTATGTAGCAGTCTTGTAATATATCACATTATACATATGGCAATAATATTCAAATTCTACATATAAATTTTTTTCTTTTCTTTTGGGTTAAGTATCTAAACTGTATACAAATTGGTAGGTTACCATAACTGCAACATATATGTAAGTTCACAAATCTGCCTTTGCTAACAGACAAACATTACTCACTGATTTGGTAAAAACTCACATCAACATACACTGAATGCAGCTGCAGGACATTTCCACGACTGCAGATGCAGTAACCAGTGGATGATGATAATGAACATACCTATTTCATAAGACATGGATAAAACTTCCATCTCATTCAAGTTATTCTAAGACTATATAGTTAGCTCACTGCCTGTCTTACCTGGTTAGCATTGCTGGTGTTCCGTAGATGGTTGTGCAGTAGTTTAGTGGCTCCGTCCTGAAAGGTCTTGGGCAGAACAGACAGCATCATGCTGAACTCTGGGGTGTTCAGCTCAAACAGACCAATCAGCACAGCCGAGGCAGCCTGGAGACACAACAGGGTCTCAAATCAGCATACACCAATCTCCTATAAGTTTTATCTATTCTCTTTGTTTGTGCATACTGTTTTTCTGTGTTTATTGTAGAGCAGGCCCCTTGAAAAACGATTTGTTAAACTTGAATGGGGCTTGAAATTTTCAATAAAAAAAACAATAATGATAGTTGTGAAATTTCAGATTAAGCCAATGTGGTACAATAAGAATTTTCTAATTCATGCAAAGAATAGCTCTGTTTAACAATTCAGCACATGAGATAGAAAGGAGATGAAGAAGCAAATGTGACCATAAACTGACAAGGAAGTGGACCAACAGAAACAACAATAACATCAACAATTGGTAAGTACATGGGATCTGACATAAACTATGTTTCCTGAGAAGTTCACAACCTTACTGAACGGAAGGCTAGTTATAAACAATAACCACAGGTTCAGCACCAAGGCCATACTTAAAACTTACAACAGTTGCAGAGTTTAACTTGAAGTCCAGTAAAAATCGTTTGACCCCTGACCTCCCTCAGAAACCTGTGAAACAACCGGCGTCCTTAACTTCCTGGTTTCGCCTGCTACACGCATACAATGCCTTTTTCTTCCAGGGAATACCCTATCACGGTTATAACTGGGTGCGGCACACAGGGCATGTTTCTGTATCCCTGATATATCCGGGCCTGGCAGCTTAAGGGTTTTAAACAGTGTCCAAAAAACTTTTAAAATTTCTTTCTTACCTTTCTAACTTCCACACTCTTTGGCTCGGTGGTCCAGGTGATGATGCGTGAGACGGCGAGCCTGGTCTCGGAGGAGTTGATGAAGTCCTGCGGGTCCATGAGCACGATGAGCTGCTCCATGTACCTCAGCAGCGCCACCTTCACCTGGGGAAAAAATTCAACGTTTTATTTCCTTGCTAGTCAGATAGCTAAAATGTGTTTCTTTTTAATGTGATTGTTAAATCTGTTTTTGAATTTGTATCTATAGTGAGCTCAGGGGGCTGTTGTTATCATAAGTTTTTGTGGTTGGTTATAGATGTGTTGTCCAACTTTTGTATGCAAAAGTCTTTTTTTTTTCTTTATGTGTAAAACTAAATTAAGAGAGACTACATAAAACAAAACAAGCAACCTTTACCTTCAGGTTGGGCGTCTGGGTCTGGTCCACGATGAACCGCATCAGGATGTTGAACTGCACGTCGAACGGGAAACTGTCCCTGTGGGGAAATGAGAGATCTTTCAGTTAGAAAAATTGTGCAGCCTGAACTGCTCCAAGCTTAAGACCTTGGCAGTCTGCATTTTATTTGAAAAATTAAATCATTGAAAACAAGTCTGTGCCTTTCCTCTTTTTCTGAGCTTGTTAATTACAGTTAAGTTAGGTAGCAGACTCCTTCTCTATTTTCTGAACTAATTTTGAGGGCTTCTTTCAGTCAATATGGATGTAAAGGTATAAAGTTTAACTGATTGACAGAAGGCTGTAATTATGATATACACTCCAGGACATACAGTGAGACTCATACTAGTGACCACCTGACCCTTGTAGTGTACAGTGGCACATAGGTCGGCAAGTTTCCTTGCTGTTTCAGTAGCAGGGTATACTTTTACAGGAAGGGGTTGAACATGGAACCCCATTTTACGTCCCTTCCAAAAGACAGGTGCAGCCCAAACCGAGATGTTCCCAACCCAGGATTGAACCTGAGTCTCCCAGTTACCAACTAATTGGAAACAGGAGCTCAACAGAGGCTGTTACCAAATGAGCTACAGGGACATCCCTGTACATTAGACAGATGTTTATACTTGTATGTCAGCTCACCTAGCTGCTATAAGCTGCTTTAACCCTTGGTAGAGAATGTTATGCTTTCCATGATCAAATTATTGAGGGATATATAAAGTTCAAGTGCAATGAAACTCTTTGGAATCTTCCAGGATATCCATGTACATGTGTCTAGAGCCTTCTGTACTTAAGATAGATATTTGACTGTACATGTATGTCAGCTCACCTAGCTGTGTCCAGAGCCTTCTGTACTTTAGCCTGTACAGACCCCAGCAGGTCGGCCCCCAGTTTCTTCAGCAGCTGTGTCAGCAGGACGTACAGCCAGTCCGTCAGGTCGGCCTTGTGTACCATCAGCAGGTCCACCAGAGTCTCCAGGAACAGGCTGAACACCTTCCCGTGGGGGTCCGCAAACATCCGGTTAAACAGTTCCGTCACACGCTTCAACTCAGCACGGCTAAGGGGGGAAAAGAAAAAAATCATTAGATGCACAAAGCCTTATGCTATACTGTAATTCTTAATTTGTTAACGGTGACTGATTTTAGCAACTTTAACGGTCACTAACATTTGAGACAGTGATGTTTGTTCCCAACGTTGAAATTAAGTGTTGTGAACTACTGACTTTCTCCCTAACCGCTAAAATTACAAACCGCAGTATCAAATGGGTATACAGTATGTGATGATGAGTTACATAGCATAGGACAGAACTTTAAAACACAGGGAAACAGAGCAAAAACTTGGAGTTACTAAACTGCTTGTACCTAAAGGACATTTTGGTGGCTACAGATTCAGAAACAGTATATAATAATGACTACATTCACACATCACAATCAAGTGTAATTATTAAGTTGGCATTTCAATGGAAAACAGGACTTCATAGGTTTAACACAGAGAGAAACAGTGCAAAAACTTGGAATTACCAACTCACAAAGCTTTTTGGTACAAGCTGTAATGATGTAGAAAGCAGTTCTATTGAAATGAACAGGAGTTAACCGTTTTAACACACCATTAAAGTCTTTAAACAGCATCTTAAAATAATCCACATAGCATCTGTCTTTTCTGTCAACTCAAGACCAATGGAATCTTAGCTGGTTTGAAATCACTTTCTTTCATTTGTTAAACAGAACATTGCTCTTATACTGAAAATTCATTCATTTTCCCATGGTATCAATTTTGCTGTAGAGGGTAAAAGGAGCTTGGTTTTGAAACAGTTCTGTAGTACAGTAGTAATACATTGGAAAAACTTTATGATTTACCTGAGCATCTGGTTTCCCCTGAGCATGGCCTGTAGCCCCAGCAGTCCGTCCTTCCTCTCCGCCCAGGAGGAGCTGCCGCACTTGTTCAGGATCTCAGCGATGTCTTGTTGCTGTGTCAGCGAGAAAAACACAATTTTTATCTGTTCCCATCTTTGCTTTAACGTCATTTACTGCTAAATAACCAATGCAAATTTGGTTTGAAATGGCCTTAAGCTTTGTTTTTAATTTTCAGCCTCCCACATTTCACAAAAAAAATAATAGAACTTTTTATTTCTCCCGCTTTTAGCTTCTCCCTGCTATACTGGATGTGAAAATCTCAATCTTCTGTTTATCTAACTACATCCTGTGCTTGGTATATTCTCATGAATAAACGTTTGGATCTCTCGTTTGCTAGCCTGGGTGCCATCCGATTACTACCAGGCTCCTATACTCCTGCCCTGCAGATTTTTTCAGGGTAGCGAGTGTAGGAGCCCTGGCACTAATCGGATGGCACCCAGGCTACATGTACTTGTTTGTCTGTTGGAAGAGCAAAATTGCTCAAAGGCTACTGTGCAAACTTGCTACGGTGCTGTGATATTTTCAATCTACAATTATCAGAAACTATGTTAAACGTTAGATTTAAATGTTGCAGCTATCTTAATGCTTGATTCCAGACTTTGTTATTTCTTAATTTTCATGGAATTTGTATGTAGATATGATATGATACGTGAGGTGCCATGTCCCATGTGACGGGGAGTAATAGAGTTAATAGTGCCAGTGCAGCTGAGAAATGTTTCTCACTGACAGATAAAAGTTAAAGACCCTAATTGATAATCAAAACCTTCCTTGCAAAGAAAGGTGTGATGATACTAGTCTGAAGAATGCAAAACTGAAAACACCCTTAAAGAGACGTTACGTTACAGCAGTGATAACAAAAACAGCACAAGTTATTTCACCATCTTCACAGCAGTACCAAGCACCATACAAGTTAAACACTCAACACACAACACCACTATATATGCTGATCACCATGCTGCAACCAAAAGGTGGAATGATGCTGACAGGTAACTTGGTGTCCAGAGGCTATATACAGTCCAATTTTTCTACATAAAGATCACCTGGTCAATGTTACACTTGTTTTGTTGGCGGTCATAGTCAAAGGACTTCTCTGAAACTAGTGGAAGAGCTTTGATAAATATGCATTTTTCTATTGCCAGATACTTTGAAAGCAACCAAAAGCAGCTGCGCAGATACATTTGCAATTTTTTTCTCGGGATACCAGGGTACAATGAAGAAAACTTAAAAGGAAATTGTCAGATTTTGAAGTGGTCTTCAGATAAATAATGTCTTCCAAAAACTTAAAGAATAATCACAGTTTTATTCAGACCTTACACTATCAAGTAAAATTTACTTAACAAATTCTCCATAGACAAAGTGACATTGTGTGCGCGGATAACACACGGCCAACATGTGCACAGAAGTCAATGATGTCACAGGCTAAACTAACACTTTTACAGTGTCTGAAAGTCTTTGAGTGTCTACACTGAAAGTGAACTCTATAAACCTTTAAACACAGAACTTTTTGTCAAGAGTACCATAGCTTAAAAACAAGGAAAAATTTGCATCTGAGAGCCACTTCAAGACCACAACCCTTTCCTTTAAGAAACAGTGCTACTACAACAGAATGCCCCAAATCTAGACTGCGCTTGTCTGCTGACCTCATGGACAAGAAGCAGAAGGTGTTCATGACTTGACCAGTCTGTTTTGTTGCTCTGCTGGAAGGTAGCAGTTAGTAGAGAACCGTGAATAGTTTCATCAGGTTGGTAAGTCACTTGTTAACAAGTCCTTTGTGTACAACCAGAGTTGATACATAGCCAAAGTTTCGGTGACTGTCTATCACCTTCTTCAGGGCAATACTAACTGGTTCAATTTCAAACTGCAGCTAAGAATGACGGGGGATAAAAAAACACAGTCATGTTTGGGACCGCATTCTTCACAGTGCAGCAGCGCCCCCTAGCTGTAGTGTGAAGTAATACCAGTCAGTATTACCCTGAGGGAGGTGACAGACGGTCACTGAAACATTGGCTAGGTACTAACTCTTTGGTTGTGTACAAAGAACTTTGTTAACCATTACCATCAGAAGGTTAGCTGAGACACCAAGGAGGTAGCATTTGTTTTTAGTAGGCAAGAGTTGGTTACTATAGAGTGCAATGTTAATCATACATTACGCATTAGAAACTGACTGCATGATATCTACATTGTTTCCTAATATGTTACCATCAGCAAGTTAGCAATGATGACAAATAGGTGGCATGTTTCAGTATGTAAAGTTGGTGACTATTCAATGCTACATGTTATGATTTAACACTTACTAGAAACAATTGCGACACTGCATGTTGTATATACATTGTCTCTTATTGCCTAATACTAGAAGTACAGAGGTTTGAAATTCTTATGAACCTCAACTTTGAATGATTATGTCAGAGAGGTTTTTAAGTACAGTCATGAAGAATTGATAATAGACATCCCTGTATTGATACTTATTGGTAGGCATATCATTTATGTGAGTATGGAAAGCTTTAAAAAACAGCAACCAAGAACAAATCTAACAGTCAATAGTGACTATGCACTATGTCTACAATGTAAAAAAATATCAAATCTAATTTAAAAGATACAAAAATTTAACCTACCTCGAGTGTACGACCGTAACTTGAACCGTTTGACTTATCCGAGGAAACGGAACAAATTTCGCTGTCGTCATCGTCCGAGTAGACATCGTAGCGTCGTCTCATTGGCCGTCTCTGTGGGTGACACACGGTGTCATACTGCGTCGGTATAAACATGGGTCTTTAAATCAGTACAGTACATGCACACCATCTAGCAACATTCATTGGAAATGCAGATCAGTATTTGTTATTAGATATCATGTGAGAACCAATGTATTAAATCGGTGTGGTACTAGCAACATTAATTTGAACTGCAAATTGATATGCAAGTCTAAAAGTCATCAGGCTTAGATGTAAGACATGTATGCCACCTTGTAACATTCATTGGTACTGCAATCTATGATGCTATTTCTCCGTGGTAATGATATCTACTGGTAAACACATCACTTAAAAAAAGTATTAAATATTATGTAATGTATTCATTGTTTCTATTCATATATACAGCAACAGAATGCATGTAGATATCAACATATTATTGTTGTGTGTTGTTGCATCTAAAATTTGAGGTATCCTAATCTTGCACAAAACTATCAACATCCCACAAACAAAACAGCTCAAAAATATTAATTCAAAAATCTCAGATGATCATTGTATTAATATCTAATTGAAAAGTCGAATCCTCTAGAGTTGCAATCTATTAAGGGTGCAAAGGGACAACTGAAGTTTTACTACCTCAAGCAAGCCTACTTTCATACCATTTTCACTAACTTGATTCCAAGAAAGATATGCTTTACATCAATTCTATCCCAACTGTGCAAAAACATTAAGTGTCCACTTGGGCCCAATTGTACATGTATGTTGTACATTGTCCCTTTGCACCCTCAAAAATCACATGGTACATTGACGAAGGTTAGGCATCTGGGTAAATGATATTTTCAGACAAAATATAACTGGACAAAATATGGAGAAAACCTCTGAGCATTTTTAGTGACATCCATCAAAATATTTGGAAGTATTCTCGACATTTCATCAAGTTCTTGAGATCAATTTTGTCCGTAAAGATCATAAAAAGAAACTTGAGGGACTAGGACTAGTTAGGTAAGTAAAAATCGCAGGGCACAGGTTTAATAGTTAGAGGGGGGACTAGTGGTGCATACCTAAACCCGAGTTTAGGTTTAGGTTCGGACTTGAGTCCAGAGGTTTAGGTTCAGGTTCGGACTTGAAAGTCCGGACTTGAACCAATGGGATATGTGTGCTACAAATATTTATTTTCCTGTTTCGTGTAAAATTGCATATTGGCATATATTTTACATGCAATTTGAAAACTATGATATGTGGAATAATATACAGTCAGTAATTAATGCAGAAGTTCAGTTATAAACACAAAACAGCAATGTTTCATATTTTTCCAGTGCAAATTTCACGATCTAAGGAAGCTTTAAGATGGACAAGTCCGGACTTGTTTCCAGATGTTAAGGTTTTTTTGGACTTGAACCTAAAGGTTAGGAACAGGTCCGGAACAGGTCCGGAGTTTAGGTACGCACCGCTAGGGGGGACTACAAGACAACACATATGAGAAGGAATCGATCCTTACACTGTAGTTTGCCTGGCGGCGGTGAGCATTTGTGGAGAGAAGTAACATGGAAGAGTTATGAACTGTGTTTGTAGACTGTACAGTACCAAACTGCACATGTATATAGCATACAATGTGTAATATACATTTATATCATACGCAAGCCACGATTACCTTGGATACGAGTGTTCGGACCGGTCCAAACTTAACAGTACGGCCCGGGCTTCCCAGCTACGCCACTGTCGAAAATTTGAATACCGGATTCGGACGTTGTTACCATTTTTGTTCGAGGACACAAAACTCTCTCAACTTCTGGTTCATTTTGCATTGACATTTTTTTTTCAGGTGGGTATGACATAAATGAAATACAACACGGTGTATTCTGCATCTACCTCGAGCGATACGGAATACATTGTGTTGTATTCTATATTGTACACTTTGCTTGTCATGACAGTACACGTATATCAAGTAACTATCAATTGTATTGAATGGAATTTATACCACACTAAATGATCATGACAGTGTTAAAAAAACTTTATATAATTCTACATTTTCTCACTGGCATAGCAGAACATATTGTCGACACTAGAAAAACAAGTACATTTTGCATTATTACAGAAATTGAATGTACACAATGGAAAGGCTGCATGTGTGGGTCTGTAACCTTGTGTCTGAGATAGCACGTGTTTTGTGCTAACCAGTGTGTGTGTCTCACCAGTGCATCTGCGACCGCCTCTTCAACGTCTTTGCCAGGACCCAGGACTCTTAGGGCTGTTACCGGGGGGTTCGCTGAAGAGAAGAATAAGAACAAGAACATATTAACCTTCTCCCTGCTGCCTAACCCTGTAACCAATAAGAAATGTGGTGCCAAACGGCTACTTCAGAGTGCTAAAGGTTTAAACATTAATCATGAATTGTTACAGCAGATTTATTGGTAGAAAACATTATAGAATATATCAACACAATATCAAGTTTGAAACATAGATGAATATGGGCTAAGGTAAGCAGGTGTTTCTACCCAAAATACAATAGAAAGAAAATTATACCACATATCTTTACCCAGCAGTAGAAGCCCCTATGATCTAAATATTTATTATTCAAAAGTGTCTTACACATAAACAAATGTTGGTATGATAGATACAGACTTCTGCCTTTATACACACAAAAGGGTTCAGTACTAAAGCCCTTATCTCACTGGACCCACGAAACGTTGGCGACCAAGCAATTTGACAGCGCTCTCAACGAATTTCATCAATAAAAATGAATCTTTTACCCATTGTGTGTTTTGTTGTCTCTTTAGTCATACTTTTTAGTCATACGTTTTTCATGACATTCCATTATAAAGTCAAGGGTTACACAACTCCAATTCAAGAAGCAGCCAGGATGCCAACGTGCGGTTTAGGCCATGCCTTGGTCTATAGTTACCTGAGCTTGCAGCCCGTGAAGACACCGGTCTTCTCTCGGCAGGCCCCAGTACCGGTCTTCTCGCGCCGCTACTTTCACTGAGACGCCGCTCTCTACTGGTCGCTGTCGCAGAATTAAAAAAGGTGAATCTTTCCGACACAGCAGTGAATAAATTAAAATTGTTAGGAACACGATAAGACACAACAAAAAATTACAAGAAAGTTTACTTGAAATCACCATGACTTTATAAATATTTGTATGAATCTTTCTTGTGCAGATAGATGTTAGGAAAGTTTGCTTTTCCTAATATGTATCTGTACTACAAAGATTATCATAGCTAGAATCTTAGAAACCGTCTTAGAAGATCACTATAATCAAACAAAGAAAATGTACTGAAAGTACATACACTTGTACTTTCATTTGTAATACATATACTACCTTTCTTGCATGTCATGTAATGTTAATTTTGATTAGAAAAAAAATCCCCAAAATTCTCATCCCTGAAATCAAACTTGAAATTTAGTATAACACAGACACAAACAGATATTTTGCTGCAGTAGCCCACAACTTTGCTTGAAATTCACAACTCCATGTTAGAGCCTTGCCATTCACAAAACTATAAAACAATTAATAAGCATAACTACATTTCAACTGAGATATAGAGCATATTCACATGACATCTTTGGTGTGAGTGCCATCATCTTGGTGTCCCTATATGTTTGGTGAATAACTGTCAATTTTAAGGACTCCAATATGGCAGACAGTGTTTGTTGCTGTAATACCTTCCTGATAAATACAAATACAGTCAAACCTGTACAAGTGTCTACTTTCTGGTGGTCTCTTAGATAATTTTCCCATTGAAAAAAGCATTCAGAATCTTGTCTACAGTGACCACCTGTCCACATAGACCAGATTTTATCTGTCCCAAGTGGTCTTCTTGGGCAGGTTTGACTGTACACTCAAACACAATGGCCAGGTGGTCCTTATACAGAAGGGACACCTATACAGGTTTGAATGTTTTCCGATGGGAAGATTACAAGTCAGTGAATATGCTCTACACAGCGACAAGCAAAGCGTGTGAGTTAGTCATCTTACATCGCATGCCATATCTCTTCGGACTGGTTTCACGGCTCGTCCCCGTACTGCGAGGAATCCCGCTGCGAGTGCGTCGGCGTCCGGCCCCCGCCTCCACCCGGCCGTAGCCCGTGTACGCGCTGGTGTGGCGGCCCGGGGAGCCCGACCGACTGCCCGCTAAGGTGGGAGAGCACACAGACATGGCGGGACACGGGTTAGACAGGGATGCAAAAATGTTAAACACTTAACACACACAAAAAATGAAGTTACAAATATGTTTCTTAAAATATTTCAATATGGAATGTACTTGAAATACACTTCTTCCAAACTTCATGTATAATTGTGGTACATGTATCTAAAATTCTATACTTTGCTTTGCAAAATGAAGTTGATAAAAAGATGCCAAGCCTTGCTTCAAATCATGTCCAATTACAGTTTTTCCGTCTTTTTCAGAAGTGAAGACAACTTTGTCATAAGAAAAAAAGGTAAAACTATGCAACTCAAGTATATAAACAGAGTCATTATATACGATGGAACTTAATCAAAGTTGATGCTTTTGCACTTTGGCTAGTCTGTCTGTATTTCTGCAAAGCGGACTATTATATTGACCCAAACTGAAACAACTGCACATACAATCACTGGAACTGTCTTGAGTAATTCATACTACAGTATAACCCTGTGCATCTGTATCTGTATCTGTATCTGTATCTGTATCTATATAGCCGGTATAACCGCCATCAGGCGTAACACACCAGCTTCGCAGGCACGCGGCGCGGCAGCAGCTGGTCATATTACACCGAACGGTCTGTTTCACCTAGTCTTTGCATATCTGACTGCAACCGTTCTTTAAAGCTACTTAGTGATGAAGCTCCTACAGTACTTGATGACAACGAGTTCCATTCTACTATGGTTCTCGGGAAATACGAATTTTTGAACACGTCAATCCTTGGCTGATAACTCTGGTACTTAAAAGCATGACTATTTCTGGTCCTCTTCTGAGCTGGCATTAGATACTTATCAGTCGGTACGTCCACAAGTTTATTAGTCATCTTGTACATCATGCAAAGTCTGGACATTGTTCTCCTGTCCTCAAGTGACATCCATTGCAGGTCTGCTTTCATTTTTGTTACACTGGCGCCCCTTTCATAGTTGTTCGTGCAGAATCTGGCAGCTTGGTTCTGCACCCTCTCGAGTTTATCTATATCCTTCTTTGTGTATGGATCCCAAACTGTTGCAGCATATTCAAGGTTTGGTCTTACTAGAGACGTGTATGCAAGTGATTTTACCTTTGCTGGGCATGCCCACAAATTACGTTTGATCACTCCCAATGTCTGTTTAGCCTTAGTTGTTACTTTGTTGATATGGGTGTTCCACTTTAGCCCCGTTGTTAATGTAACGCCTAGGTACGGGTGGCTCTTTGCTGTTGCTAGAGCCTGTCCACAGAACTGGTAGGTGGTTACAATTGGGTTTCGTTTGTTTGTTATATGCATGATGTAACATTTTTCCGGATTAAACTGCATTAGCCATCTGCTTTGCCATTCTTCGAGTGTGTTCAAATCGTCTTGCAAAAGCTGTGAATCACTCTGTGTGGACAACTCTATATATAACAGGCAGTCATCGGCAAATAACCTAACATTTGAATCAAGCTGGTCTGGTAAGTCATTTATGTACAGGAGGAAGAGTAACGGTCCCAGAACAGTTCCCTGTGGTACGCCTGACGCAACTCTAACTGGAGCTGAGGCCTTGCCTTCTACCACTACCGTCTGTTCCCTATTGGTCAAGAAAGCCTTCAACCAATTTAGTGTGGTGCCTTGAATTCCGTAGTGCTCTAGTTTAGTGATGAGTCTGCTATGTGGGACTTTATCGAAAGCTTTAGTAAAATCAAGAATTGCTAGATCTACCTGTTTTTTACTGTTCAGTGCGCCAGCTATGTCGTGAGCTGTCAATATAAGCTGTGTTTCTGTGGATCGCTTTGCTCTGAATCCATGTTGGTAGTCAGTCAATATGTTGAAACTTTCTAAGTGTTTCATGACATGACTATGGATAATGTGTTCAAGTAGTTTGCAGGATATACAGGTCAGTGATACAGGTCGGTAGTTGCCGGGGACAGCTCTATCTCCCTTTTTAAAAATGGCACATATATTTGCATCCCTCCAGTCTTTGGGAATTTCTCCTGTGTCTAACGAGTGTTGGAAAATATTGGTTAACACAGGTGCTATTTCGGTGGCTGTCATTTTGAGGAACCAAGGAGGTATTTGGTCTGGACCAGATGCTTTAGATGGATTGAGACCTTGGAGCATTTTTTCGACACCATTAGGGGAAATCACTATGTGTTCCATGGGAGGGGTACAGGGCTGTCCGAGAGTTGGCATGTTTGTTGTGTCTTCCTCTGTGAACACACTTTTAAACTGTGAACTGAGTGCCTCTGCTTTTTTCTCGCTATCACTGACAATGGAATTACCAATCTTTAGAGGGGCTACGCCGACAAGGTCTCTTCTTAGGCCTTTTATGTATGACCAGAATGTTTTGGGTTTGTCAATTATGGCTTCCCCCAGTATGTCTGCCACATATTTTGAATGTGCTGCTCTTATGCTTTTCTGTACGCCCTTCTTAACTCTCTTGTATTTGTTCATGTCTTCCTCTCGCCCTGTTCTCTTAGCTTTGTTGTAAAGACGTTGTTTCTTACGACAATGCCTTCTTAGGTTTCTGTTGAACCAAGGCAGGTTGTATCTGCTTGATGTTGTTTTACTAGGGATGTGCAAGTTCATCGTGTGCTTTATTTTGTCTTTAAAATCATCCCACTTCTGTGTCACGGACATATCCTCGGTTCGTTTGTTAAAGTTCGTTGCATAATCACTTAGGTCACTCTTGATGGCCGGTTCATCAGCTTTAGTTCGAATGTACACTTTTCTCTTGGGTTTCCTGTTTTGTTTGGGTGCAAGGTTGACATCCACCAATACCATGTCGTGGTCACTTATTCCAGGAACTACTGTGGTCTTTTCGATTATGTTTGGGTTATTAACTAAGACCAGGTCCAAGAGATTACCATTCCTAGTGGGCTCTTGAACTGTTTGGAATAACCCATGGTTATCCACTAAGCGCAGTAGCTTCTGTGCCTGTCCTGAATTGCTCTGAGTGTTATCTGTAGTGCTAGCATCCCAATTTATACCAGGTGTGTTAAAGTCTCCAAGGATGATCACGTTGTCAGAGTTAATTTTAGGTCCCATCTTACTTATGGACTTATCATATGTACAACACTCCAGGTACTTGCTATAAGGCAATGTAAAACATACTGTATAATAAAACAAGTACCTCAAATGTTGCACTTTTGGTCACACATTATGATATCAAGACAATTCCTGCATGTGCTTTTGCTCTAACTGTCTATGGGACATTATTTCATGAAAGAGACAGACACTGAAGTTAAGAAGACAGACGACAGTAACTGACATGCTGGACAGAGAGAATACATGTATGCATACACAGCAAGTACATGTATAGCACAATGCATGCACACATGCAACCACACTGAAACGAGGCCCATGCAAACATTCTAAACACTAGAGATCATAGACAGGACAGGAAAGAACTACAGTGCATCAGAAAAATCTATACTGCATGTCTGAATACATCAAAAAGTAATCCAGTACATGATTTACTGTAGAACTGAACAGTAACACCATGTCTAAGGATCTTCCAGGTGCCATCATAAGATTTGTGGACAAAAAGATACACTGGGTAGTTTTGGTTGACATTTCTGTGGAAATGTTTTTTTTTCCAGAAGAGTGTTGTGATTCACCATTGGCCTTCCAGTGCACAGCTAGATGGGTAAGGTTGACACCTAGAAGACCCCTTTGCTGAATCCTACATCTTAAGACAACAGTAGAGGTCCTACTCTAAATCTGAAGAGTTCTACAGAGGCTACTGACAGTACTGCTAGATGGTTAGGAGGAAAGAAGGAGAAATAGAAGCCTAAGAAAATCACATGAAATGGATGAAAACTTGTACCCATAAGCCCCATCTTTGTTGCACACTTGAACCCACAATTAAAAAGAAAATACCTTTTTTCCTGTTTTATTACAAAAGACTACATGCATTTCCAACTCAAAATATAATTTTTCTTTAGAAAATTTCCTTTTGCCAATTTGCTTCTTCAGGAATGTACTGGGCTCTGGTTGGTGCTTTTGACACTGAGGACTTCTGGGTACAAATTGGTTGCCATGACAACAGAGATTGAATAAAAACAGAATGTGTGAAGAAGAGTACCAAGGTCAGAGGTCGAGGAGATGTCAATGTCAACTATCTTCAGCTTGGGGACAAGAGCTGTCGGGAAATAGCAAGTCATAAATCAACAACAAATAAACAAACAAACAACATAGGTTGGAAAAAGTCTGCAAAAATCTGTTTGAAAAAATAGCAGTAAAAAAAATCACAGCTGATTTTCACTGAAAAATTAATGCCCATGAACATGGCATCTGAAATATAATCAAAAAATGAAAAATGAAAAAAAGATGTAGTGTTGTGATGCTTTGTTGTGGCAACTTTAATGTCTAAACGAAATTCTGATTATAAAAGTCATTTCTGTAACATAAAAAAGCCAAAAGAATTATCTTCTCTATAATCTGCAGTTTCATCATTATCTGATAGGTGGCACTGTGTATCCATTGATATACTATACTTTCACCATCAGCATGAATTAAGAGATGGCTTAGAACTTTCTCAAATTCGAGAAATGAACTGTTTTCTGTGCTAGCTTACCGTTTATTTCAAATAACAACAAATGAAGTCACCAGCAAAACTGCCAACACCACACCACACCATGAAAAGCTCTACAACAATTTTTGGCTTCTTTTGCTTGAAAATAATACATGGCACATCTATAGACAGCTGAATGTGAAGGTCTAAATGAACCAAAGATTTCAAGATGATATCAAAATGATATTTTCGCAATGCAATTGTTTGAAAGCTTGAGTGTTTTTTCATTCATGTTAACATAATCTAAGATAATGAAGTGGGATTCATTCAAGGGCAATAGTTACACTCATTTTGGGGGTAGAATCCAAGACGAAAATCCCAAAGACAATGGTCAAAAAGTTCAAATCAAGTTTTCAAATTCATGCATGCAGTCACCCACATATTTATGGAAACAGGCAAGCAACACACCATGCAACTCACCTTGCCCACCCCTATATAAAAATGGATGTGTCTACATGATCTACTATGTGTGTGTTCCTTTGAACCAGTCCAACTGGGACGAGGGGTGGTCAGGGTGTGTATTGTTCCAAAGGCTTGTACAGATAGAAATTCCTTGGCACATGTTTTTGCTCATTTTCACATCAAACAATGGCTTTCCTCATTACAAAAGGGTTTCAGCTACTTGACTTTTTGTAAGCCAAGGAGGTTAAATTATGGAGAAATCTATTTAACATCCTTGGTTAGCCCGAGACAACAATTGAAGCATACAAGGGGACTTGTACTTCCCTGGAATTTGTGAAGCCTTGAGATATTTCTGTCAAATTTTTGGAATTTCTGTACAAGTCCAAGCCCTTATAATAGGCCACACAAATATAACTCATAGGTTCTTGGATATTTTCAAGCAAAATTTTAGCAAGAGGACAATGTCATCATAAAAGCAGAAGGTAGGGAGGAAAGCTTGAATATGACCGTATTCACGGCATAGAGCTGTGTATCAAGGCATAAACCTGGTCCTCAGGCTTTGTTTTCATGATGTTTTTCCAGTTGAGCAAATTTTTTTCTAAAATCCAGGAACCAACGAATTAAATTGGTGTGGCCTTATCAGGAGTGTAAAGCAGGTAGTACACTACTGACTGAGCATGACAGCAGCAAAACGTGCATGACGGCAACAAAACGTGCACAAGAGCAACACAGGGACAGAGCGAGAGAGCGTAACCCTTACCCGCAGCAGAGCAGGAGCGTGACCGGCCTGGGGACGATATCGACACCCGTGGTTAGTTAGTTCAACATCGTACAACACCCACCAATTACCGCCCAGTGTAGCATTGACGAGAACCAATCAGTGGAGTGCATGTGTGAGAGGTGTTCATTTCAAATTATTTCTCTCACAGACTGACAGACAGGTATGAGTGTTAGTCGCACAGTTCTCCGCAGCAAAACATGTACAAAACACACATGGACATAAACAGACAAACAGACATACAACATATATGGAACATACACTTTGTTTTTAGCCTTTCCTTGCATTTTTCCTGGAAAAAATGTTGCCCTGTAGCTTTAACTGCTATTTTCTCTTTTTTTCTTTAAATTTCTGAATAATTATCTGATTACAAGTCTTTGGTAAAGTACTAATAATTTTCTGAGTTCTAACTTACTTGAATTTTGGCTGCCACTAAGAATTTTTTTCAATATCTGACATCATTGTTTTTTCTTGCCTACCAATGGCCGATAGCAAATAAGACTTAAAATCTTCACATTTGAAAATTTTCCATTAATTTGCTGTCATCAGAAAGAATCTATATTCCATATTAAATTTTCTACCACTCTTCTTGTGGCTAACTTAAGGCAGACAGGCATTTTTAGAGAATTGCGATTGAGGAAATAAATTCACAAAATGCTGTACAATCCTTTATGTTGCTCAAAGTTATGACACAATGAACTTAAAAAGAAAAAAGTCAAACAAAAGAAACATAAAATAAACAAAACTGAAAAATGCAACATACAAAAATAAATAAAAAGTTAATATACTAAAAGTGGATTAAAAAAGTAAATATATAAACAGAAATTACAAAAGTTGAAACAAACAATATTATGCAGAAGAACTGAAAAATAAACAGAAACGAATATCATTCATACCAAAGAATAACTAAACATCAGAGAGAACTTATATTGTGCTTTCATACAACTAGAAAAGGACATGTGTAACGCATACAAAAAGGCTAAACGTATAAGGATGTTTGTAATGTAAGGATGACAGACTGACAAGACAAGACAAGACATGACACAAAGTGCAGTGGTGATGTCCATGTATATGTAGGTGGTGGTGCAACTATGAAAACAAAGTGAGATGTTTGTGTGTGAGATAGCCGTCCAAGTTAGTTTACTGGGATTTCCATACTCCCCCCTTACCAACTAGATCCATGACCTTATAGATGAAGTGACTACAATCATGGTAAGATGTGATGACATCATCATGTGTGGGACGACAAAAGTGATAACACCATCATGTGTGGTACAACAAAAGTGATGCCATCATCATGTGAGGAGTGACACAAAAATGTTTAAAAAAATATAATCGTCTTGAATGAAGATCTTGGTCTTCAGAGTCTGCAAGCTTACTCCAGACTGTATGATATCCTAAAGAAAAATATGACCCATACACACAAAACAGATACAGACAAAAGGTGGCTCATATGTAAACAAAAGAATAAAACAGATAGAACCTAGAAATACATGTACATGATAAGAAGGGAGGAAAGGGGGTTCTCATATCATTGAGCAGACCTTACAATATCTTGAGCATCTCAGTGACTACAACAATAGAACATCTTTTATCACTTAGAATTATCTTTTAGATTGATGCATAACATGAACAATGGAAAATATGGCAAAAACAATAATGGCCTGGCATGCCCCTACTATTTGTGATTTCAAAATGATTATGTATTGAATCCAAGAAAAATCTATCAACCGCTCAAACCTAGTTTGAACAACCTATCCTAATATCTCAGGGCCTGCCATCCTTCGCACTAGCCCTTGTTTGCTCCTCTGTTCAAATAGCCTGGCACCATTCCCATTTAATCGTTAAGCCCTTATGTCATAAATTATTTTGGGTATCGTATATCTCTCAGTATAAGGAAACACAAGAGGCCATAAGCACAGTCTCCTCGCGGCTCCCGGGGATCGAACCCAGGCCCGACAGCGCACAGACCGCACGCCCTAACCGCTAAGGCTAAAAGGTCCGGACCCGTTAGGCTGGTCAGTTGGCACAAGAGTCGAATAGCACAGTATCCTGGCTCCCGGGGATCGAACCCGGGCCCGCCAGTCCACAGACTGCATGCCATAACCGTCAGGCTTAAAGGTCCAGACCTGTTAGGCTGGTCAGTTGGTGGCGCTTGAACCCCACATTTACACTAACACAAACTGGGATCAAACTTCCTCGTTACCAATACCATGCTGTCACAATGAACCTTGCAACTCTGAGCCAATCAGAACATGAAACATTTTAATCAATCTAATCTTTTAATGAATCTACAAACTTATATTTCAGGTGAATATTTAAAAGCTGATCGTTCCTCTACCAACGGGTGCCAGAGGTGATCAGAGGAGCAAACCAGTGCTAGAATAGGATGGATACCAGGCTGAGTCTCATCTGTACTGTTAGTGATGCTCTTTAATTGTATCAGTAGCTGTTTTAGGACTCACGTTGTGACTGCGACACGCGTGTTTGTCTGCCTGCTTGTCTTCCTCTCGCTTCTGCAGCTTTTTCTGCAGCTGCACCAGGTGATGTCCGCGGTGCCTTCCAGTTCCGACCTGAACCAACCAGAACAGCTGTTACAATCTCTATAACCAATCAAAGTAAGCATTACATAATTCTTACTGGATGCATGGACTAGCTAGAATTTATTGTCCCCTTTTAATCAATCTACATTACAAATGACTACAAAACATGCAATAAGGGGTTCAATTGATTGTCTTTTGTGCCTAAACTACAGGAATGTTTTGTAGTTTCTGAATTACTATCTTTTATCTTAGATTCTAATTACTAAGTTTTATTCCAAGACAGGTAATGTACTATGGAAGCATGCAAATGAACTATGAAAGCATGCAAAGGCAAACAAGCAATTTACATTGCATGATGGCAGCAACATGTAATGGAACAGCAAACAAGTGCAAACCATGAATATGTGCCAACATCATGTCACTGTTGAAATATGTATTTTGAAAGCATTCAATTCCATATTTTGCTAAGGAAGCTTTTGCAAATGATTTTCCATCGACCAAAATATATCAATATGGTCCTTGCAACCAAGTGACTGTATATAATGTGCATGGTTGACACTTGCACGTACATGTTCACCACAACAAGCAACATTTAACATGCAGATTACATGGTGCACAATTACACATAAAGAGGGATACAACGGTGTACTAAAGATACTGAAGATCCACTGTGTGTGTTTCTTTGAGCAAAGTACATTCTGCATGTACTGTGAACTCTACTGTGCGCCCACAGTCACTTTTGTAGTACAATTTTTTTATCATAGGATTTTTAGCAATGTAATGACTATCTTTTCTGTCACAAGACAATCAAATTTTGCAAAACACCATTCATATCTGTCCAAAAAATTCCCTCAATCTTATGTTAGAAACATTGTACAAAGAATTTGAATGTGACTGGGCACTTAGGAAGGACATAGAGGAAAGAGTACAGTATCTTTAGTTTGTTTTGTGTACCCCCCGAAACGGATGCAAAATAGTACAACGACCAAAAAACCACCTCTATGCCTCCGATAGACAACTATGGAGCAAATCAAGAGGAAACAAAGGCAGATTAGATGCTGAAATGGAGCTTTGTGAAGCTGTGATCATTCCACAGAGCGTTTTCAAATGACATCATCACTGTGTCTGATGCCATGTTGGTGTCCTTATTTGCATTTTAGTGTTTTTGGACGTTATTTAAAGATGTTCTACCCCTCTCAGATAACCTCTATCAAATTTCTACAGCTGAAAGAAGAGAATTACAGGAGAATAGTTTAAAACTACAAAAAAGTAGTAAACACTTGAGCCAAAATCCATTGAAATGCAAATCAAGGACACCAACATGGCGGCGGTCCGCATGATTAACTGATGTCGAACACATGTGAAAACGCTCTATAGTCCTGAGTAGTAGACAAGGAGGACAACAGTGCATGTCTATGAGGTACCTTGAAGCCCTACTTGCCTAGTGCAGCATTATATGCTAAATGGGGGTGTTGGCATATGCTGGAAGGTTGAAATCACACCATTGGAGAATACAGTCATGTACAATTTTGTTTAGAAAAATCGTGATTAACTGAAATCTTTAGAAACTCATCCTTTATAGAAGCATATTGTATTTTATATTCTTTCCATATATTGTGATAGGCCAGCACATGCCACAAATCCCCAACCAACTTGTTACTTTAGGGTCCGTTAAATATTTCTGTTGTGTTTCTTTTCTTCTAAGAATTAGGTCTACGCATCTCTACAGCTTTAAGTTCTACCAAACCACACCAGTGCAAAACCAAATCGTACACCCAGAAAGGTCCCTCTACAAAATCGCACCACTATACCAACCTGCCCACCCCCGTAAGTGCAGTGGTAAAGTCTACAGTCTGACAAACCTGGTGTTTTTTTCTTTGCACTTTGACTCCCAGACTTTCCCGCTGGGGAGGGTCAGGTACATGGAATGAGAAACAGTTATTCTCACTTGTGACAGCCAATAAGAAAAAAAGAACCCTGTGAGAAAAATGGTACACTCCAGATGCCTGCAGGCCAGCTGTTGAAGAGCCTGAGTTTGGACTAGACCATGTGAAATATAGGGATGGGCAGGATGGCAGCTTCCTCAGGAGATTGGCACAGTAAGATGAAACTGTAACCCATAGACACCCCTCCAGTATGGAATGGTCTACGATTAGTTTTTAATGTGTAAGAGATAAAAATTCCAAAACAGAAAGTTGTTAGGCAAGTTAAAACTGTTAGTTTAATATCTGTTTTTATTAAGTGTGCAGTTCAGCTATATCAACTGTTATGCAAAGTTTTTTATATCTAATTTTTTTTTTCATACTTGGGAAACATATCAGTTGGATCAGGAAATAAATGTTCTTGTGAATGTGTTGTCTTGTCAAGAGAAAAACAATTTGAAACATTCTATGCTCTGAAAATGTCTTCACTATTTTTGAGCGGGGTTTAACCTAAAGGAATTCTCAAAATGAAGAAAGGGAGACCTATGAGGAATGTGATACAAAGACAGTAGACAAACTGTATGGAAGATGAGAGTATCAACTTGAAATTTTTTTTATCTGCCCCCCACCTAAACTTTTGAAATAGAATAACTAGTGGCAACACATATTGTATCGATTCAGTTATTCAAAGTACATGATTTTGGACAGTACCATGTATAAAGAAACAGGTAAACACACACTTAATTATTTTCTTAACTGATTAGTATTGAAATATAATCAGGTTTTGAGCAATCATGGCAAATTCATTGGGAGGGAGGTACCATTCCACAATGAGAGAGGATGTCTTGGGGTGAAGGGAAGACAATGAGATTATGTTATCACAGCACACAACACAACACATCGGACACAGATAGCAAATGGTAGGTTCTTACCCCTACTGTAGCCATAGTCCAAATCTGAGCATTGCGACTCTTTAGGAGAAATGGGAGTGACAATGAGTTAGTATTAGCATTATACATACATGTACAAGTAGTTTCACATGCTAACATAACATGCAATGGACACACAGTTAAACATTTATAAATGATTCAGTTACAGTAATGTTATACAATATGATTGGTTAACACATTCAACATGATATAGCATTCAACACTTCTTAAGTTAACAAATAAGTAGTTAAGAATTTACGACTTTTCATTCAAAACTCAGTTTATGATTGTTCTAGGATGACACTGAATGTTAGTTAATGTATTAAGCTTCAGTATGAGTTATCATATAATATTTGCATTAATGTCAGAGTCCAAAGATTTAAGTGTTAGCAAAGTGAATGTTAAATATGACAGGTTCTGTACCAAGCAGACATCAATGATGATAAAAGGTTTTTCCCTTCAAGTATCATAAAAAAGTATATAATTTTTGGTTTTGACAGCATCACATTATCATTCTTTTTCTTTAATAAAAATCTAACTTGGAGAGGTAAATGCATGAATTGCACAAAGCAAATTCTATCTCACCATTTAAAATCCTTTCCGGTATCAATATACATGTATCTTACTCTCTCAGTTTTTCTGTGTTGGCTGTATTAGCATCCAATATTAGAAATTTCAAAAATTCACTACTCAAAATTTTATATTATCATCCAGATTCAGACACTTGCTACTCTACAAAAACTACATCCTACAGTTCTTAATCTCCAAGCAGATGTGTGGTACAAAATAGTCATGCTTCCAGATCTGCTTTTTTTCTGATAGTACACTTGGGATAGAGTAATGTGCCAAAAAACATATAATAAAACGTTAAGTTTTATCTTAAAATTCTCCAAACTTCAGCAGCTTCAGAAATTCGCTACTACACTAAATAAACAACAACTCTAGACTAGTACCAGCCAAGCTATCTACAGTTTGTTCACTCCAAATCCTGTAGAAAAGAAGGGTTAGTGCTTGTTAATCACGACCACACAGCCAGCTTACCAGTCTCTGAGCCAGAGGAACAGCCTGCACACAAGCCAAGCAGCGAAAAACACAAACACACAGCAGTTAGGAACAGCCACACCATGGCTTACAACAGTTACTAAGCATGGCTTTAGTTCCATGAATTATATGCTTCATGCTGGTATAATGTTCTTTGAAAGTTACGTTCTTTCCATTTAACCAGTCAATTTTCTTGCAAGCATTTTGGCTCCTTTCAGGGCATTCCTGATGCAAGCAGCCAAAACCTGAGAAAATTGACTGGTTGTGTAGATTTAAAAAGAACTATATTTTAGAATAAGCATGATTATATATTGATATTAAGAATTACTGAAATTTGACATTTGCTAATGAATCCCTTCTGTTTGGTTTAAAAATTTGTGCACAGTAAGGTATCAAACTTCTCCTAATTCATGAAGGCACAAACCTTACTATAAAAATCAACCTTTTCAGCCATTGTAAATTGCAGTTAATTTTTGGCCCTCCAGATACAACTTTTGGAGGGTTGACCACAGCCCATAGATACATTCTGTAAAAGATTGAAGCCAGCAACTTATGTACAAAAATTCAAATCATAGGGGTCACACTTCTACATATCCTTATGAGTTGCATAATGACATTTTTTCATAAATTATGCAGTCTTACGCACAGTATGCACCTCATAAGCATCATGTACGCAGGCATACGCACAGTACGGCCCAGTACAACAGATAATGACACCTGATAGTTTTGGGGATGCACAGAACTATGGTGCGTACGCTATAACGCAGGTCATAAATGAACTGTGAGTGTACGGCTGCGTATTGAAATATTTTCATAAGAAACTCATAAGGACTTGATTACGCTGAAGTGTGCCAGGGCCCATACAATAGGTCCAATAATTATTTAGTTAAACAGATGCCCACCTAAGGAAGCGTTTGCCCCTGCTCTCATGTGTGCGGTGGACAACATGCCTGTACCCAGGCGTGTCTTGGCACGGGAGGCCGCGGACATGTCGATATCACTGCGGGAACGAGACAGCGGAATTCCAGCTGGCGTCTTGGCATCTGCTTTGTCTGAGAAGACATTAGGGAGACGTTATCAAGATTTCTCATCGGAAAGTCGTCCTTTCTCGATGCAATCAAAATAACGCACTGATATTCATACTATTTCAAGCGACTGTGGTACAAGGAAAAATTCTTAATCGTCAGCGTATAATTTCTTTTTAAACACTGATTTCCTTTAGAAAATAGTTTTTTTTATGGACACTGTTATACATGTTTATACCAATTTGCACTGCTATCAAATACAGAAAATTCTTCATTGTGTAGTTTACTATATCATGTCATACCTAGTCCGGTACAACGTGCGATACCGTTGGATACGGGTATTCTGTAATGGTTTACGGTATTGCCTGGGCTTCGAAATTGTATTGCACAGGCTTCCATCAAATGATTTGAACACGCTTCTCATGCACTGCTATCGAAAGTTTGAATACTTGTCAGTTGTCGTTGATATTTTTTGTTCAAGGACACAAAATTTTATCAACTTGTGGTGCATTTTGCATTGAAATGTGTGTTTTCCTGGGTGGGTATGACATAAAATACATGTACAATACAGTGTTATTCTATATATGTGATACGTTACCTTTCTTAGGCAGCTTAGAAGGAGTTGTGCACGGGGCTGTATGTGTTCTTCGAGCGCTGTAGGGATAATACAATGTACATTATAAATTGTTGAGAAAATCCAGTATTCTGCTTGTGGTATAAACTACAGGTAAGATTGTTCCCAAAATATCTGTCATGGTAAAAAGGTTTCCTATCTTGAATGTGTTTAGATCATACTTTTTTTATAGTTTGACTATAGGCACTTTTTATGCTAACTAAACTCTAAGACATGTTCTTTCACAAAACTACACAATCCTCAACATTTTTCAAGAATTTTGAGGTGGTTTGATGATAGGTGCTATCCTCGCAACTCTTGTTCTTTGACAGTATTACACAACCTTCAAGACAGTTCTAATGACAAGGAGGGATTTCCCCAAAGAAGTAAGGCAACGCCTTGGAATTAAAACATGGTAAAAAAACAACAAAATGTAGCACTAGAAACAGGGTTAAAGTAAAACTGACCCCATCACGTTAACAGGACTGGAATTCAAGAGTAAATGAATTATGATGTTAACAATATTACGTAAAGAAACGTAATGGAAAGAAAAGAAAGAGGGGTTCCACTCCACCCACACAGCACCAACCTTCCCGGTACAGACCTAACGTTTTCCGAGGACGAGGCCCGGAGGCGCGTGGACTGCGTTGCCAGGCTATCGGACGACGCAGAGTGGGCGAGAGATCCCAGGAGAACTTTCTTCTGCGCGGGAGTGAGCAGTTTGACTAGGTTGTCACTCAGGTTGGGGTAGTGATCCTTAAAGGCCCAGAAACATCTAGAGAAAAATCAAGATCATGGTCAGCTCTTAAATTTGCCTTAATGCAGCATTGCTGGCAATTGTCTGTGACATAATGAAAATATCCTCCTGTGCGAACGATGCTAGAACAAGCAGCTTATGGTAGGTTTGAACAACGAAAAAGCAAAAGGCTATTGTAAAACATGATAGAAAGTAATGCTACACACTTTTGCAGCAAGTAAAACTCTGCTCATAGACAAGGTATACGGCAAACACTTTCTTACCTATAATTGTTTAGGAGACAGTGAAGCTAAGTGTTAACTTGGAAATTCTTCACAAACACTTCAACAACCTTTCAAATGTTTCCCTACACTTGACAACAATGCAGATCGTTGAAATGATTGCACAGACATTGCCTTCCAATGGTACTATAGCTTTTCAACCTTCCTACTACTCTATGTTTTATGTTTTGACACCTGACAAGTAATGGGGCTCCACACCTGATTTCTCAAATGAGCAACTATCGAAAAATGTTGTTTAAAAGTCCTTTCCAGTCTAAATAAAGTTTGTTTTGTTTACAACCAAGGATATCAACAGCAATGCCTGCCCTTTCAATGTTTACCCTTCTTAGTTAACAGATACTATGGGAGTCAGGCAAGCAAATTATGTTTGTATCAACAACCCACTTATGCACAGAGAACGGAGGTTTTGTTTCGCGTCTTGTTTATGCTTTCTAGTTTACTCAGCTGGCCACCTGCAAGAAATATTCCCCAAACCAAGTGCATTCTTCCAAAGACAGTGAAACAAACAATGGGAACAAAAGGCAAGTGTCGTGATTCATAGCAAAGGTCAAGTCCATGTCCATTACTTTGACAAGTTCAATTCTTTTTACAAACCTTTGACATTTTCCCTTTCCTGCACAGGGATTTCTGATGGTTTGAATTCGAACTACAGTTGTACCGCAACTGGATGGATTTTGGAAACTGTCAGACGCTTCAGGTAGCATCTACTACCTTTCGTCTGTTTCCAACATCATATCCAGTTGCTTGTCAATGAGTAACTGTTACCTTGCGTATCTTACTACCTGGGTGTCAAACCATCATAAACATACCTATAGCACTACAATATTAACTTACTGTATGGCTCAAAGACGAAGGAGAGAAGACTTACTTTCTAGCCTCTACTCTTGATTCAGAGTCTGCGTCTCCTATACCATTCTTGATCGCTTCTACTAGAGTTTGTGAATGTCTGAAAAAAACCCGAAGAATATCATAAAGGGTATTAGAATTAAGATCAGATGTTTTTTTTTACTGTATACTCTAGCTTGGTAAACATACTCTAAGTAGTACAAAATGTTTGCAATTGGTAACATTTGGAGATTCTGATACTAGTAAGCAAATCTTAAAAAGCCTTTTATGAACAAGACATCCATGTTCATGGTAAACATTTGCTCAACTTTAAGTTCCTAGTACATGTAATATATGTGTAAGAAAATGTCATTATATTTGTGCACAGTACTAAAACTATTTCATGTTATAACATTACATAGAACTTTAGTGTACTTACTTTTCTAGAGTATTCGTTTCCCACGACTGTAACAACAGATCTAGCAGTTCAAATGTTTTCCTACAAAAAAAGAACAAGAAATATATTTGTAAATGACACACAGTCTAGATCTAAGTACTCTAACAATGAAATTAATAACATAACCACAGAAGAGCTTTCACAAATAGGCAATTGATTAAGAACTTGCAATTGTCTAATTGCATTGTGCATTGTCTTGTCCTTGTCAGCAGGGCTACCCCTTTGTACTAATCACATGCTGGCTAGCCCTTGCTGTGTGTCCTGAACAACCAAACCAATAAATCAATTTAATAAATAGATAAACAAAAGAACTTGCAAGAGAGTTTGTAACAAGGAAAAATCACAACATTTCTGTTGAATACTGGTCTAATCAAAGTTAAATGTCACAGTGTAAGAATAATAATTTCAAAAATTTGAAACTTAGTGAAAATTATACCTCCATTTTCAAACTTGGTATCATTTAGTTTTAAGATTTATTTAAGAGAGATGGCAACAAAGAAGTTACAAGCAAATAAAATAATTGGTAAAACAGCTAAAACACTGAATTGTGCTCTCTAGGGGTGTACTATACTTTCAATGCCTGCACACTGACATTTACATGTAGGGACTTTTGAATTACAGACTGTGTACAAGTCTATAATATTTTTAGGGACTTTTGATCAAGTCATCTTATATTCCTATACTATCTCAGAATTCCAGACACTGTGTGGGACATGCCCTTGGGACAGAGCAATTTCACATGAGACTAACCATGTCATAGTTAAACCTGTAGCTCTGAGATTGATACAACTGATACAGACAGTACTACATTCTACGCAATGCTGTCTGAATAACAATCATTATTTCACCTTCACGTAACACACCTTAGCACCTGCATATCTAGGAAAGCTATCTCATTCTTATTTCCTAAGATTCAAAAGGCTAAGCACAATTAAAAAGTATATATCATGATATATTATATAGCTAACACTTTTCATTGACTTGTTTTCTGCATCCACATTAGTCTTTCTAAATACAACATTAGCAAAACTTTAACTACGTGAAACATGGCTTAAAGTTCGTTCCCTTCTCATTTGAAGTTTTCATGTCGCAAAGATCTATGTCCATGAGTTGTAGCATTTCAATAGGAAAGTGTCATTGCTATGTGCTTTATTCAAACAATGGAGTATCAAAACCGGTGTCTTATCATCCATGAACCACTTGACCAAACAAATTAATGCATTACGGTAGCAAATAACAAAAGGAACATACTTTACTTTAAATGTACAAATTTAGCTAAAGTCAGAGCATTCACAATGTGCAAATAAAAAAATTATGCTGACAATAAGGGAAAAAAAAAGGACCAAGCCTATAAAAGTAGACTAGTGGCTGCCAAAGAGCATTTCTTTTAGAAGTAATCACATTTTTATAATTTACTGAAGTATGTTCAGGTGATGTGGCCCCCAATTACCTCCTTGAGAGGCAGACCGAAGTCTGGGGTACATTAAGACAACCAACTGTGACTGGGAGTCGACGATGTCATGAATACTAATTAAGGACATCATGGTCAATACTTCAGGGTTAATCCTGCACTTTCTATATCTCAGTACTTCTGGCTTGTGGGGAAAGACGAATGAAATTTGAAACCAATAGATGAGTTCACATTTTCATAGACCACCAAACTGCTTGCTACAACATGAATCTGTGTCAACAAAATGCACTGTAAAAACATATGTGAACTACATTCCAAATGCATTGAAGAACATGACATTGTGCAAAACATGACAGTCACGTCCCCGTGTGATACAAGTAGTTTGACGGTGTGCGAAATGTGAACTCATCCATTCTTAATCGTTATTATCACATAATTTATCCGCATCCATGTGTTAACTACAACTCTTGTTTGGTTTGCTACATGGGTAAATCATACTAACCTTCTGATGCCAACAGACTTGGAGTTGTGGTGACTAGTGATGATTGGGATCAATCTATGGGCATGGGTGTACTGTAGGGGAAAACATACATATTAGTCTTCTTAGATTTATATGTAAGGTCTTAAATGTGTTAAACATTTTTAATTTTTCAAACTGAAATCATCATGCAAGGCAATTGTTACGATCAAAATCAAATACAATTTCAACTTTGAAAGTTTTACATTGCTGTCCACGAATTTGGTAACTCCTTGAATTTGTCAATATTGCATCTCAGACACTCAAGATTAATCTCAAATTTTCTCACTAGTACAGGTGATAGAGAGAGTGGGGGAGGGGAAAGAGGAAGAGAGAAATAGAGGGAGGGAGAGGGGGCAGAAAGAGGGAGGGCGAGTGGGGAAGGTGAAAGAGGTATAGAGAGAGGGGGAGAGAGAGGGAGGAAGGAGAGAGAGAGAGAGAAGGAATGAAAAATAAACCAAGTTCCTCACCTGTATAATAAACCTACAGGTGACAGCTCCTGCTGTGGCCATGATTTTTGTACTGTTGGGGATGAGGTTGAACAGGTTGGGCATCACCACCTCCGCAAAGTGGTCAAACTTACTCTGTAGCCTTTGTGCTAAATAACTGGGGGACAAGAGAAACAAGAGAAAAGGTATTAATATTCAACATGGAAGTTCATCTGCACTGGTAAACTACATTATGAACAAGTCTAAACTTAGCAGACACATGTTTCTGATGTCAAGTTCCGGAAGCAGCAGTAGACAGGTCCACTCCGTGAGCCTTCAAAATTTGGGTAAGTCCTAACTCCTCCCAGTGTTGGTTGAATATATAGAATGTTTATACTTGTTCATAATGTATCAGTACTTAGTTTACAAGAAAAATTGTTGCTTTGCGTTTGAGATTGTAATTCAGTCCATTGGAAACTTCTTTATTTTTCAATAATTCAATGTCTAGTATCCACTGTGTACAGGACACGGTATTAAAAAATTGGGCCATCCCTCTCCATCCCGTCTTTTTCCTCCCCAACCTAAGTCAGGTACCCATTTTTACACCTGGGTGGAGTGAGGAACATTGTGTAAAGTGCCCTTCCCAAGGGTATACAACATCACTGGCATGTCATAGGATCCGAACCCAGGACCTCTGTGTTCAGGGCCAAACACCCTAATTTATTTGTTTGTTTGCATCAGGGTTCTCGCCAGCGTCGTTCAGCGTAGGGGGCCCCGACGCTGTGATTTTGATCCCCGACGCTGTGATTTGGGCCCCGACGCTGTGTTTCAACCAGCGTGGGGGGATTTTTTGTTGTTTTCACTTTTTCTACATTGTTCCTTACCGCCAAGATAATACCTGATTTAAATTTGAAAACTACCCAGCCCTTGCTCTTGGCACGCAAAAGACATGAAGACAGTGTAATTAACACCCCTTTGTTTATTCAAAGACGACCGTCCAAGCAAATTATGTGTCAAAAGGAGGACGTAATAAGCACAATGCTCTAGTTACGATCGAGTCGGCAGGGGTCTCCCTGCGCAAATTATGGTGCAAGGGCGCTGCGCCTCTCCCAAAATTCCCAGCGCATCTCGCAAAATTTTCAAATTTAGGGTCTTTTCTTTGTATTTTTGTAGATAAAAGAATAGCGGAGCGGCGTCGATACTCCCGACTAGTAACTCCCGACCGCTACACACATACGAGAAATCGGAAAATAATTATCGAAACACAGTCACCACAATTTTGGCTTTATATTGTACTTACGGGCGTGGGGTCGCCTCAGCAGTTGGGTAATCACACTCCCTTGTTTCTTGTTATTGTTATGCTTGCAAGCGATGGATATCGGTGCCTTTGACATGCATTGAGCTCATTAAAAACCTGTTTTTTTCAAGACTCAATCAAAGAAAGCCAGCAAAAATATGTGAAGGAAAATAAGATTTTCGGCCAAGCATTTCAGCCCCTACGCTGTGAATTGGCGCGATTTTCCGTCATTTGTGGCCGTATTCGGCAGAGAATCTATTCCTTTAATTGTTTTCCCGTGAAAATCCTGCTTTGGTAGCGTACACGAGTCGTATTTGACCCCGGGATTTGACTTGAAAATTCCGCTTGCTAGCGGCAATCGCCGACCGGCGGCCATCTTTGTTTCCCTATTGATATGCATTAATCTAAGCGCTGATTGGTCCGCGTAATGAAAACATGCGCTCTGATTGGTTGATGCAAGATATCACGTGATCACATGGCGGGAAATCCCCTAACACAGTTTCGGCATGGATCGCATTTTGTGACGATAATTGGAGCAGTTTTGTGGCGATTGTAACATTGTTGACTTTGAAAAATTAACCAAGCATTTTCTGATGGCAACATTCGGTTAATTTTCCTGGTATACCCTTCCAAACCAGGCGGAATTGGACGAGGGGTGGCGGGGCATTTTACTAAATAAAACCAAGGAGGTTTGCAAAACCTATTTAGTGTTTTTATCCTTTATCGAAACACAATAATTTGTGAAAAATGGGTGATGTTAACAAATTGATGTTTATATTTGTAATGCATAAATGGAAAGTTGAGAGGGAAAAATAGCAACATCATACAGAGTTCATCCTTTTCTCTATGGCTTTTATAAATGATTAATATTTGTACTGAGCATATATTCAGGATTTTGTAAGTATCTGTTACTGTATTTTTGTGTTCTAGATATGTTGATACATTTTTGTTGATACATTTGTATAAAAAGTTGATTTGAAAAGAGCAGACTTTAAAGATGTTGCGAGCCCAAGTTATTATTTTCTACAGCTTATACCATGTACATAGTTGGTTTTTAAGTCTCAAATTTCTCATGATCACTCTTCACAATTTTTTTTTAACAAATTAAAAAAAAAAACTCTGGCCTAATTTTATAAATGTGGCCCTCAAAATGCAGGAAATAGTGTTTCAGAGGGTTATAAATTTTTAACTTCCCAGGGACACCCCCCAGTACTCGCGCCTGCGGCGCTCGACATGCCGCGGTAAGATGCCCCTACGCTGTGAAAAAATCCTGGTGAGAACCCTGTTTGCATACCCGGTAAATCGCCTCATGGCATAACACACCAGGTCTGTACTGAACAGTACAAGCTGCATATCCAGACAGATTTATATGATCCACTCACACCAGGAAGGACGCCTACTCTTTTTGATAAATGTGGTGGGTTCTTTTACGTGCTCGAGGTGCTCATGTAAATTGCATATCCCAGGGGCATAACGCCAATGGGACAAATCAAGGGACCCCGGATTCGAGCCCAGGACCTCTGGGTTCTGGGCCCAACATCCTGCCACTGCGCCACCGCAATGTCACTTATTATTACGCCAACACAGCGCCAATACAATTCCCCCCATAATTTGCATCCCCCCTAATTTGCCCCTGATGGGGCCATATGCTATATAGATAGAGAAGTGCAAATACTATGCACAGAACAGCTACTAAAGTAACTGGATGAAATCTGGAAACGGTCAGACGGTCACTGACGAAAGACAGTGGATGCTGTCTGAAACCCACCTTAAAGTAATACAGGCTTCTCTAACTACTTGTGAACGTAGGTCGCGCACAGCCAGCTTGAAGACTGGCTCCAACAATCTCAGCTGCTGAAAAAAGTTGTCGTAATCCATGGCTCCGTAGACGAGCAATGATCTCAGCTTCTTTATCTGCAATGAAACAAAAATCACGTCAGCAATACGTTAACGAATTTAGTACTCAGTAAGTGCATGTTAAAAGTACCAGTAGCTCAATTGGTAGCAGCCTCACAGTTGAGCTCCTGGTTCCAATTAGTTGGTAACTGGGAGACCTCTGATCGAATCTGGGGAAGGATATCCTCAGCGTTGAAGCTGCATTCGTCTTTCAGAAGGGATGTAAAATGGGAGTCCCGTGATCAAGGATGTGCCAGGTACATTAAAAGGCACTACACCAGCCTCATTACTCAGATGGGTACCTACGGGCCGTACTTAAGATGAATAATTAGAATACTTACAGAGTCTACTCTCTGTTCCCAGTCACACTTGTCATCGCCCACAATGTCCTTGATCTTCTGCATGTGATCCTCAAGATCTCTGGCGGAAAAAAGCTGCAGGAGCAAGAAAGAAACATTTGATATATGTAACTTAAAGGCTTGAGGGTCTTAGCTTGCTAGATGTTAGGAAGGAGACACAAGTGTCTGTCCTGTCCGACGCGTCCAAGAAAAATATAATTCAGGAGTTGACTAGCTTCTGTCATGATAATGAAAAGGTTATGTTTTTGGTAACTTTTTTATGTGTGTATGTACAAAATGTACTGAACTGACCTAAACAAAATGTATGTTTGTATGTTGATAAACAGCATAACTTGAGAAGGCCTGGATGGATTATCTTGATATTTGATACGTTTCAGTAGGTCTTGATGAGACTCCAACTTTGTTTTTCATACATTGATATCAATCATGCAGTTAATCATACTTCCCTTAATATCAGCGTTTACTTACGTTGACTTTCGGGACTTCTTCAAAGAACTTGATGAACATTTCCTCGTCCGCACCTCCCGCCCCCGCGGACGAAGATGGTGCTAGCGGCGGCTTCATGCCAGCTGACGCCGGTCGCCGAGGGGGCGCGCTGGACACTCGCTTGGCCCCGGACATTCTGCCTACCTGCTAGGGATCAAAACAGAAAAGATGATAGGTTTAGCAATTTGTTAAGTTTTCGTTAAGTGGTTAAGGGTCTGGTCACCTTCATTGAACAATAGGTTTATAACTACAAATTGAGTACCGGTACATTTTAGGGACAGTTGTCAATGTGTCATACAAAATTCAACTGTCTTTTGACTGAAAAGCTTACTAATATAGGTAGATAGGTGTTGCCGTTCATTTTGCTGAATCCTTGCTGAAAGTACGAACTTACTGAACTTCCAAAATTGCCAAGATGATTAAACAACCTTGGGTTTATCCTACAAAGTACATGTACAGCTTTGCTTTTACAGCAGTTGCTCTTTTTTTTTCAGAAGAAAAATTTGACGCTTTAATATTGTACTTCGAATGTTACCAAAAATTGACTGGTTATCTATTTGTGTGAAGGATCGACATGGCAAAATACTAAACTTGAATAGAACAACAACATGTTTCACCACTCTTGTCTGATACCTTTCAACAAAATGTGAACACAATGTCAAAACCTGGACGAACAGCAACCGTTACAGTTACTATGGATAAGAACACGGGTTGGTTAGTATTGAATGAGGGCTTGGAGAAATTTTAGTTTGTACAATGAACCTGAACATAGGTGTTGACCAAAGAATGTCCATGGAAATTTTTGAAACAAATGCAGTGCCATCTTGGTTTTGTTGATCATACTGTAAAATCTATAAAAAATAAAATTTTAATGCATACATCAAGGCATACTTGATAGTCTTGTTGGACGTTTTAACTGAAAGTATATTTGTACATGCAGTGCACATGGACAGCCTTGAAAACAGAAACTTGAAGACTGGCTGCGTAGGAGACAAGTCTCATCTGTGTCTATCTTTGCTCTACCAAGAAATACGAAATCCACCTCCAGCGTTGGCCTGTGGCGACGAGAGCGAATCCTGACGCCATCGGAGCGTGGCAGGTCATCCGTAAAGCACAACGAGAGATCCCCATTGGCCAGAAGTGCAGCGTACGCCTTCCACAGCATATAGCGGTTTATGTACTCCAAGTACAGCGAATGGCGCGGCATCTTGGTCAGTTAAGTTCTCTTGAGTACAATCACATCAAGTTTTCAAAAAAAGGTCTGTCCTTTGTCGAACAGTTGTACAGATATAATGCACATAGTGTGTTTATAGTTCTTTCATTTAGAAATACTGTCTACATTGTTTATTGCCTCCATGTACATATGAACGGGCAAAGCATAAAGCTGTAGTTGTCACCAGAGGAATTCCGAAATGGCAGACACCTTTGATTGTCAACAAAAGGAGCTCCTAACACAACAGCAAATGACTGTATAGTTGTTGATGAAATTGATGATCAAAGGCAATTGATAAATCCAGTCAATTGTTGAAGCACTGAGCAATAAATAAACTCAACCTTGACCATCACCGGAACTAGAACAGCAGCTATTCACAACTGAATGGAAAAGACAACTTGGACGACTGCATCCTTCAGAACTCTGTTAGATGTAAAGCAAAAGGATATTCACGGATATAAAAGTCAGTAGCATCCAGTGTCCAGAAATGTGCAGACATACTCGGCACCCACATCGACGGCTAATCGCTTCCGAAAAAGAACCATCCACGAAACCATCAAAGCCGAAAACGTCCATTAACGAAGTCGAAAGCCACTTGGAGAGGACGGCGTGCTAGGAAGGCTCCCGAAAAGCAGAGTGTGGAAGCCCATTGGTCGCCAACCGAAAATGCTTCAAGGACAGTCGAACGCCATCCACCGAAACCACTTTTCAGTCCATCGTTGTATCAAGAAGAATATGAGTACACTGACGATGACCACGGACATGGAACATAACCGTTTGCTTTCTTCAGAAAATGTGCATTGTCCGACAATCGTATTGCTGCATGGTTCCCTTTGATGTTGTTCCGTAAGTTGGCAAAACGTCCCTCCTAATTAGGCTGTTGTTACTGGCTCCGGGGATTGATGTCCAATTGGAGGTGTGATGTTCCATGTCATGAGTAGGCACTTCTCACGTACACTGAATAGCACACATTAACATCTGGGCCTACTGTAAGAGACTATATGTCTGGGTCTATGTTTTTTTGTGAGACTGCAACCAAATTTTAAAAAAGGCTTTTCCTGTACTTTTCTTTAATGTATGTAAATGCTGTAAATGCAGTAATAGTCGCTGGGATTTCATTTGTCAGTTGCTCGTTTTTTTTCAGAAGAAAAATTAGAAGCTTTACCGTATGGGATCGCAACAGGGCAGTGAATGTAATTAGCTGCTTGGAGAATTCCCTGTCACAGCTACCATTGCGATGGCTAATGAACATGAACAAGCTCTTTAGGCCAAACCAGTTAAATTACTTGGTTCTTAGATTTGCCATTTCATTGTTACCTGATTTGATAAAATATCATGTATACCATTTAGGATATGAATGCTCCGATTTCAGCCGAAGTCACTCAGAGTCTTTCTAGTTGTTACAGTTTCCCATTCATTAATTCATTAACCTTCTCCCTGCATGCTGCCTAACTCTGTAACCAATAGGGAATCGGGTGCCAAACGGCTACTTTAGAGTGCTAAAGGTTAAAAAGATGATGCCGACAACATGCAAATGACTGAACCAAACAGACTCCTGGAAATTAATTCTGAACTGTTTCTTGAACTTTTGAGCTGTATGTTTCGACCGTTTGAATATTTTTTTATATTCAAGTTTTGTTTTGTAATTTTTGTCTGTGCAGTATGTGTCCTAGCCTGTATAAACTGACTGACAGTAGCTGTTGTAACTTATCAAAAGTTGAAGATTCACTGTTTGAACTATCAACCAGTAATGTTGACAGTTTGATTCCTGTGACAGCATTTGGGTCCAGCACATGACTTGTGTTTCTCTTTTATTTTCCTTTTTATTTCACCCTCCCACTCCATTACTTTTCTTCAAAAAGCTAAGAACCCAGGAATCAATTTAATATGGCCTTACTGTGATGTCATGATTCAGAATTCCCTGCCATTCCTAGAGTTGTGACGGCTCATGAACAAGTTCTTTACTACGTTGTTATGAATCACGTTTAGCGTATAAAAGTGATTGGCAGCAGACGGCAGATCGATGCGACAAAACTGTCGCTGTAATCGTTTTGTTACGCTCTCTGCATATCATCATGCATATGAGGAGGTCATTGCCCTCGGGTACCACTTGATGCTATCAGCGGTAAATTTCCACTGTAGTTCGCTTTTCAGCATTTTAGAATACAGACCGTTGAAAACTTAAAAAAAGGAACATAGGCAGAATAACGTCCAATTGAAATTTATCTATTTCTGACTAATTACAATATTATAATCGTATCTGCTATTACATAGTATAGAATGAATGCTTTCCAATAGTTAGTACCTCAATGATTGAAATTGATGACCTCAACTAGCATTTGTTTTCTGTACTTTTAAAGTAAATTTAGTCCTGCTTTGGTATACTGATCATACACTAGCTTTGTGGATTCATACTGGTAAAAGTAATGGTTTAGACCTAAAAAATCTATCAACCCAGGACTTGCACTTGATGAGGAGTTCTGGGGCTTCCCCATCAATGTGCAAGCACGTCTAACCCCCAGATGATGGGGAACAAAAGACGTTAAATTGGATAGAGAGAGAGAGAGAGAACCCAAAGAAAGTGCAGTAGTTCAACTTATGATGTTAATAATTGTCAGTAACTGGAGAACTGATTAAAGGTTTTCAACCTTGAAAACAGTCTGGGAAAGAACCTTGACAAACGGCGAATTCGAACTCTGCAATACAAACAATTTGTCAAATTAATGAACCAGGTCCAGAACAAATCCAGTTCAACTGACTGGATTTTCAACTTTGGTGAACAGCTTCATCAGGTTGTTCAGTCATAGGAAAATAATTTGTCCTTGTGACGCAAGTTATGGGAAGTTTACGCGGATGACAATTTGGTAACTCCTCATCAACCTTCCTCAGGGCCCGAATGGACTTTTAATCTCTGTCGCATGGTGGTGTGGCAGGGATGCAGTCCTAAACATGACTGATCAGGACAGTGGTGGCGTGTTGGCGTTATGGTTGTTTGGACCAGAACCGAAAGGTCCTGGGTTCGAATTCCCTGACTTGCCACTGACGTTGTGCCTCTGGGATAGGCACTTGACACAACTTTCCTCACTTCACTCAGGTGGAAATTTATTTATCGGGGGCATTAATCTTTAGGGTGGTTAAGTTAAAGTTAAAGTGACCCGGGGGTCCTGAAAAGACGCATAGGGGTGGCGCCCATCTCCTTTTCTATAGCCCTTGGGCCACACACATTTGTACAGCAGGGGGCTGATCCGCTGGTAGTGATGTGTGTGTTTAACTACCATTATAACTCTTTCCCAAATGCTGAGTGCTAAGCAGAGAAAGCAGTATGTACCATTTTTAAAGTCTTTGGTATGACCCGGCCGGGGTTCAAACTCACGACCTACTGTGTACAAGGCAAACACTTTACCAACTAGGCCATTGCACCGGTGGGTGGTCCCTTCAGTTGAATGAATGAATGAATGAATGGTTTATTAGGAAAAAGTGTGACATGGCAGCTAAAAGCTGAATTACGTACACTGTACAATCATATATCACATTATCTTAAAAACACAAGGAAAATACTTAAAACGTCTTGACATACATTATCAAAATATCCATAACGGTTAAAACGAATCAAATTTATCTACAACTCGGTGACATAACAAGATTCTTAAAAGGTAATGAAGCAAACTATTCTGTATCCCATTGTGATTAATTGTTGAGTAAGTGGACTAGATAGGGTACTGGGGAGTTCTTGTAGCGGTTAGTTCTGCACTTGATGTTTCTGAGTTTCCCACAGTTTCTAGTGTTTCTGCCATGTAGTTCCCCCACTGTAGGTGGGAGGAGTTCGGGGTTAAGTTTGTTCGCAAATTTTCGGCATAGCTCCTCTCGACGGTCGCTCAGTGTCTCAAGACCTGTTAGCTGCAGGGCTGAGTCATAGGTGGTGTATTGTCCTCTCAAAATTGTGCGCAGCGCCCTCTTCTGCACACGCTCCAACCTGGTAACCTGCATGCATGTAAGTCCGGCGTTCCACACAGGGACACAATATTCCACCACAGGTCGTACAAATGAGGTATAGACCTTAAGTAAGTCCAGAGCTGACAGATGGAACGTTCCTAGGCGTCTTAACAGAAACAGACGGCTGTTGGCTTTTGAAAGCATTTGTGACACGTTGGCCTCCCACTTCAGATCAGCCTGCATCAATAACCCAAGCAGACGTGCGACTGCCACGTTCTCCAGTTCTTTCCCATTAATGGTAAGAGGCAGCGGTGGGGGTGGACGCATCATGAAGCAGAAGGTCATGACTTTGCATTTGTCGGCGTTCAAGAGCATGTGGTTCTGTTCTGACCAGTGGTTGAAATTGTCCAGCTCCTCTTGCATGATAGATGGTTGTTGATAGTGTCTCGATTCGGCCATTGACAGGTCGTCCACAAATTTCCATTCTAGCACACTGGGGGGGATTTCTCTAACTGCATCGTCAAAGACTGCAAGGAAAATAACTGGACCAAGCAGTGTACCTTGAGGGACGGAACATGTCAGTGTCTCCCAATCAGAAAGCTCACCGCTGTATCGAACGCGTTGGCGGCGTGTAGACAGAAAGTCGCAGATCCACGGGATAATGGATGATCTCGCTCCAAGTTTAAACAGCTTACATATGGCAGTGGTGTGGTCAATACGATCAAATGCTTTGGAAAAGTCAGTCATCACTAGGGTTGAGATATTACCGGGCTTGTCAGATGCCTTACTTAGATGGTCAACCAGGCTGACAAGGTAGTGAGTGGTGGAGCGTCCCTTAAGACCCCCGAATTGCTGGGGGTCAAGTGAGGGCCTTATGTCCTGCAGCAACCACCTGCACACAAACGACTCGGCCACCTTCGCCAGCTGGGATGTAAGGGACACCGGGCGTAGTTTTTCCACCGACGGAGGTTGAGATTTCGGTAAGGGTACGACGACAGCATCCTTCCACTCTTGTGGTACGAATCCTTCTGTGAACGATGCATTTAAGATGTTTCCTATTGGTTCGCTAAGCTCATAGGAGAACTCTTTCAATATTTTGGTGCTGATCTGATCTGGGCCTGAGGCTTTCCCCACCTTCAGTTTGCGCAGAACGTGATTAACTTCCCAAGGGTGGACCTCTGGCGGCTGGGACTCGCATGGCAGGTAGGCTGGTAGTTGGGCGGGGTCCAGTCTGGGGCGACCCTGTGCAACTCCGGCAAACTGCTTGTTGATATAGTTGGCAACTGAAATGAGTACTTAGCTTCGGTTAGGGATGTCACTAGGATAGGACGTGAAATAGAGGTCCCTTGTTTGAGGAGAGCCACACCTCAAGCACATTAAAGAACCCACCACACAAAAAGAGTAGGGTTCCATCCCAGTGTGAGTGGATCAAATAAATCTTTCCGGATATGGAGTACTGTTCAGTAGTGTTATGCCATAAGGCAATACAAAGAGGAAGGTAGCTGAGGAGATACTGAAACATTGGCCAGGTAAATTTCCTCTATTTTAGGTTAGGTGACAAGAACGTTATTTTCCACCAGGACTATAAACTGTTCCAACTGGAACCTGTTTGGGTGAAACCACTGCCTACCATCACGAAGGGGGAGTCGCCAGACATATCTTCTCTCCAGTAGATAAAGGGTCTGTTCTGATGTGTGTAAGGAAGGGAGGAAACTTCAGCATTGGTTCTATTTATCTCTAACAGGCATTCAAGAAATATAGTCACAGAGAAAGCAGCAAGTATCATGTACAGTCAAACCTGTGACCATCTCTACATAAGGACCACATGGCTAATGTGACCACTTTTTGGTGGTCCCTTGGATAATTTTTCCAGAGACATACACACACACAGCAGATAAAGGAGGGATTCATTTTGCATCTAAGAAGGGACTTTCTTGATCTGTTTCATTGAGTCAAGGTGTGAAAGTCAATTATCGTAACTCAAGAAGAACAAAAGAATGTTTCGTTGTTTAAAAAACATCTAGTGAAATTAGTACGTCCCTCTTTCTATTCACATTTTAGTCATGGCCCCCGGTACACTTGCGCCCTCCTCACACGCCTTCGCACCGGCACGTGCAGTCTTAACCTAAGTTTATTTACACGCAACTTAGCAACAAGTCCAGCCTGCACTTGCGGATGTCGAAGCGAAAGCGTTGCTCATTATCTTTTGTACTGCCCTATATACAATCAACAAAGACTCAACCTTCTGGGCAACCTACGGAACCTTTTAGCCCCTATTCTTGATATTGATACTTTGTCTGATCAAGCCTTCATTTATTTATTATTAAGAGGTTCATCCTTTGTTTCGTATGATTTCAACTGTAACATTTTAGGCTTGACTCAGCACTATATTTTGACAAGCAGACGTTTTAAAACTTAGTTCAGGTATATTGATATATTCATTGTTTGTTTGTTTGTTAGCTTGTTTGTATTGGACGACCCAATTGCTGTTTCTCATTGTGATTGTACTTGTCTATGTAACTTGTATTTTTTTTCCAGAGGTGATGTTTAATATTAGCTTCAGCTAGAGTACATCACCTCTGTGTCCTGTATATTCTTCTGTTGTTTAATAAAAAAAAAAAAAAAAAAAAAAGAATGTTCGGCACTTTACTGCAGAGTGATGTTTCCTGCTGCATCAGTTGTTGCACACGTACAGGGAGGCACCGGGTAACATTTGGGGGATGGTGCAAACTTGTTACATGTACGGTACTTCGCAATAACTGAATGAGGTACAGTGACTGTCAAACCTGTACAAGTGACCACCTGGCCATTGTGACCACTTTTTGGTGATCCCTTAGATAATTTTCCCCATTGACACAAGAATTAAGAATCCTGTCTATAGTAACCACCTGTTAAAATAGACCAGATTTTATCTGTCCACTGAGTGGCCTTCTTGGGCATGTTTGACTGTATTGAGATGATGACATAACTTTACGCAAAGAGAGGGATATGGACTTTGGCTTGTTTGTCTATCTGTGTATTTCTGCAATTTCCAATGCTCCCAATATATAGAAGCATTTGGGGATGGTACAAAAGAATGTAGAAGTGTGAATGACTGATGAATAGGTAGGGTGATAAAAACAATTCATTATCACCTGTGTGTTGTGTAATTCACACCTTTTGTAACAGTTTTCAATACAGAAGAAAAGGAAATCACTTGGTGATCTCTTTCTTTCTGTGTTATCATTCTATGGTGGGGGTACTGGGACTATATTCACCAAGCACGTTAGAACAATACTAGTATGTAATAACTAAATATTTACAAAGATATAGATATGTAAAGGGTAAGAGGTTTGGGACAAACGTAAATGAGCATACTTTCATAAATTGTAACGAAACTGAAATGAAAAATGCCTGAGGATCGGCAAATAGCAGTCGGTTCAGCAGAATCCTGCATTTTTATTTTCAAATGATTGTGCAATTGTTCTGAAGAAGAGAAACATTGCTTTTGGAGGGAAGGGGTCTGGAACATCTAAGGAGTCAGAGTGTTTGATGGATCATCTGATCCAGGAACTGTTCCAAAACTGGAGAGAATAATGTTTGGGAGGATCCACTAGAATCACATTTGTTTTTCCTCCATTTTGATGTGGAATTGTTCCAGGAAATCAGAAGAAAGAATTTCCTGGAACTGTATCAGAAGTACTAAGAATTTGTTCCCCACCTTGGCAGAGTCTGTCTCATCACCATCACCAGAACTGCTGGACCGAAGGGAGGCTGGAGAAAACGCAACAGATGGACAAATGGTTAGATTTCAGCTCAGTAAAAATAAACATCATACTCTGGAGCATGGTACAAGCAATATGGCAAAAATCAACATAGTCTGATTGTATAACCAAATAATAAAATACTGAAATGTGGCAATTATAATGATGAGAAAGTCATTATTGCCTGGAACATATACTACTAGTAGCCTGTCTGTTGCAAGAATTGGTACAAGTATTACAAGACTATGACAAATCAAAATATGGCAGGTTAATAATATGTTACATAATTACACTACATCATACACTGTACAAATTACAGTACAGATCACACATAGTACATACACAATTTGTAATACAACATTTCAAAACTTCATAAAAGAATCTTTCAAAAAGTGGTACCGGTACACAATCCGTATTTTCCACCTGTACCTAAAAGAAGTTTGTGTTGATTCGATTCGTACACAGCCCTAGTATGGAGCCTAGGACTTTGAGGTCACTGAATCGTGATTGCCAATGATATTTATGGGAGGGTAGCAGTGAATCTAGGTCAGTTGTGATACATTGACAGTCTACATAGCACGGGGATGTCCACGGAATACTGAACATTTCAGCGACACACGCACTGGGATTCCTGCTAGTGTTGTAGATTACCTTAAGTGTGGCCCTTAAAAACGCATGCAAACATATACCTGGTTTGCATTGAGCTCAGTATAATAAAGTAAGAAATGATCAGTTTAATAGGCCTTTTTTTCAAGTATGAGTTTCAATGGGATGATAGACACTAGTATTAAACATTTAATCTACATCAATAGGGCTCTACCTAAGCAATGGAAGAATGGCATTGCAATACCTTTTTACAATCTCATCACCACCTTGTAACTTTTCAAACATAGGTAGTTTTTGCTTAGATTCATAATAATTTACCAGTTTATGACCACATGTCACCATCCCCAGACCTACATGTGTAGCCCTGACCCTGCTCTAAATTTATTGGGAGAGCCCTGATTAACATACATGCACACAAGTATAAATCTTTTATCTGTCCTCTTCCGGTTTTGCATAGATATGACAAGATGACCCTTTTAAGGCTTTGGATGTAATCTTAAACTTACAAAATACCTGGCAAGCTTTTGGACAGACTAACACACAGTCTTAAATTTGCCATCTCTGCTGTTTTGCCAGAGTATGTTTACATAGCCCACTAAATAGCCGACAATCTACATACAAATGACTGACGCATGAAAACACGGGTTTGAACTAAACCCTGAGAAAAAAGACACTGTAAAAATTCTGAATATCAAGTCTGTAAAGCTCAAATACGGTACAAAAATTTGTCAAGACAGAAAAGAAACACAACATATAGAAGATCCATTTGATTTTTTCGAAAATGCACATTCAAGAACAAATAGATAATATATTTTCAATAGCTCATCTGAGCACCTATTGTTAATTTTTCAGAAAAACTATATCTCAAATACCACTAAAACCCTATTACTTGATACACAAAACCCAAAGCTACAGACACCCACCTTACAGAAGAATCTCTGATCCCAACCTTCTAGTTATAAATGATCGTATGTTATTCAACAACGTGAAGGTGTTGGCAAACTTCCATCAGAAGAGCGTAAAGTGCACGCTGACTGTCGCAATAGAGACCCACTCAAGACTATAACATAAATGTACCAGTTTCACCTTAACAGATAGACCATGTACTGTAATTCCAAGGAGGTTACGTGGGAGTCTCTTTCAGGGTTTACTTGGATTCTTATGTATAAAAACTCTGCTCAAAGTTGTTTTCACATTTGAAACTACTGCTCTTACATATCTTGGAAAAAATGTATCAAAAAAGTGAAAAAAAGATCCTTCAATGAAAGGAAAAGATAAATAATATATATTTTGCCAAAATTATTTGTACACAATCTAGCTCTTCAAAAACCCTTTGCTATCCTCTGTCTTCTGGTTGAATAATTCATTGTACATTCAGACCCTTTCTGCCATTTTATGGGTAATTCAATTTCTGGCCTAGTCAGACGGCAAAGCCCTGAGTTTTCAAGTCCTCATAAATTTGCATAAGGGGCAATCCAGGAAGATTCGTTGAGAGGGGGCAGCAGTCTACCGTTTCGGCCACACCAATTTATTTCCTTGGTTCTCAGTCAATTTTTACATACAATAAAAGTAACATTTCGTTTTACACCTGGCACAAGAAAAACCTGTTGGACTCTGGAAAGAAATCTGTACTTTGAAATCAGTACAAATTATCTCCAAGAAAGTGATCTCAAATGAGTTAAGCTCACTGAAGAGCTAATTTTCCACTTGATCGTGACATTAAAGATAGATATTTATTTATTTATCTATCTACTGAGTATATACAGGTGATAGAAAGGACAACCCAGATTTAGGACGACAAGCACAATAAACAGTGGACCACAACTTAATGTCCCGTCCTAAGAACTGCCCTTTTCAACAGCGAGAAACTTGGATTAGCCAGGATTCAAACTCTCTACCATAAATTCCAGTGGCCCACTCCCAGACCTTGCACACCATTATCATAATGGTAAGTCTCTGAAAAGAGCTAGGTGATAGAAAGGACAACCCAGAATTTGAATGACCATAAATCGTGTAGGGGAATGGAGGTGAATCTTCCCCAAGTAATAGATGTGGGTGCTGCATCAGCACTTTGTGTCCCCATCAAATGTCACATCTGGGCGCACTTTACTGCAGAGTGATGTTTCCTGCAGCATCAGTTGTTGCACACGTACAGGGAGGCACCGGGTAACATTTGGGGGATGGTGCAAACTTGTTACATGTACGGTACTTCGCAATAATTGAATGAGGTACAGTGACTGTCAAATCTGTACAAGTAACCACCTCTACATAAGAACCACCTGGCCAATGTGACCACCTTTTGGTGATCCCTTAGATAATTTTCCCCATTGACACAGGCATTAAGAAACCTGTCTATAGTGACTACCTGTTAAGATAGACCAGATTTCATCGGTCCACTGAGTGGCCTTCTTGGGCATGTTTGCCTGTATTGTGATGATGATATAACTTCACCAAAACTGCCCCAAGGGGGGGAAACGGACTTTGGCTTGTCTGTCTGTCTATCTGTCTGTCTGTCTGTCTGTGTATTTCTGCAATTTCCAATGTTCCCAATATATAGTAACATTTGGGGATGGTACAGACATCTTTACAATGTTTAAGATAGAAGTAAAACATAGCTTGTCTTGTATTTTCTTTGGCACCTATAGCTATGATTAACAACAGTGTGTGTGATAATATACAAGTATGAAATACAGAAAACTTCTATCAAAATGCCTTCTTACTGCCTACTTCTGCCATAGTATATGATGATACACTTTGCATAGAGAATCTTTATTGGAAAGCCATACAGACGTATATGGTATTGCGTGTGGATAAAACTGTGATTTCATTACGATAAGAAAGAACAGGATGCCATGATGTCCACAGGGACACACTGTGACATCACTGTTGAGTCATCACACTCAGAATCACCTTACCTCATCATTTACCTGTGCAAACGCACATTATGTCATTTCCAGGTAAGAGGGGACATCGTAAATTCGTCAAGTCTATGACTCATCAGTTATACCCAGAAGTTATCTCATCATTTCCTGTTTATATCATACTGAAAACATATCATAACCCATTCATAAATATATCACTATCCTGTTTTGCTTGATCAATTTAGAGAGAATTTTGGGTGAATCTGTGATTCATAACCTTCAATTTGTGCTGTTCTTAAATTCCAAATTTTCAAATTTTAGATGCTGGATCACATTTCCTAATAAATGATATTAGAGTTTACAACTACTATGTTCCATTCAATCCTACTGTGTACTTTCTGGCCTCTTACCCTTACAGTAATATGGGTAATTTGTTATGTTTGTTGGCCAATTTTAATGCAATAAGGAAGCCATTAACCAGATGAAAGGGAATCTATCTCAACTACCCAATAACAACAGTCACCATTAAATTTCTACAGTCAATAAATCTGACCTAAATACATAAATATTTGGGTCAATGATGTGTTTAAAACAATATCAAGTTGTTCTGGCACAGATATTATCAAATCAATCAAATTTCCAGCCCTTTGACTCTGTAATTTAGTTGTAAGTCTGATGTTATTCATAGCTTAACAGCTTAAAAATAACTTTCAAAATTGTTTCCATGCTTATCAATGTTCCCTAACCCTGTATTTAATTCAAATTTTGTGCGAGAAGCAACTTGAGCAAGAAGAAGGTCAATGAATAAAAAATTCTCAATTTTCCAAAATATCATTTCCCTCATACTCAAAATTCTGCAGGCAACTTTAGATTTGAAGATTTTCCCAAATGACTCCTCAACTCTTAATGGAATAGCCCAATGCTGAAAGCCAACAGGAGAATTTGACCTCTGACCTTTAACAACAATATGGGTTGGACACTGACAAATATGTTAGCCCTGCCTTAGTACTCTAAGGTTTGAAATTTTCGTAGTGTTTTAAATTTTGCAATTTTCTCACCAGAAATGCATCACAAATCTAACATACTGTAATCTTGCTCTTCTATTGTGTTACTAAGGTTGCTAAACTGCAAACTCAAGGACATAGAGAACTTGATTTTCACGATGCTACAAAATTTAAGAGTTCCAAACATAACATGAATTTACGGTATTCCCCAGTACACAGTACATTACCCTTTAGGAAAAGAACACAATGTACGAAGATCGCTCAACACTACCTAAAAATGCCTCTGGCAACTTCTTAAAAAGATCACTGTCAAAGACGCTTGCCTCAATGCCTGCCAGCTGAATGGAACAAAATGGACCAAGACATCTTGATAAAATGTTTGTCCTCTCCCTGTAAATTACGCTGTCAGCACACATTCAGGGGAGGGTAAATCTTGTTTTTAATGGGGGTTCAGCTGTACAGAATATTAATCAAATAGCGTTGGTAAGAATGTCTCAGTTGTTAGGCAGACACCAGAATGCATTCTCACTCCTTCTTTTCCATATCCAAGGGATACTACATGTACAAACATTGTAATGAGAAACAAAGAAAGAACACAGCAGAGAGTATGGTACAATTTAGACACCCTACAAGCTTTAAGTTTTCTCAGTTCGAATCCATAACACTTCCTATTCAAGACATTTAACTTTAGTTACTAGATTCTGAGTACATTTGTATTTAAAACTAATCATACCTGTACGAACATTGTAAGAAAGGAGAAAGAAAGAAACAACACAGAAGAAGCCTTGATGATGGTTAGACCTCCAGGTAGTAAGATACACAATACAAAAGTTACTCAAGCAACTGGATAAGTTTTATAAATGGTCAGGCATTTCAGATCGGATTTGCAATATTTTGTCAGAGACTAAGGTGGTTGTTACACAGTAGAAAGTATGGTAGAATTTTGTCACACTACTTTCTCTCTAAATGTAGGGATCTTTGAAACTTCTGTTCAAGACATCTATCTATCTTTCTTTAAGGCTCTAAGAGTCTCTGAAACTTGTGTGTGCCTTCCTAACAGTTCATGTTGACTTCTGAGGCCTAGTAGTTGTGTGTGCGTAAACTTAGCTACTACTAAATAACACTTGACATCTGTATATTTTCTATGTCCTTTAGAGTACTGAACGCTACATTTACCTCAATTGAGGACAACAGCAAAGGAATTTACAGCCCTTTTTACAACTTTAGACCAGTATTTACAACAAAATCATTAGTTGCAAAATTGTCAGAAAGCTTTGGCTGGTTGGTGTACCAAATGAACCATGCATAATAAATGAATGTCGTAGTTCAGAGACGCCGTTTCGCACTGTCACTGTATCATGAAGTATGACCTCATCACCATCACAAGGGCGGGTCTAAATATATCCTATGATGTCATGCCTACGCCGTGTTTTCCGACCTGACTGTATTCTGCACTTTCAGTGCTTCATACCACAGTGTTCTATGCAAATATGGTGAAACTATCAATAATATAAAAAAATTGTCTTATCCATGGCAAAATACCTTTCATTTTCTTAAATGTTTTCTTTTTAATCATACAATATTTGTTGATTTAGATTTATTTCTAAAAAGCCAGGAAGAAAGACTTTTGTTTGAATGACCAAATGCTTTTAGTTTTACTATTATCGTAATACTTGCTTTCAATGCTTTTAGTTTTACCATGACTTGAATTTTATGATTAATGTCCTGTAAAACACTCTACCCTGACAAACGTGATAAAAACATATCTCTCCACCTTTAAACCATCAAGTACGTGCAAGCCAATCGTGCCAGGGTTACCCAGCAATGGAGCAGCCCCAACCTCTTGTCGGTTACAGTTCAAATAAACATGACTAGTCTAACCAACAAACTGTGAACTCATGTGACGGAACAGTAAGTGAGGTAATGCTACCGGCTTGTCTAAAGTTCACTGGTCCAAGGTCTGAGGGCTTGTTGTTTAGCGTTAAGACAAAAAACAGCTGTGATTTTCTTAAACACTAATCTTATTTGTATAATTTGCATAAATCAGCTTTTTCTCTTTTAGTAAGCTGTACATCTGTCTATTCAGTCATATCTACTCTGTATGAATAATTAGACTGCAATGTGTAAAGTGAATACAACAATGTATTGAAAAATTAACCATTAACCATAGATAATAAAATCAGTCATATTCACTCAGTCATAATCTAACAATTGAATTTTCCTTCTGCTTTCTGTTTTTTCTTTCAAGAACGGAGCAATTAAAATTTCTTCAGTTTGCAACTATGATTCAATTACATTTTGTTTGATCATACATTGAATAGAAATATATATTATGTCGAAAAATTATTTGTCAGCAAAATTTTAGATCAGTTTTAAGTGAAGTGTAAAAAACCAGCACCAGAAAATAACTGAAATCATATCTTGATCAGTTTTAGGGAATACGAGCCATCTGTTTGTATATAATATTATCATAATAACATTCAAAGTGGAATAATAATTTGATTACCATTCATAACTTTGTCGTAAAGTGGATTCTCCAAGTGATTACCAATCTTAATTTCTAGAAGAGACAATTTAATTTTTGTATAATAAGCACTGAAATGCTATATCAAAAGAATCCCAAATCATACTTTTGAATTATGAACAATATCATTACACATTGTTTTGAGAAAAAAACATGTTAATCAAAGTGTCGCTTACTGTTGGATTGTCTATTGTTATTGAGAACAATGGCTTGACATTTGTAAGCAGAATTTCTAAAACAGCTTTTATGAAAACTGAGCCCCATATGGCAATGCATGTAGATGGACTGATTTGAGAGGATAATTGCTTATTGGGCACGAAGAACAGACACAACTCAAATCATGCATGGCCAAAATAACCCCCCATGCAGTTACCTTACATTGGGGACAAAGCCTCATTTATAGTAGGTCAAAATTAGGCTACTTTACTTAAGACAACAAAGTCAATATTACGCCTCAGTCTACCTGACTAAACTTTATGTGAATGAACCTAAGGGTGTGACATAAATTACTGGTATCATTTTAATGAAATTTTATCTGAAAAATAAAGAAAGTCCTTTCATTGCTTTGCTGAATCATGTAAGAACAAGAATTTGATACACTTGATTTAAAAAAATCCCAAAACAGCAGTTTCTGGAAACTGGTAGTCTATCTTTGCTTGAAATAAAAGCAAATCTACTGAAAGGCAAGGTAAGGGTACCTACATACCTAACACAGACACTGGCAGAGGTATTCCACTGCGCTTCGATGGATCCATGTTTAAAGGGCCTGCACACTAATCTCTGCTCACACACTTCCTGGTCGTGTAAATCAAAGAGGGAACACCCACTCCAAGATCAGATCCCCACACCTCCAATCCTCAACAACCTTCAAATGCTCTTGTGGTTTTCTCTTGGATGCAAAATCGCTGCTCTTTTTTCTCACAGGCAAATATGGGGTCTCGCAGGAAATTCTTTTCTCGGAAAGGTTGATTTCAAATGGTCCAGTCAAGCGTATAGATGAAAAGTACAACTGCAGATGTCTTGTCCATATGTGGTTTGAGAGAAAAGAAACATATCTTCCAAAATGTCTGGGAAAAACACAGAGCTCAAGTGTTGCAGTTGGAAGTCATTTCCACTGAAAGAGAAAGCAAGAGATGAAGCCTGGATTGTTTGATCTTGTCTCCTGCTAAGAATAGCCTGGAGAATCCACAGTGTCTTCTCCCAAGGAGGGAATATGCTGTAAGATGTCCCAGCAGGAATCTTGAGACGATCTCCACAAGATATAAGGAGCTACTTGTCCTCCTTGGTTAGTTCCAAAGGTGGGAAGACTTTGAGTTGCCGTAGACTGAGTTGTCAGACTGTGCTGTATCACGGAGCTCTCGATTCCAGCTGTGAGTCTACCCAGTTTTAGGATGACATAATCCTTGTAGTAAACAAAGGGGCCAAAAAAGTCACGGCAAGAGTTCAGCCAGGGTCACCATCCATTCACCGTACACCGGTCAAGTAAAAAAAGGGACGCAGGCAACGTTAAAAGGACGCTGACAAAGCATGCCTAAAAATAGGAGAAATCTCGGCTTCAGTCAGGTTTGTTCGGCAAACAGTAGGAATCTCAAAGGTCAGGTTGAGTAGGTCGCCCACGGAATCTGAAGACAATGGCGAAGGTTTCGACATTTACGCATGGCCGAGTTGGGTTGGAAATCTCTCCGGGAAGGTGGTAGCAGCCGTAACTGCTGTGTTTGGCTGTTCGGTGGTTCTGAAGGACTAGGGGGCAAAGTTGTAGGTAGATCTGGTGATCTCATGGGAATAGATCCTCCTGTATTACTCATGGGGTCGTATCACTTGCATGGCAGGGAGGATGCTTGTTCTGATTTCATAACAACTATCCATAATCAACTATAATTCCACTACATATGCATCATACTAACATATATAATAACCGTCAGACATCATGAGAGCTAAAAATTGAACAGAATAGCGGAAGGAACTAAATAATTCAAAACCTCCAGTACTTTATCACAACTTGCCCCTCCCCTGTATTTGGCCAAAGTGGGCCGGTCCATAAATTTGTCTGAGTATTTATTAGGTTAGGACATCCCCAGACCTGACTAGGTGCTAGAGGGGCTACATAGTGGGTATTAGTGGATCATTAGGCAAAAAGAAATCCATTCTTTGATTCTCATCCACATTTTCAGAATTTTGTCATAGGCACAATAGCAAAATTAAAATCAAAAGGGGAGGATACAAAGATTTTTTTTTCTTTTAATAATACATGACATTGTATGAGTCAATATTACATCTGTCCTCAAAAGACGCTTTATAATATTTTGGAAATTTTAGTTCGTCTGGATGTTTGATATTACAGATGTGCAAACATGGCGTTGAATGGAAATTTAAGCTTATGACAGAATACAAGAGAATCCATTGATGAATATAGAATCTCCCCTTTTCAAAACAAACAATTATTTGCATATGACCTCGAAATATACAATGTATCATAGCAACAATATACAACTCAATCTCGCCTAAATACATATCCTACTGAATATTAAGCCAAATCATATATCATTTTCATTTCTATTTTTGTTATTTTTGTTACGTACTCTCAAACCCAGAACCACATAAATCCTTGGTTTGGCCCAAATGTAGTAATGACGCCAGCCTGATCTTTACAAATCGCAGGATTTCTGACGCTGCTGTTACCGTTGAAATTGGGCGTTGGCCAGCGATTTACTGTACAGATATCTTAGTAATTATTTGACACTCAGGAAAAACAACAACTCTGATTTCTTTATTGAATAATATCAAGAAAAATGCATATTTGTAGTTTCTCCGTATCATTCTAAATAGTACGAAAGACTGTTTGTCGGTACGAGAATAGAAATGACAACAATAACAAAATCATCGTGCAGAGGGTTGTCACACAATTTATTACATTATCCTTCAAAATCCTGTTCCCTATTATATGATAATACATCTACTACAATTATGTACCTTTTACATTATGCAGAAATATTTTTTCATTGAAAAAAGTAACAAAAAAATAATTGGTGTCAAATAATGACGTAGGAAAATGATGCAAAAGGGCCGAAATTGTGCCAAAACAGAAATTAAAAAATAAATAAATGAAACAAATGAATGAAAATCATGCAAATTTAATATATGATTGAAAAAAAAAGTGTCTGCTTTACACAATAGTATTTCTACGATATTCATTCCTGCATCTATTGTGCACGTGTGTTCATTTGAACCAAAATCATAAAAAAATGTATTCAAGTTACTGTCGAAACATTCCACAAATAAGCTTCTTCTTCTAAAATACAGCCATATCTTTGCATTTTCATAAAGTTCTGTATATCAAAATCTGGTTTATGCATGTGCACATCATGATCACATATAAATGCACATGTGCAACATCAATGCATACAAACATGGTTCATTAAACTACATTTATAGAAGGTTTCATCACCTATAAATTGTCCCTGACAGTCTTGGTAATGTACTGTGTCCCATAATGTGCATTCAGGGCACCATTTTTCACCTACCATAAATGATCCGTACATATTTTTTGTAGGTGAGTAACATTATTGTGCACACATGCTGGGATTGCTGATTTTATCAAGAACATGTCTACTTTGTATCTGTCAAGTCTCCAATTTTTCAAAAAATCTCTCAACTGTTCCTTGTGTTGGACATTATCAATCATTATTGAAAGTGTCATTCAAAAGTTCATTTAACCATAATACCTAAGACGTCATGCAACTATCATAAAAGAATTTTGGGCTTTTCTTATCCTAAGAAAATTGAGTGGTCGTCATCAAAATCATGATCAACCCAAAGACTAATCTCCAAGCAGATGTAAGGGTAGAAAATCGCAACATTTTCTGACAGCAATATAGAGCATTTGTAAACAAATGCTAGGATTCTCTCACCCAAGATCTGCTTGGAGATTACCAAGAGACCATTGTTGTCAAAACATGGTCTTACAAGAGTATTCTTTCCTTCCAAGAATGCCCGACATTTACAGGAACCCATATTTCCTGTGGCTTTTGGAGACTAAGCGGTGACAGACTTTCAAGGTTTTTTTCTAACAGTAACACAATACACAACCCTTTCTATTGCATTGGTTCTGAGTCGAACAAGAATTTATGGCAAGACAAAAAGTCTAGAGATCTCAGAACTTGTGAGGAAGAGAACTGTAACAGTGGGGGTTCAAGCGCCTCCAACTGACCAGGCTAACTGGTCGCGACCTTTTAGCGTAGTGGTTAAGGCGTGCGTGCCTGTGATCTGGCCTCCGGTTTCGGCGTGAGTTCGAATCTCGGTTGGGATCACTTCTGTTTCTACTCGCTCCTTTGATTTGTTTCACTGGTTCCCACGCCGGCCCTGTGAGCCTGGCAAACGTGTGCCACACAGGGAAGATCGAACTCGGAGATTCGAGGACGAATCTTGAAAAGAAAAGGGGGAGTAGTGTAACAGTGGGGGTTCAAGCGCCTCCAACTGACCAGGCTAACTGGTCGCGACCTTTTAGCGTAGTGGTTAAGGCGTGCGTGCCTGTGATCTGGCCTCCGGTTTCGGCGTGAGTTCGAATCTCGGTTGGGATCACTTCTGTTTCTACTCGCTCCTTTGATTTGTTTCAGAACCAAATTCCCTGTGTTTTTTTGGAGGCAAATACAGTGACAGAACTAGGACTTTCAATGATTTTTGTAACACAATACACAACCTTCCTATTGCATTGGTTCTGAGTTGAACAAGAATCTTTGGCAAGATGAAAAGTCAAGAGATCTCTTTGGAACTTGTGAAGAAGAGGATCTACATTTCCTGTGGCTTTTCCATGCTAAGTAGTGACAGGAAATGGACTTCCAAAGTTTTTTCTAACACAATACACAAACCTTCCTTAAGTGTTTAAAACCCAAATGCCACAAATTGCTACATGTCTGGAATGGGTTGCTAAGACAATAGAGTGGTGAATGGTGTGAAATACAAATATTGTGCATTCAATGGGCAAAAGGAGGAGATAGATTAGCATTGCAATATACTAGATGCATTAAATATCTAGCAAAGTCATTTAGATAAGAATAATAACCCGGACAACAATACATAGATTCTAGAGAGCATAATAATAGTTTGAAAAAAAAAAATACCACAAAGTTTTGCCTGACATTGAGGAAACAGCTAACATTAGTAACAAACGTAAAATGTACCGAGCAAAATGTAAAAAAATAAATGAATGAATAATACCTGACTTAACGAACAAATAGAATATTGTAACTTGCTAAAATGCACCAAAACTAAATTCATAAATATATATCATAATATACATATTTTCTCAGGTGGTCAACTCGTTAAAAAAAAACCAGTGGAATAAGCTAATGGCAGCAAGCACTCTGAACCATGAATCTTATTACGCAGAGACATCTGGGTGACCAGACACAAGATAATTAGGTTTGGGAGACTAGGGAGCATTTAGAATGATAGTGACCCAACATGTGACTAGCTGATAAGGTCTCTAGGCTTATCACATGCAAGACTAATCACCAAGCAGATGTAGAGTGTGGCTCAGTGTTTTTGGCCTTTTTTCGCTGCATTTTGTACTTCTTTAAAATAGGTAATGTAACAAACGGCCTGCGTTTGTCAATTTGTCTTAAATCCTGAAGAAATTTAATGAAGCGATGCAAAAAGCTGGCTTATCACATGCAAGACTTATCTCCAAGCAGATGTAGGGTGCAGCTCAGTGTTTTAGGCAGTGAAACCTTAGGCTGTGTTTTGTATGCTTCTTTAGTACTACTGATTCAGCCCAAAAAGGATACAAAAAAAGTAACAAAATCCCATAAATACTAGTATTTCAAAATAGCAACTGTCAAATAAGCTGCATTTTTATAAATTGATAACAACATACCACCCAGTTAAAATAATAATTGTACTGCACATGCAATATGAATAGTATTAATTTTCATGCATGTAAAATACACAAAATTCTTGGGGAAAACAATGACTGACCCTACTGTACATGTTTTAACTGTGAGCTCCAGGAGAAAAAAATTCACCCAATTAGTGAATCCTCCTGAGTGCTTACCATGGATTACATGGAAGAACAGGTGCAGTTTGGACAGCAGGGGGACACAGTTCAGCCCTTGAAATTGGCTGATTTATGGAAGATTAAATTCAAATCAAATCCTATTATATAAAATTTATTCATACCACAACACTGGGTCTTCTAATACGACACATTTACATGTACATGTGGCCTTGTGCTTTACATATTTACTCCAACTACGTAACTCTATAAACAGATATTACTAAGCAAAAAGGAATCTTAAACAGAATATCAGATGTTACTATAAAACTTCTTCAATTGCCAAAAATATGATGTCATATAATTACTAGACAAGTTTAAAGGATGTTTTGAAAATATTTATCATATACTATGCTATGAAATGTTTTGAGCAATGCATGCATGCTACACATATGCTGCCTGGTATCTTTGACAGCAAAATACCTTGAAGTTTGTTTATACATAAACAAGCGTTAACCATTCTGACCACAAATACATGCCAAATGACGGGAGGAAAACCAAAATACCAACCTACATGTATTCAGATATCCAAAAAAGGGAAATCCACGTATGCAATATTAAGTCGCATGTTAAGTGCACTAATTCGTAAACATGTTTTAAACTTACTCTTTGTTATATTCTTGTACAAACCTATTGTTCTGTATCTAAGCTTTCTTGTGAACAGAGATCAGATACATAAACTGAAGGAAGTGTTCAATTCAAGGCCGACCAAAACAAAGCACTGTCATACAAACATTCAGATACTTAAATCAGAAAACTAGGCAATACTCACACACTCCAAGTCTTAGGCGCAGTTTACATTACGTTTTTCGCGTCAGCGGCGAAATTTCCCGCTGTCGGGAGGCCGCTGTCGCGACGTCTCTAGACACACCGCCCGGAAATCTGACAGACACCTGCGGTGCTTGCATTTCGCCATCTTGTAGAAAGTATCGGGCGTAAGCATAACAAAAGCAAGAAACAAAATTGTATGATTGTACAACGGTAGACGGCGTCTCCCCGCCCGTATTAAACTGCAAAGCCTTGTTTATGTGTAGATATTCCATGCTCATCACTCGTAAATGTGGGGAGGGGGGCACAAGTACGATAAATATATCCCCGGGGAAATGAATGCACGGCACAAAAGTCGCCGCGGATCCCGCGAATCTCTCTCTCTCTATATATACCGGGGATCTAAGTTGACTTACAGTATGCTAATCAACGCGTGCTTTATGCTAATCGCCGAAACCCTGACTCCCGCTGACGCGAGCCCGACGAATTCTCTTTAGACGGAGTTTGAAGTTGACGGGGACTCCCGCTGTGCTGACGGGCGACGGCTTCGAAGCTGACGGGAGAAAATTTGTTGACAGCGGGACTACGTCGACGGGAATTGTCTTTACACGGGGTTCCCGCTGTCGCCAGTGGCGCTGACGCCAGTGGCGCTGACGGCAAAAGCATAATGTAAAGAGAGCCTTATAGTATGTCTCCGATGTTGACAAACAAATGCCATGTTCCCTCCCAACAACTCTCTTTCCCCTCTGACCTCCCTAACACTGCTGTTAACAGTCGTTTGTCCCGGAGTATATACGTGTAAGACCAACATCCTGGAAATAACTTGGAAATTTGCCTATCTGAGTGAAAGATCAGTAGGGAGGCCCCCATCCTAGTATCATGTGTCTGTCACAATACATACAGAGTGGTCACACTTCATTCCATAGGCAATACACATTGTAGGACTTAGTAGTCATTGTTGCTATGGCCAAACAAGGAATACACTTACTTACAGTTAATTCTGTATCGAGCAAGCATCTTTCCTTTTCCTCGCATAATGTTACTACGGAATCATTTTGACAGTCGAAGATATAGACCCTCTGCATATTGTAGTACTTAGTAGTCATTGTTGCTATGGCCAAACAAGGCATACGCTTACTAACAGTTAATTCTGTATCAAGCAAGCATCTTTTCTTTTCCTCGCATAATGTTACTACAGAATTATTTTCACATTAGAAGATATAAAAGAGGAATGGTGCTACAGTATTTATGATTCTTAATTAGGCCAAAACTTTTGCATTTCTGTCTGCAAAACTTTTATCTTTAAATCTTGAAACTTGAAATATTGATGCTATAATAGAGCTGGTTTATCAAACACACTGAACAAAAGTAGGCATCTGTCTAGCTCTTGAGCATTACACAGATACTAGACTATACAAGCATGTCTGGGGATATAAAAAGGTTTCAAACATACATGTATAACAGCATATCATTTCACGGGTATCTTTACGAGGGCAGCCTTATACTTCATAGTAGGCATATGATGTATTCAAAAATATGCTGTAGCCATTTCAAATTCTTATTGTATGTTATGAATACCACTGACATTACATGAGTCTGCCATATATTATACTTTCCCATAAACGACATTCGGTACAGTCATAGGATATTTATGGTGGGTTGAAAAACAGATGTACACGCAGATATCCAGATGTTCAAATACTGATTTTTCAATACAAGATTCACATCTTAACATTATGAAAGAAATATTTCATCATAAATCGAAACTTTACTGCAATTTGTTTGCAAGTCCATGCCGGAAAGGCTTAGTTGCAAGTACATGTACATGCATGGTTGAAATATTGGAGACATTTATACATGTGACATTTGGACAGTGATCGAAGTTGTTGATAAAACATCTTATTCGTGTCTCCATCATACGTTGTATGAGAAAAATGGTTCCAAAATGAAGAAATACTATGATCATGCTGTTAAAAAATAAGCTACTGTACTTCTGTCCACCAAGTGTGGATTAAACCTAGTCTGAATAAACATGTTTCATTGATTTCCATTTTTATTTGCTTGCAATTCAAAAAGTCATGTAGTTAAATGTTGTGCTCTTGAATATACATATACTTGCAGTGTATTATAACCACATTTTGGGTAAAAATACTCAGATTCCAGCAGCTTTTTGGGAAACAAAAGAGAAAACAAATCTCTGTCCCTAAGAAAAAAATCTCTTCATCCTAACCAAATATGACCAACAACTACCCTAAGCATGACCAACAACCTGGGCTTATGGGATTGAATTTCTGGAATATTTGATTAGTGATCTGTAGAAGAGTTGACTACTTGTCCATCACTAGTGCAGGGCTGCTATCAAGGACTTGTGACCCAATTTGTAAAGCTCTATCAAAAACATGATCACAGCCTTATGCTTCAAGGGAAAGTTCATTATCCATTGTAGACAGCCTTGCGCATCAACAGAAAATTCATTATCCAATGTAGGGTTGCATGGATGAAGATAAGACATCCAGGTACATGTAATAAGATACGCAAGGTAACACTAACAGTTACAGATTTTGGAAAATCTAAAAATCCAGTATCCAGTTGCTTGAGTAACTGTTACCTTCAAGTTGTGCATTGTAGGGTTGACTTGGAACTCTGGCGAGATTTCCTAAGATCTCATCCCAAGAGTCCAAATTTTTGGTGGATTCTTTTTTTCTTTGCCTACCACCAAGTTTTTTGTTCATTGATGAATTAATTTTCTATGTAGCCCAAGATTTCAACATGAAAATCCAAAATTTTGGTGATGTTTTTTGGTTGAGTGCTGAGTTTTTTTGTTGAATTTATGTAGTTTGAGATTTCCCAAAATGTCAACATTAGAATCCAAAAGTTTGGTGCATTTGTTTTCTGAGTGCTCTCATTTTTTTAATTGGTGGACTATAACTAGACTCTTACCTAAATTATTGTAAGAAGTCCCCTAGGACAGCTGTGATGTCAAAAAGTGACTTTACTGATTTGTCTGACTTGCTTAAGATTTCCCACAGGTAAATAGTAAGATAGATTATTATTATCACAACTGTCAAAAAACTTGGCACTTCCACTTGTTTTGATACTATGTCAGCAGTCCTTGATTACAAAGAGTTATGTCTGTAGTCTTGGGGATATCCTCCCAACCCTTAGCATAGCTCAAAATACCCCCTGTCCAAACTACAATACCCTTTGTAATAGCCATTGGTTGGTCTGCTCGAACCTTTGTTGGGAAGACCTGGCTGTACACGTATGTCTCTCACAGAAGAACCGATGGATTTTATTTTGCGCTATTAAGGCGAAAATGGAGTGTTCGCGGCAGCGCTATAGTCACATTCTCCTACAGCGTTGGTCAAAAATGTTTGTGTGAAATGGTCGCCGCGAAACTGCGAATATTAAACCACCGCGAATATTTCTGCATTTACAGTAGTTTGGAATAATTGGCTGGATGTCACAGCCAAACCGTTACTTGTGATTTGATCGGCGAAAAGGACAAAGGCTCCTTATTATCAATAACATACAGCAGAAAAGAGAAACAGAGCAATGGAGCCCTGCTTAAGGTAAGACTTTGCACTACTGAGGACAACACAGCTACATGTGATTGATGTAGAACCTAACTGATGATAATGAAGCAGAAAAGTGGCCCTTTGTAACACGATTGTGGTGATCAGCGAAGTATGTGTACTTCCTTCTACTTGAATCACCAACAACCTGGAACTATTCAGCTATAATAAAGCCAGCTGTCACAAGCAATAACACAAGTCTTTCGTACACGCATACAGAATAGACAGGTAGATATTTGGGTGGAGAAGCAATATCTTTTGCAGATTCTAAGAGACAGGAGAGACATCTTGTGTCCACAAATGGTACTGCATTGCACCACATTGCCATATCTGTAAGGACTAGCAGTGCCCTCTAGTGGAGAAAGTTGGTGCTACAGATCAATAGAATGAACACATTCTACCGTCTGTACAAACATCTATTGTGGCACTGGTTAAGTGTAGAAATATAGACCTGATGATTCAACAGCTCTGACCAATGGGGATTGAACCCCAAACCTTTGGATCAGGTCCCGATGGCTCTGATTATGACCTATGCATGCGGACGCAACAGTTTCTCTACTTGGATGGAAGAGTAATGGTACAAGTACTTACAGGATGACGAGACTGCCAGCATCCTGCCTGACTGTTTTACTTCATCAAACTTCTGGAAGATCACAGACAACCTGATGGGAAGAAATACAGGGCATTAGGGTGTTTTTCCACAAAACCGTATCATAAAGTGTATCTTTTCACAATTCATGCACTATTGACTGTCAAACATTTCGAGAGAATGTTTAGCCTTTTTGTACACAGCATTCCATACCTTTCCATGAAATTGAAATAAGATATGTTACTTCTTAAGTTATTGGTAGAATAAGTATTGTTTTGTTTGGTAAGCAGAGCAAAGGTCATAAGTCAGAGGTTAAAGTTGAATATCTGACCTTGACGAGGGGATGCCCTTCTTGCCGAGGTCGACCCTGACCTTCTCCCCCACGTGTCTGTAGATTTCCACTAGTGAGTTGATTGCCATGTCCCGAACCTAAAACAAACAAACAAACATCAACAAATTAACAATGATTGTTTTATTACTTCATGTAAAAATACTGGAGCAGGGCCTGTCCTGCCATGAATAACAATACCATTGCTGTCAGTTCTATCAAAAAACATCATCTCTGATAAAGAAATATAGTCTAAGCAACACATATTTTACAAAGACCATGCTCCACTTCATCAAGTTAAAACTGATAAAGGCAAACTCTGAAAAAGCTGGCTATGTGATACTGTGAGGTAGAAAAAAAGTTCCCTTGGTTACTGCTGTTCAGTAGCAATAGTCAAAGGGTCAAGAGAGAAAGAAGTTCTAGGTTCAGTTACATTGTACTTGTCCATTTGGCTATGAATATATGAAGAAGAAAAAACTACATACATCACACAAAAGGAAGAAACAAAATCAAACTTACAGCACTATTGGGGTCTCCCAGCAGCTTACATATGTGTGGAACAATCTTACTGAGGGTGAGGGAGCCAGCACCAAACCTGTACAACAACAAAAGGGAAATGTAATTAAATCAAATATAGGACAGTATACAGTGTATGTATAAAACTGCCCAAGCATTAGAAATTCTTTCAAAGTATAGTACATAGTCTCATCCCATACTCTATACAAGTAAGCCTCTTAGAGAGAAGCTTAGTTTCCTACAATGGTTATTAACTAGAAGTAGCCATACGTTGTATCATGTACAGTTGTTGGGCAATGAGTTAGAATATATTTAGTTTTGCACTTAAAGGATCTTCATTACAAAAGTATATTCATAAAAATGTTAAATCATTATGCAAATGAAATATTGTTACTTGAAAAGTACATGTACATGTAGAGAAAGATTTATAAGCCATTGCATATAGGCTCTTTATGACTAAAAGTTCTGTTCACAAAGTTAGTCAAATTAGCATGTTAACGGTTACCCCTTTATCAACACACACACTTTTACATGCCTTCGTATGGAATACAAATAATGCAGTCCCAAATGTTAGGTACCATCAGTTGTTGTAACTCCAGTCCCAAATATTAGGTAACATCAGTTGTTGTAACTCATTGGTTATGAATCAAGAACTTTGTTGTACTATTTCCTAACTCTTATACCTATCTACCTAACTCCGACAGTACTCTAACTCTTACACCTATCTGCCTAACTCATATACTACTCTATCTAACTCCTATATCAATCTGCCTAACTCCTACACAACTCTACCCAACTCCTACACCTATCTGCCTAACCAATACATTCCTGGAATTTTGTGCAGTCTTTGGATGCCTTTAACCAGAATCACAAACTGAGCTGTGACAAGTTCATACTTGACTAGGTCAAGGGCACAGCCAGACACAATTGGGTGGCAGACATCCTAAAAATAGATAGAACCATTCCCCCACGAACCATTCCCCGACCCCCATCTCTTCAGTTGAAACTAAAGCTGAGCATTTTATTGATAGAATTTAGATTGCATATGCATGGGTGCTACATAGCAAAGTTTGTTTTTGTAAAAATCAAAACATTACCATATAAACTTTTGGTTCTTTTCTTACACTACATGGTTGTCTATCAACAGAAACATTTGATTCTTACATATATCGAAAATTAAATAATTGTAAAGACTGTTACAAGTTGCATTAAGTATTGAGTTTTGAAGTTGGATGCACACAAAAATTTGGAATATCTCAATTTTGTAAACTGTCACATGCACTGTTAAGGCCCAGAATGAACCATTTCAGAGAAGGGGTTTCTGGTTGGACTGTCATCAAGGTTTTGTGAACAGTTTTGTCAGGTTTTAACCAGTATAAAACAAAGTCCTTTGTAGTTGTACACAATCAAGTGTTTTTACTAGCCAATGTTTAGGTTATCATCTGAGAGAGGATATAAACTTGGTCACATTTGGGGCCGCAGTCTTCACACTGCAGCAGGGACACCTAGCTGCAGTACGAAGTAGAACCAGTTCGTTTAGCACTGAGGAAGGTGACAGACGGTCACTGAAACGCTAGGCTAGGTAAAAACACTTGGTTGTGTACAAAAAACTTTGTTATTTATTGTCATCGGGGTTGTAGCGACCGATACGTACGTGTTGATGGTGGCGACGAGACAGATCAGCACCTCTTCTCGTACGCGGAAGTTCCGATGTCCGAAGGCCCCCATCATTCTCTCAAACACGTACTGCAAATAAGAGAAAACGTTTTTACAGACCAATCAATCTCTACAACTGCATAAGATGCAGAGAGTACTTCCGCACATTTTGAGTGACATTCATCACTCCTCTTCAGCGTCACTAGAATAAACTGGCAGAATGATCCAATACTAAGAAAATTAAACATGATAATGTCCAAAACTCATAAACATTCTACATGTATGTAAATGCCACTGATATGATATCAAACATATTTGTTGTTTCTTCTGAAGACTAAATTCTGAAGACTTAATTCTTGATTCTTACACATAAAAACAGGGATTGAAATATTTTCCCCATTTTCTGTAGTATTCAATTCATAATTCAGTCTGAACATTTCTACTAAATTCAAGCCTGTGAAATCATTTTTTTGCTACCTCAAAAACATCTTTTCTACCAATTGCAAGAACATTTTGGCATCAAATATCTACATATGAAGAATATGAGTGTTCTTGGCAGGAGTTTGTGTTCTTCAAGGTTTCTAGCTTTGCACTTGATTCAGTATAGGTGCAATTTGTAAAGCTGAATGAACAGAATAATTGAATAACCCAATTGTGAGGACACGGTGTGTAAAATCTGAATCTCTGTGTGTAGAGTCTGGATATGAAGCATATGTCTGCCTAAAGGCAAGACCAATTCAATCCGTTGGTTGATGGATTGGAAAAAAAAAATGCTGAATTGGCAGAACAACATGAGGACAGAGTCCGGGGGGAAAGCCTGTACCTTGGTTCATACAGTTTCAGGAATTGTGTGCAGTTAGATTCAGTTTGAATCTGTGACAGTAATCAACATTATAAAAATAACAACCGAGACAGGGGCTGATACCAACTGCCAGGCACCTTTAACCTGTTGTTGGTAAGCACTTTATGTTTCAACTTTGTATACAAAAATAGCACATAAAATCAGTCAGATTCAAGTTTCCCTTCCAGTCCTGTGTTTTCATTTGAAGTAGCCGATTGGTACCCTTTTCTCTATTGGTTACAGAGTTAGGCAGCAGTGAGAAGGTTAAATCTTTATTCAAAGCATTAGAGAACCAAGTTAATCACTTGGTCTATGTTACATGCTCTGCCATGTGAAACAGAAACATGGCCCTTACATCCAGATGAATTTCTGCGTCCTTCAATGTCAGACAATCAAAGCTGGAACATTTGGAGGATGTTCATGCATATGAAAACTGATGATAAGATATTCTAACTTTTTAACCTTCTCCCTGCTGCCTAACTCTGTAAGCAATAAGAAATTGGGTGCGAAACAGCTACTTCAGAGTGCTAAAGGTTAGAGACCAGGCATTCAAAATGGATGACGTTTATATCATGTCTTCCGATGATACAGAACAACTTTGCTAGGAAAAAGCAAATGCCAAACAATGTTGCTAGAAAATGCTCTGTCATGTAATATTTATAGTTTACCTTGATCAATGTGCAGTTAAATCAAAGCTAATTGGTGCCCATTATAATCACAGTGGTTTTATTTCAAAATTGTATCTTTTTCAACCATTTTAATTTTGTACGGTCCATATTCATAATTAGTTTGTAACTATCCCTTGTTAAATTAGTTCTTTCGACTTCCCTTTCAGAGTGTTTTATTTGTGTGTATTGTCTGTAATATGTATCATTTATTTGATTGATTCAATGCTTTTCATGCCTAAGTTTGCAATTCACCATTTTAAAGCGCTGCAATGTACTTGGTGATTGTTATGGATAAACAAACTTAACTGTTATTGTTATTCATGTACAAAAACTGCAGAAAAGACATTCTAACTGAATACATTTTCTATAACAGATGCGGGTTAGTTGTCTGAATGACATGCACAGTCTGTCAAGGAAATTCCAAATTGAAATGAACACCACAGTGGGTTAGCTCTCCTGAGACAGGTTAAACTACCAGCATATAATTACAACAATATTCATGACTGCTCAGGGGAGCACTGCACTGGGTGGGAATAAATTTCGTGTGTTGGCAACTGGGAGGGCTAATTTAGCGCAATTCATTGTTTTATATAGCTTCTGAAGTTATCTAAAAGCAGTAAAGCGGTCGAACCTCAGACTGAGGACGATGCATGACGCTTTTTCGTCAGCTAGTAGTGCAATGCGGCTTCACTGTAAGCACACCGGGTCAAACCTAGGCTACTCTTCTCGATAAGTGTGTTGGGTTCTTTTATGTGCCGAGGTTTGACGCTCTAAAGCTCCCTCATACACGGGCCGCCGGCTTTACGTCCCCAACCGAAAAGACTCTTTTCCAGTCATGACTATTCATAAAAATTAACCTTTTTTTACACTCCAGGGTGAAAACCAGTTATATGTGCCTTTAGACTCATTCTCAATCATTCAGCTAGATGAAAGATGATGGCCGTCTGAAACGTCTAACTCCGTGGAGAATGTATTAATTGATTGATTCATTTTGTATTGTGCTCTATCTTTTGTATTATGTTCTATCTAGATGTCTAACCTTTAACAGCGTATATTTCGTCATTTTCATAATCAAAATATTTCATGGAGATAGGAGGCCTCCAAACTCTTGTTTTCGAATGTGTACTATTTGAATATGTCACATGCATATAAATACATGTATATATATTGGTTTATGAAGTATATGAATATGTGTTCATTGTATGTGACAGCCTGCATAGGAAATAAAATTTGCCCTTCCAAAGTTTTGACAAAAAACAGCGTGTCTTCCGTACCTCTCAGTTTATTTGAATATATACTGCACGAATATTGTCATATTCATATATATTGGTTTATGAAGTAAATGGAAACCTGTTTATCGTATTTGACAGCCTGCGCAGGTAATAAAATTTGTCTTTCTTCTGTCCTTGAAGCATTGGGCCGAAATATTTCAAAATTATACATTCTCTGGAATCAAATCAATGGTATAAGTACTGATTAGTTTCCAGGTCCATACAGGGGTTGAAACCTACATGTACATGTACTTTAAGGACATGCCCGGACATGTCACTTGAAATAGATACCTGTGTCTTTAACAGAAACTGTCAGTATGGAGGACACAGTGTCATTGAACTGACCCAAATCATTCACCCAAATGTCTACATACAAATGTAGTAAGGCCATGGTGATTTGATTATATGGATGACATCCACGCGCACATCAATTTTTGTCCGTTTCAAGGAGAAAAAAGTTTTCGGCCATACTGTAAATCGTAAAAAGCAGCTGCAAGTGTCGTCCTAAATGTTTAGAAATAAATTTTTACTTGAAATTTCCAAGAATCAATGAAATGAATCAGAATGGCCGTATACTTCAAAATGACTTGCTCCTGAGGAAATCCACTTACCTGCTATAGATCTTTTCATGCTGATTTGACCAATACAAGTCATTATGGCTGATTATTGACGAGCATCAAACCTACCCTCCAACCATCATCGTTTACACCTTCCTTTAACACCCTTCATTATTGATTGACCCCAATTTCTCCTCAACCAAATCCTTACAAGTCCTTACTAGAACTACTGACCATATAATTCTTTTTTTTTTAGTACATGGCTCAAAATACTTGGTGCACTGGAACTGGTAAAATGCAAAATTACTGTAATCTTGCTGTATAAATGGGGCACATTATGTGATTGATATGCTTTATTGGAGAACGTTTTGATTGATTATTACTCAATATGCTTCTTTTGATATGCTCATCCTTGTTTATTCTATGTATAAATGATTATTCATACTATACTTTGATGTCTTATGGATGGCTTCATATTATGACTTTGTTTCGTTTTAATTGTTTGTTTGTTTGTTTGTTGAATAAAAATCTTCGCAAAGGTTTTGTTTTTGACATTTTCGCGGTGACCTCTCTATCGAGAATCCATGACATCATGAATACGCGTTTCAAATGTATTACTACTGCACTTGTTTTAACCGCGTACTAAAAACAACATGGATACCTAGCCTCCTTTCCCCTTCTATTGCAAAATCCAGTCCAGAATTTGCACTACCTTGAATCTGACTTTATTCACTCCCTGAAACTGTATGCACTATGGTACAGACTGTCCCCTCTTAGTCTTACTGTTTTCATGTTGATCTTCCAGCATTTACAATTTTCTTAACCTTCTCCCTGCTGCCTGACCCTTTAAAGAATACACTTACGTATGCCAAAAGGCTACTTCCGTGAACCAACAAATCAAATTGGTAGGGCTTTACCATGTAAGTGCCTTGTATTTGAGTGATGGCATTTTGTACAAGCTACAATGGCGTGTATTGTGAGCTAGGGGAATACAGGCATAGTTCCACCATGCTTGGTAAAAAGGGTTATCGGCCCGGGAGAGCCAATTTTCTATATTGACAGACTCCAGAGACTTCCTACCAAGCGCATTTAGGCTATGTGGTTCAATTCACCCTCAGGTTTGAGATCTAATTTCTTAAGATTGTTTTAGTGGCCTACGACACATACAAAGGCTGGAATATGTAATTGTAAGTAGTACGTCAACCAGTAAGGAAATGAATAAATTTGGGCTTCAAGTTCTACATTTTTCTACCTTTGCCAAGAAGGTTATGTTTTTGCTGCCAGTTCCATGCAAATAAGGACCTTATTTGCCTAATTAATCAAAACCCTATATGAGAGGCTAATTTAGCAAAGGTATGAGGTCGCTGAACTCCAGTTTTCAGTTTTTAGAGTTTGAGGTAAAAATAACAATCATACATGTATAATTATGAAAGAAGGTTAATGTTTGTATGTACCATTTATCATTTATCGATTTTCCGCCAAATTCATATTTTGTTGTGGTTTTAACCAGAATAATTCCAGGCACAGGAATTTCAAGCTTCTGTTATATATATGTATGTGTATGATGTCTACCTGCACTATCAAAAGTCTGAGGGGTTTCCATGTCTGCTATCCCTGTCATTTATAATTGGCACTTCAGTATAAGAGAAATTTCACAGGCTACTGAGTTGACTTGTATTACTACATCTATCTGCCAGGTTCTGTGAAGTGCTTCTATTTGGCAAGGGATTTTATTCTGTCAAATGTGACATTTTTGTTCTATGACTGAGCTACAATGTTTTTCTTGGCCATTCCAATGAAGACACAAGTTATAGTTTCCATGTTTTACAAAATTAAAGCTACCCCATTTGCTTGCGACTTTGGAAAATGCCAAAATAAAACATGTTGATTCTAGTATTTGCAAATATCAGACATTTCCTGTAAATAGAGCTATTTATTAATATGCAAAAATATTGTGACATGAAGAACATCACAGAATCTACAACTTTTCCAATCCACACAAATTTAATTTGTTGCATCTCAGTTTTAAAAAGAATTGCTTAACTGGAAAAACAAAATGAAAACAAAGCCTCAGGACAAAGTTTACTCAATTTTATGGAGCCACAGAATACAGCCATATTCAAGTTTTCCTCCTTGCCCTCTGCTTTTATGATGTCTGCTTGCTATATTTACACCTTAACCTTTGACACACTGAAGTAGCAGTTTGGCACCCCATTCTCTATTGGTTACAGAGTTAGGCAGCAGGGAGAAGGTTAAAATATTCGAGAACCAAGGAAATACATTGATGTGGCCTTAACTTGTCCTTGAAAGGTTTGAAAATAAGGAGTTTGTGATGAGATAGATGGCTGTCATCACCTTGGGGAGTACTGAGTTGCTGGGAAAATATGGGTCGGTAATTATTTCCCAGTAACTCAGGTCTCCAACCAATCATAACCCAGTAATTAGAGCAGACACAGGGGATGTTAGGGAGAATATGAAGTTTCTTTTGCTGGATTAGAGAGCTAGGAGGGGGAGGGGGGCAACCAAAATGTGTTTCTTTTATGTCTAGACATGACTGGAAAAGAGTCCTTTTAGATGGTGATGTAAAGCCTGCGGTCACATGTATGAGAGAGTTGGAATTATTAACCTCAAGTGTCAAACCTCTGCAGGTAAAAGAACCCAACACACTTATCGAGAAGAGTAGGGATGTTACCAAGTGTGCTTGGCAAAAAACTGAAGCCTTAGCAAAGCCAGATTGCACAACCACTAGCTACTAAGACAACAAAACACACAAAAATGTACAAAAAATTGTTAGTTATCTATGAACTTCATTGAGAAATCAGCCAAATCTTTGGTCACTCAGCAGTCTAGTGAAAGGGGATATTACTTATTGCAGTCAAAATCAGATGCATATAAATATATAAACACGTTGACCTGAAGTAAACGGATGTTGTGACATGTATACACTAAACGTTCTGTGTATAATAAATAAACTCTTGCCCCGGATTTCTGAGACGACCTTGTTTTGAAAACTCAAGCAACAAGAAAAGTTTCTGCCACAATTGTGAGCAACATTTGGACATTTACGATACATTGGGCAGATTTCAAACTGTATTGAATATTGTTTTAACAAACCAATTTAATTTATTGGTTATGATTTCGAAAAAAAATGATGTACTACAGAAAAGTCTGTAATTAATGGTAGACATAGTTTTAGGGTGTAAATAAAGTGAGAAGCAGAAGACCTTCACAAGCATATATACTTCTTGTCTAATGCTCAATAAATAAATGTGAATAAAATAAAATAAGAAAATGAAAAATAAAGTGAGAAATTTCCAGAATTTATCACAGTCACATTGCGAGGCCATCCTGAGTATTGATCAGAAAGCATGTCATACGTCAAAAGACATCAATGTCAAGAAGACTGTCATGGTCAAGTTTTTCTCTCAACCCTCTGTTACCTTGTCATCTTGCTTTGTTTTCTTAAATATCTCTGGCTGTCGGTAAAGGCGCTGTTGTTTCCACCACATGTAGCAGTATGTTACTATAGCGCTATTGCGAACTCAAAAGCACCACGAACACTCCATTTTCTCCTTACCGTGAAATTAAATTGGTGCAAACTTAAACTAAAAGTAATGATATTATTAATATCAATATATTAAAGATTACCCACCTGTGGGGATGACACCGGCTCCATGAGTCTAAGGATCAGTTCCTGTGCCTGCTCACGAACCTACACAACAACAGAGATGTTTGGTCAACCCTCAGCCGTTAAGGTAGCCGTTTTGCACCACACTTGTATTGGTAATGGGGTTAGACAGCAGGAAGAAGGTTAAAAAACTGAAAATGTTTCAAAACATCTACTGTCTAAAATTTGGAAAAACAATACACTTGATGTGTAATTGCTTTGTCTGGACATATTGATCCAGTCTACTCCATTTGATGTCGCTAATTTCAAATATATCTTCTAGATACTAAAATCAATGCAAAACAAGGCAAAATGGGGCACTTCAATCTGCTTTCGGTTTCAGTGAGTGGCAGGTGGAAGAAATCTTTATCATTCAGCGCAAAGGAATAAGATGCAGTTTACATACAAAATGTGAACTTCAAGATCATGTACACATGTTAATGCTATCATATGCATCCTCATCTATAACAGAGACGATGCTGTCAGTCCCCTATCATTTCATGCAACAAAAAGAAATCTATATCTATTCTCTAAGCTCAAAACTATAAATTACAGAATTATTCAACCTAAAGCGTGACACAGACTTTCATCACTAATACATGTAGTACTGCACCAATATATTGCATACAATTATATGTTCTTCACTGGTAAATACTTACTAAAATAAAAAATCAAACCTGTACAACAAGTGATCAGCTCTGCATAAGGACCACCTGGGCATTGTGGCCACTTTTTGGTGGTCCCTTTAAGTTAGATTATCATCATTTTCCAATGACACAATCATTAAGAATCGGAAATCAATACAGTAGTGACTAGTTGTCTACTTTAAGTAAAACCATTTTCTTCACATGCCTTGAGTGATCACAGTGGACAGGTATAATTGTACAACATACTCAAGAAAAACAGTTATTCAAGCAACTGGATAGATTCTGGAAACCTTCAGACATTTCAAGTAGCATCCACTACCTTCCGTCAGTGACTGGACAAATTCATAGATCAATTTCATACTTTTTGGTTTATAACCTGGTGATCTAAAAATCCCATCTAGTGACGAAACATAGTGGATGTTACCTGAAACGCCTGACCGTTTCCAAAATCTATCCAATTGCTTGAGCAACTGTTTTTTTGGGGGCATATCATATTATCTAGATGTCTAACCTTCATCTGACCGTTTCCAAAATCATATCCAGTTGCTTGAGTAACTGTTTTCTTGTGTATCTAATTACCAGGATGTCTAACCTTCAACGATGTACAACATACTGAACAGAAATTTCACAAGCAACATATAAAAACCTTCCACCTACCTGGTCTTTGCTGTCGCCTAGTCTGTCGATCAGTGGAGGCAACACTGGAGGGGAAAAACATCAAAGGATGAAACGTCAAATATCGCAGATCAAAATCGCTATGAAACATGCGTACGCAGCAAAATGTTAATATCATCATCGGATAGATAAGTCTGCAGGCTACAGATATTGAATAAACATGATGTTGTAATGAACAATCTTGCTGGAACCTGTACCAGCAAGATCTGACGGAATTCTGACTGAAATTCTGGAGTAATGAGTATATAGGTTAATCTAAGTTCTCCATAGAAACTATTTGTAAATTCCAAAAATTATCTGTTGCATGTACGAGTAAAACTTGAAGGTTCTAGAAAAAGAAAATAATATTATATAATGTTTTGCAGGGATTAAACTATTCCCAACCTCTCTCTCTGGTGGTAGAGAGTCTGCTACAAATATTTATGTATGAGTTTAATACTGCAGACTTAAATGAATTACTAAATTGGTATAATTAGGCAATGTCTTGAACATTATGTCAGCATATTTTGAGTCCACATACACTCATACACGAAAGCTGTCCATGGATAAAACTGGATAAATTGTTCCAATTCTTAAGACTACGTTATGAAGGAAGTCCAAGACAAGTTAAGATTTCTTGACATGCACTGGCAATTCCTGTCAAGACTTAAGCCTAAGAAATGAAAAAAAACGCACGCAGCATATTGAATAGGGAATACCGCCCAAAAGTAATTCTCAATATGCACATTTGCTAGTGACAACTATTCTACAAGTCAAATACATCATAGACTAAATGCCTTGGACATTTCTAACAGTAAGATTTGTAGATCAAGATTTTTGTATAAGGTAACACAAATTGATGCAAATTTGACATTGTCTTTCTGTGAAATTTGCCAGAAGATGTTACAAAAATGTCAAAAAACATTACAGTTCTTCAACTGTCTAAATATGGATAGATGTAAAGCCTTTACAAAATAATGTTGGAGAAAATTCACGGTATGAAATCTTCCATAACTGTCGAACCCAGTACTAAATAATATTACAGCAAAAATGTGGCTAATATAGGAAAACAGTGCTTACAAATACATCATACCCTCCAAGTGTGAACTGCCCACATCTAACAGCAAATCTTACCAGGTTTGGACTCTACACCAAGACTAGAATATTGTACATATAACAAGACAATGTCTACAGCTCTCCCTACCTGGTGCCTCCTTAGATAGAATCTACCACTACAAACTGGGCACAGTCTGGCATCCTGTAATCCTGACGAATGTACCACTGAGTAAAACCATGCAGTTTCCCCCCCAGGCAAAGACTGGCAGGAACTAAAAATCAAAGCTGCTTTGAACCTGAACCAAACATGGCTACTGGGGTGGGGTGGGCTGCCCGCATGGTAAGAACTAGATGAATATTCCGGCTTGAGCTCAGAATACTAATGCCAGCTATACTAATAGGAACATTAATCTCTGCTTATGGGAAAAAAAGCAAGGAAAAATATGTAAATAATAGCAGCTAGTGCTGCGTACCTAAACTCCGGACTCAAACTAAAAATGTTTAGGTCCAAGTCCAAAAAAACCAAAACGTCAGGAATCAAGTCCGGACTTGATCTCTCACATATATTCTCCCTTTTGTTCTAAACCATCTACAACCTTCCATAGATCATGAAATTTGTACTGAAAAAAGACCAAAAATTGTTTTTGTGCTTATGAGTATGACTGAGCTTTTGCATGTATATTTTTCAAATTCTATGGCAACTTTATGTCAACATGGAATTTCACATATGCCACAGGTTCAGGTCCGGACATAAACCTGAACCTCTGAACTTGAATCCAGACCTGAACCTGAGTTTAGGTATGCAGCACTAATAACAAATGCTATAGTGTATTACAATGTTCTTCTCCATTGCTATTAACTTACCTTTTCTCTGAATCGTCAATTTGGTATCACAACCAAGTCTGGTAAAAAGGTATGAACTTTCTTTCCAGAAGATCAGGGAACTTTGACCTTTAACTCCTTGACCTTTCAAGCATTAACGATTAAGATGACATAATCCTTGACCCCTCTCTCATGTACATGTACCTCACTGACTAGGAATACAATTTTTTCATGACTATTGAATCCATATCAAAAGGAACAACACCATTTCAGCCTTGGTCTTTTTGTAACATTTTGACTCATGGCCTCTAACATGACCCTTAACCTCTGACCTACTGACCTGTGTGGATGTGATGTCTGAACTTCTCCTTGAGCCGGATGATGAGATGACTGATGACCTCCATCCCATTCAGACAGATCTGAAACAACAGAGACAACAGGAACATCAGAATAAACACTATGAAATGATGAAACTATAATACCTTTGCAGACAAGCTGATATGGATCCATATATCAAGGTGTAGATTTTTATGACATACAATCATTGTCATATTGAGTCATCAGTTTGTAATACATACAAGAAATTGAAATTAGCATATCCTTGGGTAAACCATACATTTATCATCCCCATATTATTGTGTTATTTAGCTATCAATTGTTTTTATGGATAACTTATTAAGTCTTCCTCTAAAAATAAATAACCAAGATAAAATACTGAATGTGAACATCCGATAAAGTAGTTTCTCCCAATAAACTTTGCAGGTGTAATTTGCAGATAAGAGTGTTTCAGTTTACCCGCAGATCGTAACACCACATGCCACAATCACAGCATTTTCTCACCCATGTGTCATTTCAATATAATCATTTATCTTCAACTTTCATATAAACATTACACAAGCCTGAAAATAATAAAGAAATGGTTCTGCCAGCAGTTAATATAGATTTATTGCTACCCTTTTCCAAGATGATTTCAATAACATTTTAAGGAACTTATTTATCAAACTCCATCTTCTTTTGAATTTACATGTGGAGGCAGTTCAAAATTTTTCATATCTGTTTTATATTTTTATTGCAATCTGGCAGAATCGGTGCAGTAGAGATCCCGGCAAATCCTATATTTCAAGTCAATTCATTGATTTTAAGTAACAAGAATCGATGTTGAATAATTATGACTGTCTTGTATTAAGTTGTAACGTAAGAGAATATCTTAAAATTTACAGACTCTGATCGGGATCTCTACCGGCAGTAAAGATCCCGATTATATTAGATAATATTGGGGTCTCCGTTGATAAAGATTCGGATTGGGATCTCTACTGTGACACTGCCAGATTGAAATCTCTATCCTGGCATTCATGTAAGCTTAAAAATGTGATGTCTCTACAAACACTTATACTGTAAATGCAGAAATGTTCGTGGTGGTTTTATGTTCGCGGTATTCGCGGCGACCATTTCACCGTGAACTTAAAACCACCACAAACATTTTTGTCCAAAACTGTAACGATATGTGACCATAGCGCTGCCGCGAACTTAAAACTACTGCGAACACTCCATTCTCCCCTTAGCGCGAAATTAAAACCGTGCGAACTTAAATGCATTTACAGTATACAGTCCATTGAAAGAGGACAGAGTTGGAACAGCAGAGCTTCTTCGAATACTCTTAAACAGCTTATTGAGATGTTTTGGCCCTTGTGCGTTATCACCTTAACACAGTCTTGCTCACCCTGTGGCGTATCAAGGCGTTACAAAAGGACTCAGCGTACCTTACTCTATGTGATTATCTGCTTTGATGGCTTCAAACAAAGTAGACACATCATCGCTCAAGTTATCCAACTTTGCTGGGTACATTTATCTAACAGTAGAGACAGTTTTGTGTGTATGGCTACATTATGTATTGATTGACAACACACACTAGGGTTTTTAAACTGATTAACATACTAGACTTTGCACAGTCGCATGTGTACCATGGGATAGACAAGGGAAGATCTTGGACAAAACGCAAAATTTGAATTATTGGACATTGTTTAATCCCCAAATAACAAGAAAAGTCATTAGAAAGAATTCAGAGGAGCAAAATTTCAATAAACGTCAATCTGAAAAAAAATGTGCTACATTTGTACAACAACTGTATCAAAATGACACATTGTATACTTGTTATTTGGATGTTCAAGTATTGCAGTTAACTCTAACAACTAATGTAAAAGTAACAAGTTTATCATTGTTACAGTCATTTTAGTTTCTGCATTTTTAAGCCGTTTTTATTAAAAGCATGGTCTCAAAAATGTCATAATTTCTAGGAAACCTGAAGAAAATGCCAACTCACATTCCTAACACTTACCTGGTAATTTGAAGCATGTCCACCAATTGCCAGGTAAGTATGAATCTATTGTCCTAGGGTGCAATCAAAATTGCCTGGTCGACTGAGGCTCTAGACTAGTGCCTTGTTTTGATTTCTTAAACAATAGGATCCAAGGATATATGACAATTTCCTGAATGGAATATCAAGCAGAATATCAAGTAACAATACTTGATAATAAATATGCATGCCTGGTTGTGTATATGTAAAACACGTAAATGTACTTCTATTTGGAAATTGCAAGAATCAAACCAGTATCCACCTATGCTTGAGGGCCACCTGGCCATTGTAGCCACTTTTACTATTTTTATGTGGTCTCTTGCATATAGATCATTTTTCCCATTGACCCTTTGACTTGAGCAATAAGCACCCTATCTATAGTGGCCACCTGTCTACTGTGACCGTTTTCTTGACCAGTTGAGTGGACACTAGAGGACACTAGGTCTTTACACGTAGTAAATGTAAACGTAGGATGAAGCAAATAAATGACTCCAAAATTGAAAGAATATTGCTTTGCGCATAAAAAATGAGTCCAGTGCACTAATTTTGTGTCAGCTGGAATGCAGATAATTTGGTGTCCTGTTACTAATGTAATCATTTAAGGCTTAAAAGGGTTTGAATTCTGCATTATTATGATATTAAAGCATTAGGCCTGGGGCCTCACAGGTGTTTTTTAAAACACTTTTGCTTTAGAAGCAAGTCAAGAACCCCCTAGGCTTAGGACATATAAACTTTGGTAAAAATATATATTTCTATTCACCATTAGCACACTGAAGTATGTTTGGCACCCAGTTCCTTATTGGTTACAGACTTAGGCAGCAGGGAGAAGCTTAAGTGTATGTAACAAAAATGCCTTTTATTCTTCATAGTAATATCCCTGAATATACCGTACAACATTAAGTGATTAACAGAATTCAAACTTTGTATATTGATGAACTGAATGGCAAAGAAATGATTGATTGAGTGGAGGTAAAACTTGTCCAGTGCAGGACAATTTTTGAACATTACCTGTAACAGTGCAAGTATGCAGAAAGGTGTATTTCATATATGTGCGTGTCTACATGTATGTGTGCAGCCAGGCATGTACAAATGTACATGTATTCCTCCTTTGTGAAGAGATAATCTGCTGGGGGTAAACAAAAACATGCCTTTCAGTGAACTCAGGTGACACACAATGAGGACAGTAAGGACGCTACAGGTAACAAAAGAAGGAGGTCAGGCCAGGTAGTCACGCAGGTAACAACAGGGCGGATCTGGTCACCTAGTTACTGTCATGGAGGTACATTGTATCTGCGGTCTTCCACACAACGAGCAAAATGAACGAATTTCCAGTTTCGTTTCCTTGCATTGTATGAAAGTTCAATGCATTGTATGAAATTCTAAATGACACCTTTATTCTACAACATTTCATTAAAAATCTTTATTTCATTACTTATTTTCAACCAAGACAGCTGAAAATGATATGACACTGTTGACATCATAAGAATCTATGTACATGTTTCTGTATTAATGTGGGGTTCTAAATACATTCAGATAAAGTTGATCGATTAAGATGGTTAAAATTGTGAACATTACGTGTATCATATGTGTTTGTTTTATTAAAAAGATAACCTCCTGAATTCTTGGTAATCAAAATCAACAGCTAAGATTACTGAGAAATCATATTTCCTCCAATTAAAAAGGTGTCAAAGCTACATGTACATGTATGCTGGAAAGTCTACCAGACCGAGAAAATCATTAAAACAATGTGTTTCATTCATATCATTGGAAAACGATACTGTGTAGTAAAATAACTGAGAATCCCGGCAACTACTTCCCACGATAACACAGCCTTGCAACAAAACACACTACCGCCCCAAAACACACACAACCGTTATTACCTTTGACCTATTTCCACCTGTCCCACACCTGCTGCAAACATGTGACCTCTGGGTAAGGTCAGTGAGATTTCAGGATAACTAAGTGGGAAGTGAATGACAATGCAAACAATAAAAGTGCTTTTACTACTTATACTAGTTCTAGGCTTTGTTATTGACAAGTCAGGATGGGCGTTGTACATGCGCTTATGGAAAAACACAACAAATTTGTTGGTTATAACATCATAGTACCAAATGGAATTGCTATCATGTCAATGCAAACAACCAAGCGCTTCTAGGCTTTGCTATTGACAGGCTGGGATTTGCCCTGTAAATATTTTTCCTTTACCATTTGTACATTTCTGTGGATCTCCAGTCAAGTCCTGTTAGATAAAAAGGAAATTTTCCCAAGTAAAATTGCTTTGTTATAATTGTTTTGATAACAATGTTTAAATTTCAAATACAGATTCAAAGAACCTCTTTAAGCTAAGTAAATTACTAAGTTACCCATATAGATATGAAGAGCCTCTAGTCCATGTGTAATTTAATGTCTAATCTTTGTAAATTTATGTGGTAAGTTGTAAATGTTAAAATGTTCGTGATGGTCTTATTTTCGTAGTAATTTCTCTAACGTAAATTCATCATGACACCGATAATATGTGTATTTAATACATGACAACTGTACTACTGAATCAACTGCAAACTTAAAACACTGCAAAAAACTTTTCCCCAGAAGTTATACCACTAAAATTAAGTCCCACAAAAATAAATGAATATACAGTACAGTAGACTGAATATTTCATTCAACATATTCTGACCTAAAATGTTACAAAACTGACATTGTTGAGGTATTAACTGAATATCCAGAATGACAATATTCATATGCATGACAGCAATGCCCCAGATATGCTGAAACCCTTTTACAACTGTAACGGGGGCCGCCCGAACCTCGCACGCGCCCGAACATCGCACGGATTTTTTACTGATCTTATTTTGCATAAGTACGCCGTGTGTGTGTCCAATGACTATGCTGATAAGGAAGGTAAATAACCCAAGTTCATGCACATAATTGTCATTTACATTCAAAACATATGTGTACATATTCATTTCTTGTTTTGTCGAAAAGTAGTATTTTGACAATAATGATGGCAACGCTGAGTAGAGGGTCACTGCGTAGCTAGACGGCCCGGCACCTAAATATACGACCTGTGCCAAGCAGATACATAAGTCACACAGCTATCATACACATAAGAAAAATAATTTCATAAAACACTAAAAATTTGGGTCTTTACGTGTTTGTTGAGAAGAAAATCGACGAAAGAACAACGTAAACATTGCTGTCGTCTGACGACGTTGTTTTCCCGCCATTTTTTTGGACCGCGATGGTGGCGGGACGATTCAACGCACAGCTTTGTTACGCTCTAACATGTGATTGGTACCGTCTATGAAAAGGAAACTGAATACAGAGATGGCGAAGATGTTTCCCAATAAGTAGACGGAGTATTGTTGATGTAAGCGGTGTCGTTTTTTCGTAATGATTTCGTAAGTCGGGCCGCATTCAATACGTACGTCGGGCCGCGTAGTAGCCTATTTCCCGTGGGAACATGAGCTGGGATGCGCTAGATATAGCCCTTCTCACATGACGTTAGAAGTGCACACAGTCAAAATTTTCCGGTCAAAAGAAAGCTAGAATATAGCAGACTTCAAGCCTTATTTACATTTCCCTAACTTCATCACCAACTTCCGAAGAGAGCAAAATTACCAAAGCGTACTAAGTTAGGCACACTATCTGGCGTAGCACTAAATCAGAAGGTACATTCGTGAAAATGTCTCACAGCGTCTTCCGCATGTAACGCGGAGCATGAAGGGCCCATGAACAGTATGAATACATTTCTTGTCCAAGTATGGTCTTTAGATGAATGTGTTCAAAATTCATTCATTAAAACCTGACCACTCTCTGGCAACCAGCAATGGAGCGCCGTGAGTTCCAGCGCGTAAAAAAACGTCCGATGGTTGGGCACCCCCCGTTACCTATTGACTTTTGAGTATTTGCTTTCAAACCAGCTGCTATACAGCATAAAAGAACATTCATGCATACACATAGACTAACAAAAACAAACGGACAAAAACAATGACATACAAAATGGCATGACACTTTGAAGAACAGATCATCCCCCAGAGTTGATCCTTTAACGAGGGCATCTGTTAATTGTACATGTCAGCTGTGAGGCTTCTGATTGATTGATGCAGCTTCTGACTACAAACTGAATAATGTTTTTTTTTAATTGAATGCCAAGGACTTCAGATATGAAACTGAAATATTATCATTGATAGAAGCTATATGTACGGAGTTAAGCCTGTTTCAAATCATTGAACTAATTTGTTTACTTTCAAGCACTTTCTTCAAGACCAGTGAATGAATCTCCATACAAATGTAGAAAAAGAAGGCTTGGGATGGGGAGGAGGTACATGTAGGATAGCATAGAAACTATATCAGTATATGTGCGGAGTTATGCTGTTTCAAATCATGGAAACAATATTGGTTTATCTTTTAACGGTTAAATCAACACTTTTTTCAATGATCACTACGCAAATGTGCAATATAAAAAATGAAATATGGGATGGGAGGGGGGATAGGATACCAATTGCAAGTTAGGACCCCCTAGTGGTAAATATTTAGGTCGACTTTGGAAAAATCAGGAAACATACAGCACTAACTCCTGTCTGTCACAGTGCATCTGACTTCTAAATTGTTTTAACCCATTATTCTCAGTCAAGGTTATCAGTAGACCGTCCATATTTCATAGATACCTTTTACTCAAATTGTCATATTTGGGTCAAAAGAGGGCTGGAAAATAACAATTACCCAGCATTCCCTAGTACTACAGACGCATTGTATGCATAAATGTATATGACATACATATGACCTTCAGGGTTATTCGTCCCATACTTGGTGACATCTGATACATCGATTATTGAGTCAATGAACACTGAGATGTAGCAGCCATCTATAAAACCTTGGTGTGATACCATTATCCTTCAGTCCTTTCTGTGTACCATACCTTATAACAATCAATTACTATACTGTATAATCCATTAACACATAACAGATGTAATATTTATTTTGTATCACTATTTTGTACTTTGTTGTTGCCCACACGAAATTTACTGTACTTTTTGTTGCATTGATAAAGCTTCTATCTACTAAAAATAAAATACTTCTAATCTCTGGAAAGATTGTTGTACATAATACTAGCAACCTTTACAATTATATATGAGCACCACTAGTAAGCTTCACCACAAATGAACCATTTTGCTAATCTTGATAGTAATCAGTTACATGTACATATTTAGAGGCAAAACATTTTTTCAAATGCACCAAACAAGAGCTGGCCTAACCTACAAAACTGGAAGGAGGAAAATGAGAAGAGTAGGGGCGACCCAGTGTGCTTGGCCAAATTCTTATGGACATTGACAGGATCATGCATTCTCTCGCTTCATTTAATAGCCAATGTCCAATTGATTTTCTTGCCCCAAAAAAATAATAAAATCATCAAACTGAAAGCATGTGCAATACCTATTTCATACCTGGACAGTCCTTGAATATTTTTCCATTTCTTGTGAAAGAAAGTGAAAATGAGATCTTAATAGATGTATGTAATTTTACATACCTATGACTATCATAATGGATGCAACAATATTGGATTTCATGTCAATATTCCAGCGATGCCCAAAACAATCAAATCATGCCAGGATGTCCTGATCCCAGAAATGGCACCAGAGTTCTATTTGTATCGATTCTACTGACTTCAATGCCAATTTCTGACATATTTGCTGTTAGGGATATGCAAATTACCTTTAGGTTCAAGATTTTATAACATTTGGCCTTGTATGATGTGCATAAATAAGGACTCTTTGTAGTAAATAGTCAGTCAAGTCTGTTTTCTGCATTTCCAAAAGATTTTTCTGTACTTAATTTACATACCGGTAACGCTACATGTAGCTCTTATATAGTACAATACTTTAAAATAACCTGCAGTGGAGACAATTTACCTGCAATGCTTATTCTCCTTGCCTTTCAGTGATTCAGTCCATCAAAAATATTTCAACAAGTCATGGTCTTTGTACCTGTACTATTTTGAATTTTGTAATCTGCTGTACAACATGATGTTACCATATCAAGATTGTATGAACGATTTTAAACGTTTGGACTGCCACTGGCATCACACAAACATAATGTTGTGGACACTAACCCTGGTGAACGTTAGGTGCAGGTAGACATCAGAAATACCTGCACAATTCCAATTTTACCTGCAAGTACAGATGGTACATTTTGTATTTCGAGCCCTATAGACTGATGTACTATAGGCGGAGTTCTGAAACAACTTCATGTAGCGACTATCTATGACTAAGAACTTATTGCATTGAGCACTGGCTGAGACTTTGATGTAAGTTTTCTCCTCTGATGTATTTCCTCCCTTGCCATATCCCCAGCGTATACCACCACCAGAGCCTAATTGTGATCTATGTACTCAAACTACAAACGCAGATGAACTGAACTGTAAATCAACTGCACCTTCTCAACTACAAGCCTTTCAGATCATAAAAGCAGTCCTCTGACCTCTAAGTCTTGGACAGGTTTTGAAACATCAAAGTAAGGTCAATGAACTCAGTTAGAGGGCTTGAAATACATTTGTTTTCTACAATAATTCTTATCTTTTGTATAGCTGCAATGTTGCAAGTTGTTCATAATTTTTACTGCCATGTCAAAACATTTTTCTGAAAATTAAAGATTGCAGGTGGGTATATTGAGGAAAAGATGGGAGGATAATATCAGAGAATGGACAGGCATGACACTAGATGAAACATTGAGAAGAACAGAAAACCAAGAAAGTTGGAGAAAGGTTCTTAGATCTTCCGTAGTGCCCCAACCGTCAAAGAGCTAGAATAGTTACTAAGGGATAGATTAGATGAAGTGAGATTTTGAGCCCTGTTTGTGAATCACTTTTCTACCCTGTAAAATAATCATGGTTGTTCCAACAACCACAAAAACTACAAATCAACTTCACCGTCTAGATCTCAAGTGCAAGCTCTTCAGTTAAAAGCTTTAGGGCATTTAAGGTCTAGAACAAGTTTTAAAACATCAATTTTCAGTCAGCGATCTCAGAGAATCACTTTCTACCTTGCACGATATACACATCTCTGACGTCCATAGAAGTGATGATTTGTGACTGTTTTGATACAGACTGGCTAACCTTTTTAACCTTGTGTTACAATATATATGGACACGTGCCCTTTTATATGACCTGTGTACTTATACCATGGTACTCTATACACCCTTAATGCAAATAAAGCCTGATGGAATTTTGATACGTACATGTATAGCAAAAGTGGTTGTTGAATTAAAGTCAAACCAGTTCAAGTGAGCACCTGGCCACTGGTATACAGTCAAACCTGTAACAAGGGACCACCTCTACATAAGGACCACCTGGCCACCGGTATACCGTCAAACCTGTAACAAGGGACCACCTCTACATAAGGACCACCTGGCCACCGGTATACCGTCAAACCTGTAACAAGGGACCACCTCTACATAAGGACCACCTGGCCACCGGTATACCGTCAAACCTGTAACAAGGGAACACCTCTACATAAGGACAACCTGGCCAATGTGACCACTTTTTGATGGTCCCTTCGATAATTTTTCCCATGTCAACACAAGCATCAAGAATCCTGTCTACAGAGACCACCTGTCCACATAGACCAGATTTTATTGGTTCCCTGAGTGGTCTTCTTGGATAGTTTAGAAATCTTATTTGCAGAAAACGTTTTTAGATTGCAGACAAAAATGCAAACAACTGCAATTTGGTAAGCTGAAAGAATCAAGGCTCAGCATTACAAATACAAAATATCACAGAAATTAACTATTGCAAGCCCTACAAAGGTTTCCACCTCAGTCTATCTTTATTTTTGTAAAATTTAATCCAAGAAACCAACAAATCGGCCTTAGTTATACCTACCTCAGTGGAAGAAGCCCTCAGGAGGAGGACAACAGATTCACATTGTGGACAGCACATCCTTACGTTTTCACACAGTCACCTGTGGAATGCCATAAACCACAGGAGTCTTCTTCACAAGACCTGGACTCCTTCCAAGGAAAATCCAGACATAACATTAACAGTTACAAATTCCACGTGGAACCCGGCTGCATATACAAGGTGCATTGTGCCTGCAGACACCGATGTCAACCTTTCTGTACCTCCGAGAAACTCTCCAGCACTTGAAGACGGAAGTCTACTTCATTCAAGCCTCACGAATTTTGCAAAGTAGTTCCAGCGATTTACAGAACGTACGCGAATCTTGCACAAAACCACCAGTTCTCACTGCCCTCTCTTGAAACGTTGACGTTCGCACAAAAGTCTGGCACGAAACTCCAACACGATATCGATTCCTGCGTCGTTGTGAAAAATCCTTTAAGTCAAACTTGCTCTTTTTTGTCGTTTCAGTCTATCTAAACTTCTTTATACACATCTACCATAAAATACATCCAGTAAGTAAAAGTGTACGTATGTGGTATCCCTCTCTAGCTCTAAATCCTGAAAAAAACTCTTGACCAAAGCTTTGATCTAAAAATAGTTCCAATTTGGTGTTGCTAATGGGGCTTAATGAATCTGTGGGGCGGAGGTGAGGCCAAACAAGTGTGCGGAAGTCTTGTTGACAGCACTCTGTAGTGTTTACTGGCTCTCGTGTTTACATGTACTTCTCTCCATGTTGTGAAAGATCAGCGGATATTTGACACTGGCTTAAAATCTTCTTACAGGAGTGCAGTCAGGATTTCTAGATCTGAAAAGTCTACCTTCTTTTCTATTGAACTTGAAGCTATCTTAAATGGGTGAAACACATTTCTAACCCATTTCTGGACCCAGGCCAGAAATGCCTTTTGAACAGATCTTCTAAGTTCTACTGAAAACAAGATAAGACTATACGTACATTTAGCCTTAAACCAGGTAATGATACCTTTTGCAGCTCAAACCTGCTAGAAAATACCACAAGAAGTGGGGTTCTAGCTGTAGTAGCAAGGACAAGTTTCAACAATACTGGTCTCAAACCGTTTTCACAAAAAACTGAAAGGAACAATCTACACTGTAAATGTTTCTTAGAGATTCCAACACAGAACACTGTTACCAATATAAAATCTTCACTGTTTCTCTTCACTAAAAAAGATGAACAAATAAGGGGAATGAAGTCTTATATGTCTCTATATCTCATGGACCATCCCAACTTGCTTTTTTAATATTTTTTTTTTCATATTGCCTCCATCATTGTTCCTTTCTTTGCAGACACTGCCCTTAATGCTCAAGTTCATTGTTAAGGACACAGTCCCGGTCTGAGACGGACATCTGCATGACGACATAATTTGCTAACATGTCCTTCAGACATACCCCGCCTCTGACTTGTACAAGATTAGACCCGCACACTAAGGCTACTTTGGGAAGACAACACTAACATCTCTCTCTACATGGTCATGGCGACATGGAAAGAATTCCTCGGACAGTAGCCAAGGCTCTGGCAGGAGCCAAGTCAAGCACAGTCATGACCCCATAGCTGCCGATATGGCTTTGGCAACTGTATAACCTTGCAGCACAGCCATGATCCCATAGAACTCAAAAGGGACCGCTAGATGATAATGAACTTGGAATCCTGAGGGTGAAAACACTACTTCGGTTAAAATGAATGTTTTTGCTTCTTTTTTTTTCCAGCAAATAGGCTGTACAAATTATTTGATATTTATTCAGTGTCTACTACTGAAAAGGTTAGTATTCAACTGCTGTTTTAATAGGGGGAAAAAAGAGCTGGAATTTGAAAGTTGAAGTGAAAGGGAAGTTGCCTGAAATTAAAATCTAGGCTGACCCCATACCACTGGACCTTACTGCTTCTTTCATACGAAGCGAGAAGAATATACTAGACTACCATACTCGTACCAACATGTGTATGTTTGTTAACATATCTTTGTTGTGACCTGTACTTAGCTCAGTTAGGCAAAAATGTACAAGATGGATCTTCATTCATTGTTCAAAAGGAATCAAGTCAAACATCCCTCCCTGGATTGTCAATGGTTTAACCCTGAAAGGGACCCCTTAATTCTCTCCCCTGGATTATCAATGGTTTAACCCTAACTGAAAGGACACCTTCCTTCCTTAGCGATGACATCACACTTCCCAGTGCACAACTTGTGGTCACCATGTGATTTACTCAGTCTGTATTTGGACCTCAGCTGTCTGCCATAGTCGTTTAAAGTCACTCTGCAACATATTTGGAGTCTCCCAGCTTTGTATACATGTTGTAAGTCACTGTACAGGGTTTCAAATACAGTGAAAGCTGTACAAGTGACCACCTCTTCATAATGACCACCTGGCCAATGTAACCACCTTTTGGTGATCCCTTAGATAATTTTTCCCATTGACACAAACATTCAGACTCCTGTCTTTAGTGACCACCTGTCCATATAGACCGGATTTTATTGGTCCCCAGAGAGGTCTTTTATAACCATATTTCATCCCAGTATCATGTTCTTGAGCTTTTGAAGGGGTTTTTCAAGAAAACTTCTAGTCTATATTTTTCTCAACATTCACCTGCAAATTGGCTTGTGTTTTTGTATACATGTGGGTTGTATGTCTATCTTTATTTTCCTAACATTCTTTCGTGTTTTGTAAACAATGATTAAGACTACACATACATGTATGTATAGTGTTGCGGTAATTAGTTTTACACCTAAACAAATCATCGATATCTTTTGATACAACAGACTATCTTTACTTCAAAAAAGATGTTTTGGTCTAACACTCTAAGACAGAAACATGCACGAATGCGTCCAGAGTTTAGGCCCAAATACAAAAGCTGTGACAGTTGTATTTCTAGACAAATACGTAGCCTTGCTAAGGTATGTGAGGTCCTCAAGAATGCAGTGCTTACTTAGAGCTTACGGTAAACTGACTTTGTGAACTGAGGGGCAGAAGTCAATGTTTAAACACTGCCTGTATAAAGGAATGTTGGACGTAGGGGGTGCGTGGAGGTTCTACTCTTTTGTTGTACAGTATAGAAAGGTATACAAAAGCAAGCTGTAGATGTACTTGTACAGTAAATACACACACCTTTTCCAAGGTCCGGGCAAGGAGGTAACTGTTAGTTTGAGACAGTAGCACAACACAAGGTATTGAATAGTACAAGTAATAGATACATAATTTCTCATACAATATCAGGTGTTTTTTTTTTTACAGTCTTAACATTTTTCATGTTAGATGCCTTATTCTTCTCTGTCAAGATCATGGAATAGCAATTATTTTTGTTAGTTATTAGCAACAATATTCTATAATTTCACAAAATGGTGGACACTGAATGAACCCCAGGCTTTGTGAACAATATTCATTCCAGATTCTCTCTCGATCTCAAAGTTAAAGCGAAAAAAGCAACTTAACAAGAGTCTATTATGTGACGAAATGAATATGCTAAAAACATTTCTGTAGGATATTAAATTTCCAGGTTCTCAATCTCAAATCTAGCAAAACAAGTTGCTTGACAGGTGCTTCGTTAGAGTGTAATTAGTACGTTAACAGTTCTCTGGACTAATTGAAACTTGGTCTATGCACCTGTGCTGTAAGATTAATCCCCTATTAAACCTGCAGTGTCCATAAATGTGGGTCAAGATGCAACCCGACCCTCTGTCTACAGTAACTTGGCTGGAAGACAAAACATTCCATTCTGTGAAACTATTTTAAAGGATCCTGCGATACTACATGTACTAAGTCTAAAAAAGTTACGTTTGTAAACCAAATGAAATTTCTGCTTTTTTTCATCAAAAGATTGGAAGTGAATTGCAAGGCTCCAAATATCTACATGTCTGCAAACTTAACATTGCGGAAAAATATTCAAAAGTGCAGGTGAAAATATAGGCTTTTTTAGTATTTGCAGAAAGTCTTTTTCTTTCAAATATGTTGCTTTTAAAATTTCTACTTCCAGTAAAATTTTAGCCTGTATTGCTAATCGTGCCCTTACGGGTGGATTCTTGGTAATCTGATTCAAGATTTGCTAAGAATAGTTCATTTGTGCATCTCTCTACTGAATATACATGTACACACAGAGATTAAATGCTACTTATATCTCCGCATGACATAATCCACAAAATATGCAGAACAGTCATGACCTTTGACTGAAACTGGAAATAAGCCAAGGTCATGGGAAAATCACATCAAAATGGCTGCCACCACTTCAGCCAATACAAGGAAGTCTTTCTCTGAAACATGGTAATGGTGTTAGAAAAGGCATTCAGAACTTTGATCCCCATTATGTTGCTGTGAAATATTTGACTCCCAAAATGGAGGTCCCACATTTGAGGAAACCCACACCTCGATCACGCAAAAGAACCCACCACACTTATTGAAAAGAATAGGGCTTCTCCCCGGTGTGAGTGGATCAAATAAATCTGTCCGGATATGCAGCTTGTACTGTTCAGTACAAACCTGGTGTGTTACGCCATGAGGTGGTTTACCGGGTATGCAATACAAACAAACAAACAAAATTATGTAGTACATGAGGACCAAACATTTCAATGGGGACAGGAGACAAATTATTCTGCATAGAATTAGAAGCGATAAAAGTAGCGAACTGGAGCTAGACATTAGTAGAATAGGATGAATACCAGGCTATAGTGAAACATGTATGTGCCTGGTAGAGCTACATGTATCTACCCAGATCACTTGTGTACATGGCTAATTAGCCTAAGAGTAGGGACAAGATAATAGTGGTGTTCTGTGTTTTGCAGGTTGTTTCCCTCCAGGGTCCTCTGACTCTGATAAGAACACATGTGTCTGGGTCAGCACAGATAATACTGTATACTGCAGAACAGGAAGACTTCAATTTGTAACCAACCAACATTATCATGTGTTGAAAACATGCAAACAAACATCAAATGTAAATCCTGACACAAGCTATCTACCACCCCAAAATCAGACCATAGCAAATTAGCATGTGAAGAACACAAGGAATATCAAAACCAGTCTGCTGCAGTGCCTAGGCAAGCCGCTAGGGGGCCCAAAATCTAATCATTTCTTTCAATAAGGCAAGGCCTAGCTACATAACAAATTTCACGACAATCCAACCATAGCTTACCTGAGGCTGTTCAATCACACACACTGACACAGACATACACACACACAAACATTACCAAAAACATAACCTTCTCAGCGAAGATACATTGTAATAAGCAAGGCTATATGATACACTTGTTAATCAAACAAATGTGACTATCAATTCCAGATGTGCTGAAGACAGCCTACTTACAAGATAAAAGGATCTGTATGAGTATTGTTTAGTCGGTTTAACCGCCCCTCGGTGTAACACTTCATAGGCACGTAGCAACAGCTGGTTATAACACCTAACCTTTGCACATAAGTTAAATTCAGTAGTTGCTATTGACAATGAGTTCCAATCTACAAAAACATAAACCCTGGGATATCATCATAACAACTCTTGCAGTCATGACTGTCTGTGTGTGTGTGTTTTTCCAGGTATTTGTGATTGTAATGATATTTGGGATGTGTGTAGGTGTTGGGAAGACAAGGACAAGGTCGATTTTGTGTCCCCTGGTGAGTATCCCCAGTATTGCAGCAGAACTTCCATTTTTGTATCTTTTGTCCTGGACATAGTCATAATTTGTTGGTGGCAGTTAGCCTTTGGTGTAACGAAGTAGTGTAGGTATGGGCTCCTTGGTTCTTTTCACAGCTGGTATTAGACACTTACTTAGTAACTTAAGTTAGTACTTTTACTTCTTTGTTAGTCATTTTGTACACCATGCATAGTCTTGGATGACAGATTTAAGAAAAACAGTAGCCTCAGCATCTTCCATCTGAGAAACAGGGTCCCAAACCTGCCGATGTGTCCATGCTGAGACTGTTAATTGGCTGCCATTGATTTTTTTCATCCCATAATGAGATAAAAGAGGGGAGAACGCACATGGAATGAGGCAGGCTACTATATATAACGTTCCTGGACTTTTCTTTGGTCACGACTTGAGACGTCCAAACATCCTCTGGTCACGTCTTGGGATTTGTATGTATTGAATACCCAGTCAACCACCTCATGGCGCAACACACCAGATTTTTACTGAACAAAATCTAGCTGCATATCCAGACAGATTCATTTGATCTAGCCTACTCTTTTTGATAAGCATGATATTGACAGGTACACTGAAGTAGCCATTTCCCTATTGTTTACAGAGTTAGGCAGCAGGGAGAAGGTTAACATTCTTGTACTTGTACTTGTAGTGTGGCCTGTATATCTTTGAAAAAAAAATGATTTGATTTGACTTTCGGATAAGTCTCACATGCTAATTTCAGCTAGTTGTTTACTGTATATATCTACCAGGTTTCATGTTTTTTTATAGGAACTCATTGTCAAGTGAAATTGCTGATGGTTGATAAAACATAACATCACAATGTAGTATAAGGAACTGCGGTGATAGAAATTCACAAAAGTACACTTCTTATTTTCATTGCAAATGGTACTAAATTGAAGAAAACGTATAATTTGCATGACATTGTACATGCTATTACTAGTCATTGGTATCGTGAGTATATTACATATATGCAAATACGCTCCATTTCTATAGTACTAAACTAAAGACAGAATAACACACTGTTGTACAGTTGTATAGGATATCAATTTGACAGGCACTGCATGACAGTGTTTGTATGGGACATTTCCATGGAGGTTTGTCATACTATAGTCTAACTTTAGAATCTAACATTTACACAGTTCTATATATATACTACTTACTAGTCATGAGTCCAACACATGTCATGGCCATACTAGCATGTAGTCTAGTGTTGAACTAACTTGATTTACCAAAATATTACATCAACTGTCATAACTCCACCACATTTCTAAAATGGTGTTTACTATATTAATATCAGAGCCTTCTCGAAGAATGTCTTGAACACCTGGATATCTGAAGTGTGCATACCTCAGGGATTACTGATGCTGCATTTAGTAGATGTCTTTAAATTTTTCAATCTTTTTAATCTGGTGGTCTTAGGATAACCTAGGAGAGTTAATGTTAGGTGCTTTTACAGTCAACATAAATGTAATAAATTGTAAAGCTGAAAGTTGGACAAAGGGTGTTTAATTAAGAGCCAGTTTAAAACAATAGTGATGCAACTGACGTCAAAAACAGTGTAACCAATAGTGAATCCTAATCAAATCCTTCGCCCTTTCAGAATAACATTGACTAGTGCAAGTGTCCTTTTGTTTTGCCTATTCCATAAAACTTACTGCGTACAACTACAATGTTCAACCATTTTCCTGCATATGCTGAAGTTCACAGCATGAAACAAGAAATGCAATAAAAACATCATGTCCATTAAGTGGATAACAGTTAAGCCGTAGTTTCCCACCGCTTCTGACAGGATTACTATTACATTATTATAGCCTCCCTTCTGACAATTATGCAAATATCACAGGCAAAATCAAGTTAAACACTTGTTTGATGGTTGAAAATGTGATTCATTGTTGCAAATGTAATTTCTTATAAGACTCTTTCAATTCTTTCATTCTGAATCAAAATTATTATCATATTGGTATGGCTTCAGCTACATACATTGTAGAGTGTATTCCAAGTCTATATTCTTGCGACTATATTCTTTCTAAAGTAAATGTTCCCCAATTTTCGTGGGATCATAGATATATTCTAACCAAGGATAACCTCCTTGTTCTAACCCATCTTCACTGTTGGCCAATCATGATGTGTTTTAGAAGAGTTGATGGCTTCACACACACCAGAAGTGACAGTGTTATGTTAATGTGCACCAAGGGAGAGACTATTGTCTCATGTTCCCATCTGTGAGTAGTGATATGGACCCATCCCAGTCTATTGTTCTGTCTTTTACTTTTAACCCTATAAATGACAGTTTTGATTGTACAGTAACTGCGACACTGTGAGGGGTAAAGGTTGCAGCTTAGGCACTATGGATTTATGGTCTTGGTCTTAGAATATATCATAAGTCTATCTTAGCTTGCAGCACTTGATGAAAATGACAAATTTGGTACAACTACTACTAGCACTAGATACTAGTATATCTTTTGAATTCGTGGTTGAAACAACAGAAGTAACACAATTAATGGAAGACAGATGATATGTTCTGATGTATGAAGAGAGTGTAAAAATGTCGCAATCTACAGTACTTTTCCATCTGTTTTCGGTCATACAGCTGGCTTTAGGATTGACCCAGAAGTAGACATACCGTAAAATTCCTATTTACGTACGCACCTCTCCTAACGTTCGCATCCCCGATTTGGGGACGATTGCGGGCCTGACTCAGTGAGTTGAAACGTTCAGGGGAAAAACCCTCCTAACATACGCACCCCCTCTCCAGCATTTCGGTGGATAGTTAGAGGTTCACATGATCATCCTTCTGATGATATTTACCGACTTAAAGGGTTACTGAGAAAATGTTTCTGGGTAGAAAATGTCAAACAATTTAAATATATGTATTATTTATTGTTTATTACTGATTGATTGTGTGGTAGTATTCCACACTTCATTTGCATGAAGATGTACCGTACTCTCAAGCTGATATGCGATTTTTCCGAGGAAGAAGCCCTCCTAACGTACGAACCCCGACTTTGGCGTTGGCCTGGAGGACTTGAAAAGTTTAAAAAGTGCGTACGTAAATAGGGATTTTACGGTAGCACTGATTCCTTTCATGCTGGTCAAACGTACAGACTTCTTCTTCCTCTTTCTATTACTAAAAACATTGCTAAATGTTATAGGCCGTTGTTTATGTGTATTGATTTGAATAAAATACACATAAAGCATCTTTCAGTCGCCCCTCCCCCACACTATCACTAGTTTACAGTATTACACCATACATCATGTGAGTTGAGAGAAGAATGTGTTGTTACCGTTTACTTGGATATGCTCGCTTCTCGCAGCTATGTACTTTGTCATGAGCGTAACGCGACCAGCTTTGACCGTGGCCCTGGTGTAGCTTTAACTGTTGTTAGATCTTCGGCACTGGAAGTTCATTTTTGGGGATATGTGCACCATGCAAAACTTCGGTGCGCAGAAGAAATATTCTGTGCACAACATAGAAAAATCAGGTGCACCCAGTATTTCTTGCCCTGTTCAAGCGTTCTAGTCATGTGTTGCACCTCAAAGTAGGACACAGTTCTCACATATAAAAATGTACGCACTACGGGTAATCGGGTATCAATTTTCAGTCTGGATAGTTGAGCTATACATGGTATGATATATATACAGGGAACTGACGACTGTCACTATCAAAGCTATGTTTCTATACCTATTGTATTGTAATAATAATGTAAAACTGAAATAGTGAAAAGATATGGCAGTTAATGACAGTTATACTGTTTGACAAAGAGCATTTTCGTGTTTACGTACAAAATATAACAGTTATATAATATCTTAAAACTTGTGATTTTTGTAAATTCTATATAACATATAGAACATTCAAGCAGCTGGTTAGTATAATTTTATATTAGGTATTGTTTTGATATCCCATATCATAATTACCTCCTAGGATTACTCCACAATTAAACTGTATTCATAATTCAGATGCTTGCGACAGCTGCGATTAAATATGGGCATGGCCAAATCTTTCAAACCCGTCATCCAAAAGTCACAAAAATATCTCATTGTATTTGTCGTGAAAGATTGCAAAGTTGAGAGTATTTTGAGTATGATAATGGTAAACTTTGTGTATTCTTTTAAAATGATTGGCATGAAATGCTGTATTTTTTGTAAGATGTGTATTCTGAAATTACTATCTTTGCAAATTGTGTGTATCTGAGTATAGTATGCTTAGGAAAAGACAAACCTTTGTGTGTTTAAGTATAAGAAGTTGTACTTTGTGTATTATTTTGTAAAATGATTTACTAGTAAGTGAAATGTAGGTAATAACATTAATTCTTGTATAAACAATTGTGTATTCAGGCCCATTTCTTGCATAAATATTTTTGTATCAAATCATGCATATTTTTATACAAGATGTAACAAGAAAGACAGATATTTGTGTGTTTTAGTATAATATAAAACTTGTATCTTGTGTATTTTATGGTAAAATGATTTATATATTGGAAAAAGTGCTGTATTTATGTAACTGTATTTCAGAACTACATATTTTTGCATAAAATCGTGTATATTTTTGTATACGATGTAGAATAAATAACACATTTTCCTGTGTTTTAGTATAAAAATCGTACCTTGAAGTTGGACGTGTTGAGCCACGCCGCCAGCCCGTCCACCAGGCGGTCTATGAGCGATGAGTCGCCGGGAAGGGGCGCACTGTGGTCCTGAAGATACGTCACCAACACATCGGCCACAGCCAGCCGCTTCGTGGTGTCCTTCCCCAACACATCGTCCACAAGACTCTCGAACTCTCCGTCAGCCATGGTGGTTTTCTTTAAAGCTGGTATATCCGGGAGTTTCCGATCGCTGGAAACCTTCTGTTTTAGGGTGAGGTTCTATAAGATAACGTTATATCCACACACACGGGGTGATGCGATGATGGAAAAAGGCCAGACTACTACTACAGTTCGTGGAAAAATACGAGATCCCCAGGGAAAGTAGGGTGGAATCAAAGAAACCTCGAATCAAAGACAAGGGAGCATGACTGCTTGAGCGAACGCTGCCAGGAAATTCTGCAGTCCAGGCGACAAAATATCCCGTCGAAATGTAGGCGAAGATGGCGCTCTCTCAACAGTCTGTTGTTTTGGAAATTGAAAAATAACGAAATTGACAAGCACAAATTATCCCACTTCGTCGCTCGTTTTCACAATCGGAGGCTAAAAACTTGCTAGAGGCAAACCTTGAGGGTAATGCTAAGGATCTAGTGTGGTTACGGGAAGAAGTAACGCTGAGATGAGCTGAGAAAGGCGAGAAAATCCGTGGCGGGCATCCCTGATCGGGTTTGATCACTGTCCGGCCGCCATGTCTGCTCGTCCCGTGACGTCACGGGCTGACCTTTGCACTCAGAAATCTAAACCGCTCACGGGCGGTCTCTAGCGACGGTTAATGGTACAGCACCTCTTTGCTCGGTTTGAACGTATATCAGTACCAAGGTCATGACAATGTATTGTGAAAAGACAGCAGCGCTTGTTTTTACGACTATAATGAAATGACATACAATTTAATCGTAGTAGCGTTACTAATACTATCGATATCTGTACAGGGTAACATGAGTTATTCTTCCACTTAGCCTTCCTCTCTTACGATTTGAAGTGGTCAACCGAAAAAAAACACCGAATGGCCAAACACAGCTTCACAGGCACGCGGCCGTGGCGCTAGGTTATATCACACCGAACGACCTGTCATATATAAGTACCTCACTATACCTGCTATATGTAAGCCCCCTTTTCCACTAGACGGCGAGCGCAGCATTCCCCCTACTTATAACGTTACTTTTACTTATACTTCAACTGAACCTTGCTTTTCTTTCTACATGTTTCTTATTCACCACTAAATACCAATTCAGATTAGCCTACTATGATTTTTAAACTAATAAATGCCCTTAGTGCGTATTGAGAAAAACACAACTCAAGACGACGTCTGATTCATGGTCATTCAAAAAAAGTGTCTTGATAATCATTCAGCGTTATTTAGAACATCACAAAATACAACAGTAATTGATGCTTATCATTAACATTTACAATTCATGACCATATTCACGAACATCAACATTAAGTTCTGCAAAAAAAGGCGTCAACTTTGACAACAATGACCCCATCTCACATACAGTGTAATAATCTAAATAGTAGACATGGTAGCGAGATATGAATATCAATTATGAATCGACGTTTACAGTAAATCCATATACATGGGCAGCAGGTCCTTCCTATAACTACGTGTAACGTGTGACGTCATTCTATGTCCCGTAAATTTTAGTGTCTATACAATCTGAGATGTCTGTTCGGTCAGTCAGTTCGTAGGCTGTCTGATCTTGCAATACTTCGACACAGTTCGTAACTGATATTCTACAGTTCACAGAAGCAAGCTTCTTAGTGTTCGTCTTGTAGAGGGCAGGCTTGGCGCCGACATTTTTAGATTCCGGCAAGTTCTTGTAATCATTAGTATCTGTCACTGGTTTAGTTTCTCCACTAGCACCCTCGTCTTTGACTTCGCAGTAGTCGTGGCCCGACGGAATGTACAATTCGTCTTCGTTGATTTCGTTGTACGCGTTGTCGTTCTTTTGACCTGAGTCCTGTGTAGTCGCGAGCTCTATTTGGGAGATTTCATGCGCAGATGTTTCATAGAATGGGTTACCCCGAAGGGCATGTGTAGCCTGTCCCGATAAAGGGAGGTTTGATCGGTCCTGTTGTTGATTTGAATGATTCCTACGTCTCTTTACGTAGCAAAACAAAGATAGGAGGCTTATAAGAAAAATCAAACCCACTATTACAGTGATTAGTATAGGAGTTAAATAAGTTCGGCCAACTACATGGGGAATCGCGTTGGTCTGAATGACAGGAAATAGTGGTTCTCTGGAGACTCTGGTTGTTGCGACAACTGCATCATTTTGTATATGTGGGGTCATTGACATCCTTATACTGTTGTTTGTGCTAATGAAATTTGAAGATGCATTAAAAAACGCAGAATCTGACGATGTGCTAAAATATGCGTTCAAAGCGGCCTTTGTTGGAAAGCGGTTTGTGTCGTTTTCTCGGTTTATTTCGGACACGTTAAAGAACAAAATGTGTTTGTCAACATCTATGAGAGTAAAACAGGTCACTCCGTGTAAAGAATATTCCGTGTCACCATCCAAAACTTTGTGTGTAATTTGTCTTGTAGTCTTCAGGTTGGTTGCCACCACGCTAAAGGCAGCCCGTTCTCTATTTGGTTTTAAACCAGAGACTCGCAAACTTGATGCACCTTTTAGACCTAGATTCATGCCGTCAGGCTCTTTCCATGCCTCTAAGCATTGGGTTGGAAAAGACGTCTCAAATTGTCCTCTGTTCTTTGCTATGACGACGAAAGGAGAGCTAGCTGTGAAATGACCCAAAGGATAATTTGGTGGGACCACATTGCACGAATCCAGGCTTGGATCATTGCTTCTGCGTCTCAACGTGCTAAACCAATCCACAGAGAACATGCCGTCGTTCGCGTCATAGTTGATATGCAACACCACTCCAACAGCCTCAACTCGTATCCACTGCTTGGCAATGCGGTCCAGGTTTATGAACGGGCCCTCAACACAATTTTCCAGGACAACGTTCCACGGCAAGGTATACGTGCGTGCTTTTGATACAAGAACATTTCCACTAAGGTCAACTCTAATTAAGTTTTCCAGAGTCAAGAACGTTTCTCTGTTGAGATACACTAAGTCATTTTTACGCAGATCCAGACACTTGAGTCCATTTAAATGCTCGAAGGCGTGTGGCGGAATCGAGACAATGTTGTTGTTACCAAGAACTAGTTTTGTCAGTTTGTCCATTCCGATAAACCAATGACTTTGAATTTCTCTCAATAAGTTGCCTTGGATATCTAAGGAATCAAGCTCGACCAAATTTTCAAAGCACTTTGCCTCTAAACTTGAGATTTTATTGTAAGTAATGGAAAGCTGATTGAGTCTCGGTGAATGTAACTTGCTGAACCAGTGCTTCGAAACATGAGTCAGCAGGTTATCGTCTAAATTCAAATGTCGTAACTTCCAAAAGTCGTTGAAAGTAGCGTTGTCTATATGGGTTATTCCTGCACTGTTAATGAAAAGACTTGCAAGAGAAGAAGTATTGAATATAGCCAGATTTTGCGACGATAATTTCCCAAACTTTAGTCCGCGTATGGCAAGCCCCTGCACCTCTGGGAAACACGTCTTCTTAGTTTGCCTGTCTGAAATTTCGGCAGAATTGTTGTCAATACCGTTACAGAAGATACACAGTGTTCTATTTGTGTGAAGGAGGGGGCCATAAGGAGAGCTAGGGCTGATCATTTTGAAGCTTTGCACGCAGTAAGTCAGTCTTCTCCTTTCGCATGTCGGGAAACACTGTTCTCCAGAAATGGACACTGTCGACAAGGATAGAAGGAGCAAGAAGCAAACTTCGTGCTGAAATATCAACTTCATTCTGAAGATGGATCTTTTCTCTCGCACACAAATCTGTCTGTGGTTCTTCTCAAAATTCCAAGGAACTTTGCGCTGTCTGGTAATTGAGTGTAACTGACTTTTGTCCCGATCTATTCCACTCTTCTGCTATTTAGCAGCAGTCACTGCTGAACTAGATGTTGTTATAAGTATAGTGAGCATATGATTCAAAACAAAGATTTTTGTTCGTTTGTGTCTTAATTACGTTCTCACAAGTCTTACACGAATGAATGCTAAAACGAATAGACAACTTGGCGCAAGATAACAAACAAATCCTTTCACCTGACTTCTACACGGAATTTTGACGAAATCTGCACGTCGTAGCTTGACCACGGCCAGTGTCTGCGTGGAGTTGCCGTTACCAAACCGAACCAATCTGGTGCACCGTGAGGTCGAGGGTTCGAATCCCGGTTGTGGTCACTCATTGGATTTGCACACCACTGGAAAAGTTTGCAGTCCTTTGGACGGAATGTTAAGCGAGACGTTCCTAGTTTGAGGAGAGCCACACCTCGAGCACGTTAGATGACCCACCACAGCCAGTAAGACTAGGTGTGCCTCCCGATTGGAGTGAATCAAACTTGATAGTCCCGTATTTCACAGTTGTACAAAACTGGCGTGTTACACCTAAAATCGGCTATGCGATACACACAAACAATAGGAACTCAAACCCTTTCCAGCGGTCTTGTGTATGGAGCTATCCTTTTTCTGGGGGCGAAGGGTCTCTTCACTATTCGGTTAATTAACAAACCCAGACAAATTTTTGAAGCGCAATCACACCCCAACACCCATCCAAACGTGAATGAGCAATGCATATAATTAAGTTCGTAAGAGCGTGGTGGGTGGAAACATTCATTTTTTTGTAGTTGAGGTTAATATTGATGGAGAAAGAAATTAGCAATTTTTACATAAAACGATATGGAAATTCATCACAACGAAAAATAAATCATGCGTACGCTCGAATTTTGAACATGATGTTTCAGATACGATGTGTCTATGGCGATCACATTGATAATCATTTAGTGTTATTTGAAACAAACATCACAAACTATAACATCAACATTTACAATTCACGACCATTTTCACGATACATCGATCTTCAATTGAAATGGTCTTTTAACTATCATTAAGGAACAGTTACATATTAATTGCATGTAAAGGAAAAAGTTCTAAAAAAAGCGTCACCATTCTTTACAATGCCCCATCCCACATGCAGTGTAATAATCTAAACAGTAGACCTGTTAGCGGAGATATGAATATCAATTATGAACTGACGTTTACAATCAAGCCATATACCTAGGCATGATGTCCTTCCTTGGGTTGCGTGCAATGTGTGACGTCACCCGATGTTCCATAATTGTTAGTGCGATGTGAAATGTCTGTACGGTCAGTCATTTCGTAGGCTGTCTGATCTTGGCCGGCAGAATTAATTCGTGACTGACATTTTACAGTTAACAGAAGCATGGTTCTCAGCAGTCGTCTTGTACAGGACAGACTCCGTGATAGATAGTTTCTCCATCCTACAGTTAACAGACGCGAGATTGTCTGTGTCCGTGTCGTACAGGCCAGGCTTAGCGCCAACATGTCTAGATTCCGGCAATTTTACTTCCGCAGATACTGCCGCATAAAAAGTCACAGAGTCGTCCCCGTCCTCACAGTTCTCGGTTTGTGAGCCTTGTCCTGATGCATTGTCAATGTTTTTGTTTTCTATGTTCTTGTAATCATTAGTATCTATCACTGGTTTAGTTTCTCCGCTGGCGTCTTCGTCTTTGATTTCACAGTAGTCGTGTCCAGATGGAATGTACACGTCTTCCTCGTTGATTTGATTGTACGCGTTATCGTCTGTTTGACCTGAGTCCTGTGTGGTCTCGACCACTGTTTGGGAGGTTTCATGAGCAAGGGTTTTGTACAATGGATTACTCAGAAGGGCATCTGTGGCCTGTTCCGATAAAGGGGGGTTTGATTGGTCTTGTTTCAGATTTGGATTATTTTTACGTCTCGTTACGTAGTGAAACAAAGCAAGGAGGCTAATCAGAAAAACCGAACCCACTATTACAGCGATTAGTATAGGAGTTGTATAAGTTCCGCCAACTGCATCGGGGGTCGCTTCGGTCTGAATGGAAGGAAATAGTGGTTCTCTGGTTGTTACCACGACTGTGTAATTTTTTGTTTGTGGTGTTATTGTTGTCACTATGCTGTTGTTTGTGCTATTGGAATTTGAAGGAGATGTCTTAATAAACTCACTCAAAGCAGTCTCTGTTGAAAAGTGGTTTGTGTCGTTTTCTCGGTTTATTTCGGACACGTTAAGGAACGAAATGCGTTTGTCAACATCTATGAGAGTAAAGCAGGTCACGTTGTGTGCAGAGTATTCCGTGCCACCATCCAACACTTTGTATGTAATTTGTCTTGTATTTCTCAAAGTTTTTGCCACCACACTAAAGGCAACCCGTCCTCTACTTGGTTTTAAGCCAGAGACTCGCAAATTTGTTGCACCTTTTAGACCTAGATTTATATTTATGCCGTCAGGCTCATTCCATGCCTCTAAGCATTGGGTTGGAAAAGACGTCTCAAATTGTCCACTGTTCTTTGCTATGACGACGAAAGGAGAGCTAGCTGTGAAATGACCCAAAGGATAATTTGGTGGGACCACATTGCACGAATCCAGGCTCGGATCATTGCTTATGTGTCTCAACGTGCGAGACCAATCCACAGAGAACATGCCGTCGTTCGCGTCATAGTTGATATGCAACACCACTCCAACAGCCTCAACTCGTATCCACTGCTTGGCGATGCGGTCCAGGTTTATGAACGGGCCCTCAACACAATTTTCCAGGACAACGTTCCACGCCAACTTATACGTGCGTGCTTTTGATACAAGAACATTTCCACTAAGGTCAACTCTAATGAGGTTTTCCAGAGCCAAGAATGTTTCTCTGTTAAGATACACTAAGTCATTTCTACGCAGATCCAGACACTTGAGTCCATTTAAATGTTCGAAGGCGTGTGGCGGAATCGAGACAATGTTGTTGTTACCAAGGACTAGTTTTGTCAGTTTGTCCATTCCGATAAACCAATGACTTTGGATTTCTCTCAATAAGTTGCCTTCGATATCTAAGGAATGAAGCTCAACCAAATTTTCAAAGCACTTTGCCTCTAAACTTGAGATTTTATTGTAAGTAATGGAAAGTTGATTGAGTCTCGGTGAATATAACTTGCTGAACCAGTTTTTGGAAACATGAGTCAGCAGGTTATCGTCTAAATTCAAATGTCGTAACCTCCAAAAGTCGTTGAAAGTAGCGTTGTCTATATGGGTTATTCCTGCACTGTTAATGAAAAGACTTGCAAGAGAAGAAGTATTGAACATAGCCAGATTTTGCGACGATAATTTCCCATACTTTAGTCCGCGTATGGCAAGCCACTGCACCTCTGGGAAACACGTCTTCTTAATCTGCCTGTCTGAAATTTCGGCAGAATTGTCGTCAATACCGTTACAGAAGATACACAGTGTTCTATTTGTGTGAAGGAGGGGGCCATAAGGAGAGCTAGGGCTGATCATTTTGAAGCTTTGCACGCAGTAAGTCAGTCTTCTCCTTTCGCATGTCGGGAAACACTGTTCTCCAGAAATGGACACTGTCGACAAGGATAGAAGGAGCAAGAAGCAAACTTCGTGCTGAAATATCAACTTCATTCCGAAGATGGATCTTTTCTGTCGCACACAAATCTGTCTAGGGTTCTTCTCAATATTCCACGGAACGTTGCACTGTCTGGTAACTGACTTTTGTCCCGATCTATTCCACTCTATTTAGCAGCAGTCACTGCTGAACTAGATGTTGTTATAAGTATAGTGAGCATATGATTCAAAACACAGATTTTTGTTCGTTTGTGTCTTAATTACGTTCTCACAAGTCTTACACGAATGAATGCTAAAACGAATAGACAACTTGGCGCAAGATAACAAACAAATCCTTTCACCTGACTTCTATACGGAATTTTGACGAAATCTGCACGTCGTAGCTTGACCACGGTCAGTGTCTGCGTGGAGTTGCCGTTACCAAACCGAACCAATCTGGTGCACCGTGAGGTCGAGGGTTCGAATCCCGGTTGTGGTCACTCATTGGATTTGCACACCACTGGAAAAGGTTGCAGTCCTTTGGACGGAATGTTAAGCGAGACGTTCCTAGTTTGAGGAGAGCCACACCTCGAGCACGTTAAAGGACCCACCACAGCCAGTAAGACTAGGTGTGCCTCCCGATTGGAGTGAATCAAACTTGATAGTCCCGTATTTCACAGTTGTACAAAACTGGCGTGTTACACCTAAAATCGGCTATGCGATACACACAAACAATAGGAACTCAAACCCTTTCCAGCGGTCTTGTGTATGGAGCTATCCTTTTTCTGGGGGCGAAGGGTCTCTTCACTATTCGGTTAATTAACAAACCCAGACAAATTTTTGAAGCGCAATCACACCCCAACACCCATCCAAACGTGAATGAGCAATGCATATAATTAATTTCGTAAGAGGGTGGTGGGTGGAAACATTCATTTTTTTGTAGTTGAGGTTAATATTGATGGAGAAAGAAATTAGCAATTTTTACGTAAAACGATATGGAAATTCATCACAACGGAAAATAAATCATGCGTACGCTCGAATTTTGAACATGATGTTTCAGATACGATGTGTCTATGGCGATCACAATGATAATCATTTAGTGTTATTTGAAACAAACATCACAAACTATAACATCAACATTTACAATTCACGACCATTTTCACGATACATCGATCTTCAATTGAAATGGTCTTTTAACTATCATTAAGGAACAGTTACATATTAATTGCATGTAAAGGAAAAAGTTTAAAAAAAAGCGTCACCATTCTTTACAATGTCCCCATCCCACATGCAGTGTACTAATCTAAACAGTAGACCTGTTAGCGGAGATATGAATATCAATTATGAACTGACGTTTACAATCAAGCCATATACCTAGGCATGATGTCCTTCCCTGGGTTGCGTGCAATGTGTGACGTCACCCGATGTTCCATAATTGTTAGTGCGATGTGAAATGTCTGTACGGTCAGTCATTTCGTAGGCTGTCTGATCTTGGCCGGCAGAATTAATTCGTGACTGACATTTTACAGTTAACAGAAGCATGGTTCTCAGCAGTCGTCTTGTACAGGACAGACTCCGTGATAGATAGTTTCTCCATCCTACAGTTAACAGACGCGAGATTGTCTGTGTCCGTGTCGTACAGGCCAGGCTTAGCGCCAACATGTCTAGATTCCGGCAATTTTACTTCCGCAGATACTGCCGCATAAAAAGTCACAGAGTCGTCCCCGTCCTCACAGTTCTCGGTTTGTGAGCCTTGTCCTGATGCATTGTCAATGTTTTTGTTTTCTATGTTCTTGTAATAATTAGTATCTGTCACTGGTTTAGTTTCTCCGCTGGCGTCTTCGTCTTTGATTTCACAGTAGTCGTGTCCAGATGGAATGTACACGTCTTCCTCGTTGATTTGATTGTACGCGTTATCGTCTGTTTGACCTGAGTCCTGCGTGGTCTCGACCACTGTTTGGGAGGTTTCATGAGCAAGGGTTTTGTACAATGGATTACTCGAAAGGGCATCTGTGGCCTGTTCCGATAAAGGGGGGTTTGATTGGTCTTGTTTCAGATTTGGGTTATTTTTACGTCTCGTTACGTAGTGAAACAAAGCAAGGAGGCTAATCAGAAAAACCGAACCCACTATTACAGCGATTAGTATAGGAGTTGTATAAGTTCCGCCAACTGCATCGGGAGTCGCTTCGGTCTGAATGGAAGGAAATAGTGGTTCTCTGGTTGTTACCACGACTGTGTATTTTTTTGTTTGTGGTGTTATTGTTGTCACTATGCTGTTGTTTGTGCTATTGGAATTTGAAGGAGATGTCTTAATAAACTCACTCAAAGCAGTCTCTGTTGAAAAGTGGTTTGTGTTGTTTTCTCGGTTTATTTCGGACACGTTAAGGAACGAAATGCGTTTGTCAACATCTATGAGAGTAAAGCAGGTCACGTTGTGTGCAGAGTATTCCGTGCCACCATCCAACACTTTGTATGTAATTTGTCTTGTATTTCTCAAAGTTTTTGCCACCACACTAAAGGCAACCCGTCCTCTACTTGGTTTTAAGCCAGAGACTCGCAAATTTGTTGCACCTTTTAGACCTAGATTTATATTTATGCCGTCAGGCTCTTTCCATGCCTCTAAGCATTGGGTTGGAAAAGACGTCTCAAATTGTCCACTGTTCTTTGCTATGACGACGAAAGGAGAGCTAGCTGTGAAATGACCCAAAGGATAATTTGGTGGGACCACATTGCACGAATCCAGGCTCGGATCATTGCTTATGTGTCTCAACGTGCGAGACCAATCCACAGAGAACATGCCGTCGTTCGCGTCATAGTTGATATGCAACACCACTCCAACAGCCTCAACTCGTATCCACTGCTTGGCGATGCGGTCCAGGTTTATGAACGGGCCCACAACACAATTTTCCAGGACAACGTTCCACGCCAACTTATACGTGCGTGCTTTTGATACAAGAACATTTCCACTAAGGTCAACTCTAATGAGGTTTTCCAGAGCCAAGAATGTTTCTCTGTTAAGATACACTAAGTCATTTCCACGCAGATCCAGACACTTGAGTCCATTTAAATGCTCGAAAGCGTGTGGCGGAATCGAGACAATGTTGTTGTTACCAAGAACTAGTTTTGTCAATTTGTCCATTCCGATAAACCAATGACTTTGGATTTCTCTCAATAAGTTGCCTTCGATATCTAAGGAATGAAGCTCAACCAAATTTTCAAAGCACTTTGCCTCTAAACTTGAGATTTTATTGTAAGTAATGGAGAGTTGATTGAGTCTCGGTCTATATAACTTGCTGAACCAGTGTTTCGAAACATGAGTCAGCAGGTTATCGTCTAAATTCAAATGTCGTAGCTTCCAAAAGTCGTTGAAAGTAGCGTTGTCTATATGGGTTATTCCTGCACTGTTAATGAAAAGACTTGCAAGAGAAGAAGTATTGAACATAGCCAGATTTTGCGACGATAATTTCCCATACTTTAGTCCGCGTATGGCAAGCCACTGCACCTCTGGGAAACACGTCTTCTTAATCTGCCTGTCTGAAATTTCGGCAGAATTGTCGTCAATACCGTTACAGAAGATACACAGTGTTCTATTTGTGTGAAGGAAGGGGCTATAAGGAGAGCTAGGGCGGATTATTTTGAAGCTTTGCACGCAGTAAGTCAGTCTTCTCCTTTCGCATGTCGGGAAACACTGTTCTCCAGAAATGGACGTCACTGTCGGCAAGGATAGAAGGAGCAAGAAGCAAACTTCGTGCTGAAATATCAACTTCATTCTGAAGATGGATCTTTTCTGTCGCACATAAATCTGTCTAGGGTTCTTCTCAATATTCCACGGAACGTTGCACTGTCTGGTACTTGAGTGTAACTGACTTTTGTCCCGATCTATTCCACTCTTCTGCTATTTAGCAGCAGTCACTGCTGAACTAGATGTTGTTATAAGTATAGTGAGCATATGATTCAAAACACAGATTTTTGTTCGTTTGTGTCTTAATTACGTTCTCACAAGTCTTACACGAATGAATGCTAAAACGAATAGACAACTTGGCGCAAGATAACAAACAAATCCTTTCACCTGACTTCTACACGGAATTTTGACGAAATCTGCACGCCGTAGCTTGACCACGGCCAGTGTCTGCGTGGAGTTGCCGTTACCAAACCGAACCGATCTGGTGCACTGTCAGGTCGAGGGTTCGAATCCCGGTTGTGGTCATTCACTGTTAACCCAGAGATCCCTAGTTTGAGGAGAGCCACACCTCGAGCACGTTAAAGGTCCCAGCACACTCAGTAAGAGTAGCTGTGCGTCGCAATGTGAGTGAATCAAACTTGATAGTCCCGTATTACACAGTTTTACAAAACTGGCGAGTTATACCTAAAATCGGCTATGCGATACACACAAACAGTAGCAAGTCAACCCTTTCCAACGGTCTTGTGCATGGAGCTATTTTTTTATGTGGGCGAAGGATCTCTTCACTTTTCAGTTAATTAACAAACCCAGACAAATATTGGAAGCGCAATCACACTCCAACGCCCACTCCAGGCAAATGAGCAATGCATATAATTAACTTCGTAGGAGGAGGATGGGTAGAAACATTCATTTTTTGTAGTTGAGGTGAATATTCATGGAGAACGAAATTATCACTTCTGGGAACCACGTCTTATTTTGCCTGTTTGAAATTTCGGCAGAATTGTCGTCAATGCCGTTACAGAAGATACACAGTGTTCTATTTGTATGAAGGAGGGGGCCATAAGGAGAGCTAGGGCTAATCATTTTGAAGTTTTGCACGCAGTAAGTCAGTCTTCTCCTTTCGCATGTCGGGAAACACTGTTCTCCAGAAATGGACACTGTCGACAAGGCTAGAGCGAGCAAAACGCATACGTCGTGCTGACGTCTTGACTTCATCGTAAAGATGGGTCTAGTCTCTTTCGCCCTCAAGTTCTTTTTAATTTTTTATAATATTAAGTACCGTATTTCTTTTGCTTTTGATCCTTTTATGTCTCACAATTGTGTATCACTCCTCCGTTGGCTGTGAACTATATATTTCTTAATATTTATATCACTCTTCTGCAATCTAGCAGCAGTTGCTACGGAACAGAATGTTGGCAGTGATCATGTTATTTCTAAACAGACTTCTGTTCGTTTATTGCTGAATTACGCCTTCACTTGCTTTCACGGCAAGACAGGCGAACGCAAGACAAGAAACAAATCCTTTTACTTGACTTCAAATTGTTTAAATTCTGCACACATAGCACGTCCATTACTGTGAGTGTCTTGCAGTTGCTAAACAAAAACGATCTGGTGCACAGGTCGAGGGTTCCATTCCTTGTCGTCGTCTTTCACTCGACTTACACGCCACTGAAGAGGGTTGCCTTTCTTTAGATTGGACGTAAAGCTCGCTGCCACACCTCGAGCACGTTAAAGATCCCACCACACTTAGTAAGAGTAGGAGTGCGTCCCAATGTGAGTGAATCAAACCGGACAGTCTCGTCTTACCCAGCTTGTACAAAACGTACTTGTTCCCCCCCAGTTTGCTTTGCGATACACACACAATAGCATCAAAGTCCTTTTTCCAACTGTTTCATGTATGCGATACACACAAACAGTAGCAAGTCAGCCCTTTCCCAACGGTCTTGTGTATGGAGCTATCTTTTCTGCAGGAGAAGGATCTCTTTACTATTCAGTTTATTAACAAACCCAGACAAATTTGGGATGCACAATCTCAATAGGTGACAATCACAAGCAGGTAAAATAAGCACATTGCAATGTATATGATCTTAGTGTATATGTAAGTAGTAGTGTAAGTGATAGGTTAAACTCGACATGTTGAATCATTCATATACTTGTAAGTAGGTTAATAATTTTTGTCCTATTGTTTGTTATTTGCATGTGCAGTTGTAGAAGACCTTACGAAATTCGCAGTACTTTTGTTGTGTCAATAAAGATTGTTGTATGATCAAGATCGTATAGGAGGATGGTGGCTGGAAAATTGATTTTTATGGCAGTTGAAGTAAATATTTGTAGAGAACGAAATAATTGATTTCTACGTAAAACACTTTACGGGATGTCGATCACGACAAAATTAAATCGTACATATTCAAAGCGTAGCGTGCGTAGCACAGCGGTTAGTGACCCTGCCTCTGGACTAAGAGGTCGTGAGTTCAAATCCCAGCTATGTTGCCCACCAGACTTGCATGCTACTGGAAGGGGTTGCAGTCCTTCGGACGGACGCTTAGACGACGTCAACGGTTCATTGTGCTTGACGAAAAGAGATAGAAGAATTTCTCCGGTACAATGACTCTTGATGAATATGATTCTTATATGCAATCAATTATTATTTATTTATTTATTGTATGATTTGTTGTGATATTGTATTATTACTATAATTGTGTTATAAAAATGTTAGATTAATGTTATTTTTTGCTTATATTTTGTTTAACTACGATGGACTCGCTAATCTCTATTATTTCAGTATCGAGATATGCTATGATTTAATATATAATTTTCATATGCAACCAATAACTATTTTGTCAGCATTCTGTTACTATCATTATTGTCTGATTTGTTTTTGTCATCACTTATTACTATAATTATGTTATGAATTGTTAGATTTATGTTATTTTTTGTTAATTTAGATGGGGGAAGACCTTGTATAAGCCATCATGGCTTTTTTCTTCCCCCAGCACGTGTATTTTTGTTCTATTCTGTTCTATTATGTAATACAAATGATTTTGATATGTGCAAATAAATCAAATAAAGTAAAAAAATGACATGAAAGTACTGTGCATAGTGTCTGTCTTCTCAGTCACGACCAGTGGAGGATTAGCTTAGCTGTTCATTGAGATAAACTGGTTCGAGATAACTTTAAGTTTCACATATTTGGAACATAATTGTGTCAAATACGCTGAATCCACAACGATCACATTGTCGAGCTGGATGGCTAGCCGAAAAGCACTCATCACATTATATATTTATCCATTCATCGCTTTGGGAAAGACATACACATACAGCCAGTGGCTACTACAAAGGGCTACGCCTTAGTGAGAAATACAATACTGGACAAGGAATACCGGGTACAATAACATGGGAAAACTTCAATCAGAAATAGCAGACTTCACCCCATCTGGCACTGCAGTGCGGAAACAAATCTTGTGTGTTGAACTATCCTTTCTGTGGGCGAAGGGTATGTTGAGTGTTTAGTTCATTGACTCAGACTAATTTGGGTACGCTATTACACCAGGTGTCAACACCCACCTCCAGGTAAATGAGCAAATTGCCATGCAAATGATCGAGCTCGTAGGAAATTAATTTTGTCAGCAGAGGTAAATTGGAAATTGATTTTCATCAGCAGAAGTATTTGTAATTATGAAATAACGAAATTAGGTAGATATTTGTAATCATGAAATGACGAAATTGTGTTACAAGATGGGCAGATGCCTGAATTTTCAAAATAGAGACAAAAGATGTTCTAACAACACTCAAGGTTACCACACTGATGTTACTTCTACAACTACCGTCAGGAACATGACATATTGTCCAATTTTCGGTATCTTATTGCCATGTTGACCATCGCAGGAGAATAACCAGACAAAAATCAATGTGCAAGTGGGGTGTAAGGGCTGACTTCATGTTATGTCTGGTGGCACTCCTCTTACAGGTCTTGAATAAAAGACATATCGTTCTTCGTACATTCTAAGTATAAAATTGGTGAAAGCCAGGTAATGTAACGGCACGCTTGGTGAAGTTCCAATGAAAGATGCCAGAGGATCGAAAAACTTTTATCACAATTATATTTTTTAGGCCAAGAGGCATTGTTAGCTTCAAAAAGTTGACAATATTATATTATGAATAGGAACCATTTAGATTCCACTGCAGGGACGGGGGAAGTCGCTAGGCATGAGAGCGACTACGTGCTAATTGTGATATCATGATACAAGACATGACTTACAAAATGATGTAACCAACCAGTATGGAAGAGACTTAAAACGCATAACGAGCCAGGCCATTTATTGCGTAGGTATTGCCATATCATTTGAAACGATGGAAAAGACATTGTTGCTGACAGAATTACACAATAAAAGATTTGTCTGTTTAATGTAATCCCAACTAACTTTAAGACATGTCCTCGGAATTTTAGAAATTTGCTCATTTCTTTATATTATTGCCTTTTTGTGATATTATCGAGATGTTCGCTGGAATACAACATTGCAGTGCCCAGGTAAGTACAACTTATATCACCAATAATAGCACTTACTCATCATGCCGTATGGTTCAAACTCTTCAAAGTTTCAATCGGGTGTCTTATACCCTTGTAGAATCCCCCTTAGACGAGAAAGGCAGCAAATGATGACAAGTAGTCCTACTCCTAGTACCAGCAATAACGCAATCCCAATCACACTCATAACGTCCTTCCCTGTGGTGATGTTGAAAAAGAATCAACCCTTTAACATATTTCATTGTTGAAACCTTTTGAAAAAAAATTCAAGACGACTAATCTCGTTAGAGAAATTAGAGTATCATGCTTTTAACCTGAAGGTAACAAAACTGTTAGGAACTTGGGTCCAAATCCGTCCAATAGCTATCGACTCAAGGCGACTATATTATGCCCAGAAATTCCAAACTCAGAAATTGGGTACATCATTTATCAACGTTTGGACAGTTCTTTTACTGTATGTACTGTCCTTTTAGAGTTAATTCAGAGGGACTGGATTTGTTATGGCTGTTATATTACTCAACTAAGTATGCGAAAAAAGTACGGATACTCACACAACGGGCACGAGTCGTTACCTCCCCTGGTACCACTGTAGCCTTCCTGTGCTTTCTTGAACTCTTCGGAGGACCAGTCGAAGCCCCCACAGGTGGGGAATCCCGGGGGTGGGGGGTTCATCTGTCCCTCCGTCCCCTCCCTTATAATCATAGCCATCCCCTCCACCTGATGGATCTCGATATGACAGTGCACAAACCACCAACCTACGAGGAAGTAGAAGAGACCTTCAGTGGACCATATTTCTCGTCTCTGTGGCTGATGATTGAAAGAATCGTTTAGGAGTAAAGTATCCCAACTAAATTAAGTTAGACAATGCTCCTGTCTGATTCTCAATACCCTGCGATTTTTAACCTAAATCTCAACTTACGTTTACGAAACATCACTGATAATGATTTTTACAATATTATATCCTTGCATAAAGGCAAGTGATGTAATATCAGTCTGTGCCTTCTATTGATGGGGTGGCACTTGAAAGATAAAGGCTAGGAAACGTGTCGACCGTGTATGACACTCAATGGCTCTTGCTTACTACAGTAGACTGTGGAAAACACTTTATGACGTTCCACAAGTTAACAAGTTACTTCGTCATTCCATGAAAATGCAGCTCACCTGGATTGTCCGCCCGAAAGCGCAGGACGACGTACCCTCCCACCGGCACGATGACGGTGTCCTTCAGGGGCGGGTTCTCGATGTTCAGTCCAGGTTTGCTGCCGTTCCCCCACGAGACGTTCACCCAACTCCTGGCGTTACAGTTCTTACGCGTCCCACAGTCGATGTCCGTGTTCCGACTCTGGAAGATGCCGTCGCTGTCATACTCCGGGAAGCCCATGTCTAACACGTAGAAGTGATGCCCGTGGATATGGACAGGATGGGCTGTACCGTTGATACTTCCACCTGCATGTAGCAAGAACATGATAGCGTGCAGAATTGAAATGTATCTTTTCAAAAGGAGTTTCGATATATAGAGTCTGGTATCAAAACATATCTAGATACATCTAACAGGCCCCAGTATAATTCTGGACAAACCCTTAATCATTTCAAAAAAGGTTAACCAAAAATTAATCAAAGTATGATATGCTAAAAGATAATGAACATGTAGGTTGCAATTAGACGCTTCCAGGAACAATTTGAAATTCTGCAGAATTGCATTTGTCCCAGAATTCTGAGATCCAATTCTGGCTCAGGATCTCAGAATTCTGTCAGAATTCTGACTCAGAGACAGAATCCTGGCAGAATTCCGGTTCTGAGCCAGAATGACCTACATATTTATTATATTTTGATAATCATACTTACAAATATTGATTTATCATTGGTTAATCTATTTTGAAAAGATTAAGGTTTTCCGGAATTAAAGTGTATGTCCGGAATTATCCTGGGGCCTGTTATCTGTAATTCTTAGTCCAGACGACCTAAGGGGTACACCTATGCACATAATAGTGTTGCAGAATTAAAATGTATCCTTTAAAAAGGAGTTTCGAAATACAAAGTCTGAGCATGATTAGCTTAGGTATCTTAAGATATAGATACATATGTAATGCTTAAGTCCGGATGATAACTCTATTTACCAGCTCCCATATTGTAGAGGACCAACTGCACCACATTGTCACGTGTGATGTTGATGTGGTAGGTACATTCGCAAAATTTGTCACCACCACATTCGCTCTCCAAGCAAGGAGTTAGACCCAGACCTTTCCGGTCAACCTGCAGTCGGTAGACAAAGTTGCAAAATGATACAGCTATCGAAAATGTACCTCGTCAATGACGCCATGGCCTTCTTCTAATTCAATGATGTCGAAAACACATATTGAAATACAATAGATTTTTATAAAGTGCAAGTTAACGTGTATCCCTGGCTTCTCTGCCTGTTAACCGTGTTCCAAGAAACTGACGGTGACTGCACAGTGTACACTGAGCAATAAAAGGTTTTGCATATTCTCGAATTCAACACGAATGGCTACGACATGATTTACTACTGCGTACATAAACACCGGACCGGAAATGGACTTTAAACTAAAAAAAACAACAACAAAAAACTAAAATCTGGAAACAAGTCCGGACTTAGAAAAAAAAATCTCTCGCTTATATTCTCATTTTTGTTGTAAACCATCTTAAACCTTCATTAGATCGTACAATTTGCGCTGGAAGATACGAAAACATTGCTGTGTCTGTGCTCATTACTGAACTTTTGTGTTTACTACTGTCTGTATGTCATTTGGCATGTATATAGTTTTTAGATTGCATGTAAGGCCAAAATACAATCTTATATGTAACCGAATTCTTAGCACACATATGCCATGGGTTCAGGACTGGACTTGAATCCGGACCTGAACCTGAACATGAGTTGCCGCAAATCTCACCATAGACACTTACCGCCGGAGGGGCGCTTGGTGGAATAAAGCGATGTCCGTTCACTGACGACCTCTGGGCTCCATCCAAGTCGTTCGCGGCGAAGTGGAAGTTGATGAAATGTTCCTCCCACTTTCCCGGCTCGGCACAACTAAACTGTGGCACAGTCTGAGGTTGCGCAGAGCGAAGCTCGTGAACGTTGACGCATCTGGTAAAAGTTGATGATGTGTAGTTTCTGTCAAAACAGATGGGAGTTCAAAATATTTAAAAAAAATTATAGCATTTGTCATGTATGGAACTGTGTGGCGTCTATCTAAAGTGTGCCAAAACACACACACGGATTTGGTGCGTCAATGTGGCAACATCTGCACATTTGTCACCAAGGACTGTAAGTTCTATGGAAGTACTTAAAATAAATCAATATGGATAAACCCAAATGTTGTATGAAATGCACATACTGAAATGGACAGTTGACCACAGTGCAGATATTGGAGTTGGTACAGGCTCTCCTAGTACTGCTGGGGTCCTGGTTGATCTGTGCGCTCCGGTAGTGTAGGATCGCTTTTATCGAGTGAGTTTGGGCTGTTGCCTGGGGTAGGATAATAGAACTGTGTTGTAATATTTGACCAAGTAATCGCAACTTAATCAGTTGCAACTGCGAAGCAATTCCGTGCGCAAACAAACTGTACAACAACTGTTCTCACCCCATATATGTCGGTTTCTTCCAACGTGTTGGCCCGGATCCAGTAGTTGTTGACCTGCCGGTTTGCAGTTATGTAGAAGTCATACCTCTCACCCGTGTTGATGATGAACGATTCTGCTCTTTGCTCTGAAATTCTGTCAGTGGAACAAGAACGGGCGTTCATTACCTTTGTCAAGAAGGTTACCTTCTCAGTGCCGTTTGCGTGCCTTGCTGTGTGTGTGCAGTATAACTCGAGAAGTCGTGGATGGATCTTTATGATATTTGGTAGGTGGGTAGGGTCGGGAAAATCCGATGTTCTGACGATTAGCTCACCGCGTTGTTATGTCACTGGGTCCCGCGTTGATTTTAAGTCCGAGTTAAAATCATTCGGGGTCCCGGCCGGGCCCAAAAAAGTCCCGCATCCGCAGGGTGACCCGCGGGGCCAGGTAGGGACCACGCCAGAACATGCAAAAAATCAGCTGGTCAGCTACCCGGCGGGCCCCCTTTTCCAATTGGGACCCAAGCATAAGTGGTGTAGGATTGGGCCCCTGGCGGCTTTTCTAAACTCTGCAGAGGCCGGTTTTGTTTCAGATTTTGAAAGAGAAAATCGAGAACGCGTTGAACAATTGTCATGATTTTTGTTATGTAGATAGCTTAGCTGAATTTTTGAGTGGTAGGTAGCTCTTGAGACAGAAAGTAAGTGGTGTATGGGACCCACTAGTTTGGAAAATTTGATAAGAATGTAGACCGAGAAAAGCGAGGCCATTGTTCGCTCACCTGTTCCCATCTGTAGCGATCATGGTCAGCTCGTGTTGGTCGATGGAAACCCGGAAGGCGTAGATCATGGCCGCGCTGATGACCCGGAAGCGATACCTGAGGCCTCTGCGCACTTCAAACAGATCCAGAGGCACGTTCTGATCTTCAGCCTCTGGTCCGACGTCATAAAACCGACGTCCTAGTCAAAATATAAATCCGTAACTTATTTCAACAAGTTTCCAAGCTAAATTCTGCGTAGCGTCCGTTTATCAGTTGAAAAAACATGTGACTAGAACTAGCATCTTCGGTCAAGAAAGATTCAAATAACATTGCAGCTTTGCTTGGACATCGCGCGCAGATAGTGGCTCGCGCAGACAACTTACCTTTCCCGTTGATGAGTCCTGACACAAAGGGAACCGGTCCGATCTCCGTCCCGTCGGGCTGCCGTTTGTTGTAGTAACAGTCTGTATAGTTGTCGTATCCGTAGGAGAATCTGGGGTTTAATTACAAAAGCACTAAGTACTAAGTTAAAAACAGCAATATACCATCAGGCAGAGAGTCATCTTACGGAGTAGATCAAGATTTGCAAAGTCACGAATTGGTGACGGAAGAATGCTTCCATTATAGCAAAAAGATATCAGGCCACCGTAAGAGAGACGTCCCATGTTAGTGTTACAACACCATTGAGTGGTAACGTTAGACCTAACTGTTCAAGCGTCAGTAGCAATACTTAACGCAAGTTACAATGGGCGTAATGCACCAGACTCGAGAAATCTATCATCATCATCATCACCATCATAATCATCATCATCATCGTCGTCGTCGTCGTCATTATCATTATCATCATCATCATCATCATCATCATCGTCGTCGTCGTCGCTGTCGTCATTATCATCGTCATCATCATCATCTTCATGATCATCATCATCAACATCATCATCATCTTCATAATCATCATCATCATCATCATCATCATCATCATCGTAATCATCATCATGACTAGTAGCTAGTTACATAATGCAAATGACATTACCTTTTTTTATGTTTTGAATGTATTGTCCAGAAGGAAATACCAACCTTGATGCCTCCCAATCCACTCTCAGGTACGTTTCCAATGAGTCCTCTCTGTGCCAGTCTTGTAGCAACAAGAGGAATTCACGTGCAAACAAGGGGAGGTCTGGCTGCGTTATGAAATATAGATATGCATCCATGGGCGTGACATTTCTTATATATCAAAAGTATTCAAGATGTGTGTGAGTAACTGAGAATTCGAACATACCTCATCCTCCAGTACGATCAGCGCCCCGTACAGTCCGTCTGTCCGGAAGGTACCATAGTGCGCGTGCCACCAGTGAGTCCCGCCTTCGGAGGCGTTGAATCTGCGAAATTGGGTGTAAATAATGATTAGGTCACTTTGCAGTGTTTATTACTTACAAAATCAATTAGATTCACCGCATTCCAGTCCACATAAGAAGTCTCTGCCAGTCACCTGCCTGTAAGATCACGTGATAATGTCAATGTTTCATTCTGCTTGAAACGGGTTGAAATGACATGTGAAAAAGTTTTTTTTTCTATTCCCGTGGGTTGATATTAACCAAAAAAAAAATGACAAAGCTTCCTGTGTCAATAGTTCATCACATCCGCATGCCCGTAGTCACAGCCTCCTGTATAGTTATACCTGTATGTGAATCTCTCCCCCGGGTTGATGGGACACTGTGAGACGCCACCCACCCCATCCATCCAGGGCGTGTTGTGTTGGGTGATGCCGTGCCAGTGGATGGAGATGCCCTCTTGTATCAGCTTGTTTCGTACGTGAACGACGACCTAGATGGCAGAAAGAATAGCCAGTGCAATTCTAACCAAACTATCCAACCACCAGAGGTGGGAACTTTGTGTAGAACGTCATGCTGCACCTGCGGCTGATTAACTATGGGACTGTTGTATGGATAGTTGGATATCCATAGCTTTTGCATACTATTAGGCGTTACTGCTGAGGTGACAAGTATTGCATTATATTGCCTCAATGCTTTTTGCATTATGCCATGCCCCCCTCCCCATAGCAAACTTCAAACCTTGTCAGAATCAACATAGTAGCCAAGTTCGTAATATATCCAATGCTTAATTGAGTTGGCTTTCAGACTTGACGTCATTACAACAACGAATAGAATTGACCAAGACTTAGATTAAATTCATGGAATCAGTTTCACATTCTTTTTAAGAATCTGAAGTAACAATCCTTGATCAGACGGGCGCAATCGTGGATGTTAAAACCATACCTGAGCATTTTTCCAGACGGTTATGGTTGGACCTGGCAAGGTGTGGTTCACCAGCACCACCCTGGTGTAGGACCCGTCCGCTGTAACCACGGTGTTTATTTCTGTATGAACAAACAAAAGAGATTTAGCGACCATCTTAACTTACCTGGGCGAGAGTCAACTTAGCACCGACAGTCATTTTAACTTTATTCAGAATTAGTGTCCATCCACTTAGGCAGGTAAGTTTGGCTTAGTTTACTTTAGCTTATTTACTTTAGCAGGACTACTATCGCCAATAGGTGGTTTGCAATGCGTCCTGCAAGGAATGTTTACAAAATGACAAAATACAACAATAACAGTTCAATACATCTGCTGATATGAATCAGAATCTACGTATCTCAATTGTCACCGGTAGTAACCTATGATCGACCCTGACCTGCCATTTAGCAACGTAATCAATACAAACCTGAATTGATCGATGTGACAATGTTCTAAAGTTCGGACCGACCGTCTCCAATATTTATCTTTCACACGACCGGGCTTCTTGGAAGCCAACAGCTTGATTACGATCAAAGTATTAAGCAAAATACAAAAGACCTTATAGATATATGCAATAAGTGACTCGAGTAAAAGTGACGTAGTCTCCACCAGACTACACCCCTTTGCACTAGAGACTGCGACCGCGGTATAATCGCTGAGAGACCAAAGATTTGAAAGATCGCTGGACTAATGTCAAAGATAAAGGACGAATTTTGTAATGCTTTGTGTGTTTTGTTGTCTTTTAAATCATACTTTTACGTCTCGTATCATATTCCAATTATCAAATCAAGGGTAACGACAATAAATCCAATTTTGGTCACTGTACGGTCGCTCAGTGATCGCTGTTTAGTTGAAAGAGGGCCTCATCGAGTGTCCCGAGGATGTCATCCATAAAATGAAGCCAGTCTGGTATTACGGAAGCGCCGGTCAAAATATTTGTCTCTTTACCAAATATAATTCATAAATGGGCGACCAGTAAACTGTCACACAAAGTATCTTTATCACTAAGTTGAACATCAATAGCTAGCGTTTCAATATGAGGAATTAACAGCAGGCTGTAAGGTCAAAGTATGAAACAGGAAAACACCTTCAGGAGTCATAGGAAAGGTCTTCCCACAGTTAGTCGGATCATCGCGGTCTGTGTCTCTTCTCTGGAACTGGTTGAAGCCGGTCAGCCGTACCGGGGTTCCCGCCTGGTTCTCTTCGTCATACTGGAACATGGTCTCCCAGTGAACCACGTCCCAGTAAAACTCGTACAGGTCCTGCCGAGGGGGTTTCTGAACAAAGTTGACGAACGGGGCCGCTTCTGCGAGAGACACCATCAGGCACAAAACTGCAATGTACTTCTGAAATGTCATCATGTACCTATGTGACGACGTCGCTGTATTTGTGGTCTAATGGATGGGCTGTAAAAATGAGAACAAAATTTGAACTATAACCAGAGCGTCTGTGCAAAACAATTTTACAAATCAATCAGAGCTCACGATAAAGGAAAGGTTATGCACACATGACACAATAAAGAGACAGGTTCAGCATGGGGGGGGGGGGTCTGTCAAGGCTTAAACCTTAAACCGTAACGGGAACGTTCCATTGTGACTTTTGACGTCATATAGCCTTCGACTACATGAAGAAGGTCAACAACGATGAATTCTGGATAACATATAACGTGCTAGGTACAATCTTAGTGACCAATTACGCTTCTCGAATAATTTACCGACAATCTATTTTTGCAACCTTCAGTTGGAATTTATGCGTGGTTGGATGGATGGATGGGCTGTATTAAAGGTAAGAGCGTCTGTGCGATACAATGTTATAAGCAAGTCAGAGATTACGATAAAAAAAGGCAAGGCCGTGTACACAAGATGAATCGAAGAGTCAGTCACACTTCGCTTTATAAAACGTGAAAAAAGTCAATCACGTGCTCATTTTGGGCTGGTAAGGCCACACTGACCTGTTTATTTGGATGACAGCCACACGAGCATCAATTTTCATCCGTTTCCACAAAAAAAAGAGAAAGGTTTGCAACCTTATTGTTATGTTTGTGTTGAGCACGCATGCAAACATGTTTTGGTGCAAGTAATTTTTGCAATGTGTGACAAGTAAGATGAAAGTGTATTTCGATCCCCGAGCAAAGTCTTCCAAAGTCAAAGAAGGTATGAAAGAACTAGAAAGGCAACATTTGCGAGCAAATACAGCATGTTTAGCCATACTCCTCGCCATGCAAAAAATAGACTCTCCCAAAATAACAATGGACCATTCTAAAATACTTGCACTAAAAAATGAATCACCCCAGTCCAAAATTGAGTCTTCCAGTAGCACCTCAACACAGTATGGACCAGTCCACAACCATATCCACTTATTGATTAACAAATACACTTCTGCTAACAAATGGACTTTTTCATAATCATTCCAGCTCAAAATTGAAAGAAATAATTAAAGAATCCTCCCCTTGCAAGAATGGGATATTCCGTGCCATTTCCATGTAAACCAGTCGAAAAATATCCGCTGAAAATTACACTCTTGCGCATAATCAACCCAGTTCAAAATTGAATTAAAAAAGATCAACCCCAGGGAAGAATGAAGTTTTCCATAGTATACATATGAAGATTTGACAGGAGAAGAAGGAAATGACCAAAAACAACATATTTGAGTCAATTCCAAGTCACCGAGAGGGTTTTAATATAATATTTGTAATATGTTTGAAATATTTTGATTAAAAGAATGTCTAAGTCACACACTGCGCGAAAGGGGTCCATTTCCGGACAAATCGGATATTGACACATCACTGGGCATGTTACATATTCGGACCGTTTCCAAGTACTCAAATCGATACCTAACATATTCGGAAATATTTTGATTCAAGAAATATTTCCTAGCAAATTCGGATAAATACAACTTTTTATTTTTCCGGATACTGTTCACGGTCGTATCGTAACTCCGGATACGTGTTTCTTTATGTATACAGAGATATCTGTTGTTAAGATACTTCGACAATCCATGTTGTATTCTGACTCTGCCGTGACAGGTAAGATATCCGGGAATGTATTGACTCCGAAAATGTTGCTATTCATTTCCGGACAAATCCAAAGTTTGACACATCACTGGGCATGTCAAATATACGGACTATTTTCAAGTTCTTATTTTGACACCTGAAATATCCGGAAATATTGTGATTCAATAAATTATTCCTAGCAAATCCGGATAAATATAGTTTTTTATTTTATTTACCGGATTCTTTACAAGTTCGTATCACAACTCCGGATACGTATTTCGTTATGTATACAGAGACATCTGTCAAGCGCGAAAGCGGTCTATTTCTGGTAGAAATCCGACATTTGACACATAACTGGACATGCCAAATATTCTGAACGTTTTCGGACATTTTGTCAATACACAACATTTACGGAAATATATTGAATCAGGAATTGTTTCGTTGCAGATCAAGCAAAATATGATTTAGGATATTTGCGGATACCGTACATGGGAGTTTCATTACTCCAAATGCGTGTTTCTTTACATACACTGTTGACTTTGTCATGACACATATCCGATAATATTTCGAATCCAAAACAGTTGCTATCTTTATTAATGCGAAACAAGTACTACCGATTATGTGCCATTTTAGTTTCTGTAGTCCAGGTTAAGGTATGCGTTTTACTGTACTTTCCCACATATCCGGGAATACATATGATGGCCGGCATCGTCAACCGATGAACGCGGCGACTATGATGATGATGATGATAATGATGATGTTCCGTTTACGCAATACATTTCGTTCTCTGTGATAAAATAAAAAAAAGATTCCAGGCAAATCTGAATGTTGAACGTGCCGCGTATTCGGACAGTTTCCAAACAGGAATTTCGACACAGCATATCGGGAAATATTCCGATTCCGGAATTGTTCATTTTTGTGTCCAGGAAATATCTTGGTTTATCTTTTGTCCGTATACGAAGCATGTTTTCTGAAGGCGTTCCGGACTCCGCAAATGACCAGAATCAAAACAGTTGTCCGGAAATAAGTCCGAAAATGACAATCCATAGCAGAAGGGCATTGTGGGACACTTAGATTTCCGGACGTATTCGCGCGTATCATGACCAAGATACGGTCGGTACAATAATATTTGCTGCCTCTAGGAGGAGCTTTTTGTCTCCGTGCTTGAAACTATCAAATCGATCAGCAAATACACAACTTCGGGTTTCTGGTAGTTCTTGAAATCTAAAAAAGAATTGCAAGAGTGCATTAAGCCAAACAGTGACACACTTTGTGATCTTGTGCCAATCAAAGCAACTTAAGTTAGATTTCCATAACCGATTTATACATGCATGTGCAAAATTGAAATACCTGCATCAATCTATTGCTAAAGCATGATATGAAGGCAAGCGTGTGACCTGCCATGGAAATATATTCATATATATATATATGGGCACATTCCAAAACCGTACTGGCTTGTCTGTCTTCTCAGTTGGGACATTGGTATGTGCACAATTACGATAAGATCTGGCCACCAGATGGTTTGGAAAATATGCCTGATTTCTGATTGGTCCGTTCATCTATGACGCATTCCTGGAATGTTAGCGCCAAACTTAACGGTTCCGGCAGAGTTGGAGAAAGAGCCGGGGTGAGCTGTTTCAACGTGTGCCGGAGGTATCTGCCGGAGCCCGAGTCTCTAACATCCTATTCTCAATCCGATCTGACGGAATACACCGCGAGATTCGTCTTTTCTGAACCAACTTGCAAAGACGAGGAATGACCTGCATGTACTCGGGAGTCGGGACCGAAGTGGATGGTACGAGGACGGGGTGCAGTGACCTCAGCGGAGCATCGACAAGCCGAGAACACGGTAACTGAACTTCCAATATCCACAATTGGAGACGGGTTAAACTAATACATACATCAGAAATAAGTAATTTCTTACTCTAGTGTGCCAATTTGCAGCTAGGAGAGTTTCACAGAAATTGTTTTCAAGCAGCTCTTCCGTGAAGCACAACAGGCGACCCACATGTATCATAATAGAAAACATGTGTGTATACGGAATATCAGTAATCAACATTTTCCCGGATACTGTTAATGGTCATTTCTTTACTCCGAATACGTGTTTCCCTCTGTGTACGGAGATATCAGGGGTTGGAATACTACAGAAATCCATGCTGTAACATGACTACAGAGAAGAGTCAATATATCTGACAAATATTAGAAATTTTCTGAATATACCTATGCCGAAAAACAACAATCCTTAGTGGTGTCGTATCGTGAAATATCAGTTTTCAGTAAATGCTACGTGTTTGGTGACCTGATACTCATCATATTGAGGACTGTGACCTGGCAATGTTGTCCTGTCGAGTTTAGTAACAAAAGGAATGTTGTGTTTCTAGCCACATCATTTGATAAGGGTTTTTATTTTTCAATTCTTTTTAGATTTTCAGTTCGACCTTAGGATCTGTTTTAACTTTAACATACCATACAGGAATGGTATTATAATCTGTTCAGTCTGTTGACATTATGTTTGACAGTACCTTGAAATAATTAAGAAATTATTTTTATGCATGTGCGATCCGAAAGAAAACAGTCTTTATTTCGTGATATTGTTTTGTTTTTGTTTTGGATACTGTACAGGGACATTTCGTAAGACCGAATACGCGTTGTTGATATATTACAACAACCCATGTTTCAGTATTCTGACTATACATAGATATGCTAAATATATTGACTAAGAAACTGTTGCTACCCTATGCCCAGGCAAAAGCAGTACTCCTGATTCTTCCGTATACGTGCCACGTGCGTTTAAGTGGTTCAGTTATGTGTTTTTCTCTATTTGCCCTTATATCCGGGAATACCAGTTTTCCGTATACAGTGTATGTAACATATGTCCTTCCCTACACGATCTACGAGAAGGGTAGATTTCTAGGCAAATCTGAAGGTTACACATGTCGCGTATATCTGGACATTTCCAAACAAGAATTTCCACACAGCATTTTCGGAAATATTTCGACACAGGAAATGCTCATTTGCGTGTCCGGTTAATATCTTAGAATATCTGTTTTCCGTATATGATACATATTTCTTCATGGTATTCCGGAATCTGCGTTCCTATCTCCGACACGTGTTTCTATGTGCAAAGTCTCTCCAGCAATGCGTGTTGTACCTGTACTGTCTGCCAATAAGTCCGATGCCTTTCCGTTTTCCTAATTTGTGTTTCATGCTCATCCATATGTTTCAGTGTTTTTATTACTCAACTGATCGCAAAGTTCATTGACTTGGTTTGGGTTTGTCACGAGAAGTCTACAAAGATAAAGTTTCAGTTGGGTAGTATTTCAACGTTGTTGGAAACATAATTTACATTTCTTTATTGAGCCGACTTTGTTCACTTTACCTTTTGCGATCGTTATTTGACCATATGCATGATCCGACTGGAATTAGACAAGGCTAAACTTTAAGTAAACAGGTCACCGGCCACTGCTGTCTTTAGTGTTGTAGACCATCTTATTTTTGATTCGATCGTTGTTTCGTTGTGTCATATCACTGGAGAGGGAGGGTGCGCATTTGATGTAGTAGGTCTCGACTCGTCTCCACATTTAATTTATTCTAGCCACGTTTATTTTTCAGCATCATCTGCTGAGTACATCGGGGGGTTATAAAGACACTTCCAGTGCAGCAACATCTTTGCAGCAAACCAACCTGTGTGACTTCCGCACGCCTATCTTGGATAATGATATGTCTGTTAACACCTATACGTTTAAGAAGCAGTACTATTTGTATCAGAACATTCCTTTATGTGACACGGATAACATGTTAGACCAACAAAGTTAATCAACCCGTACCGTAATTGCCGTTGCGGGTGTGCCGTAAAACGCACAGAATGAGTAGAATCATGTGAAAACACATTGTAAATGTTCATAAGTAAACTACAACGTGAATATCCCTATGCAAAATTTGTATGATTCATACTCTAATGTATTTATAGAGGTTACAGAAGAAGCTCTAAATGTTATGATATAACTTCTGCATACATTCTATATTCATTGATTTACCGAGTAAGAGATTTGTATCATTGGTTTTCAATTACCCTCATTCAGAATATTGACGTTATATCACGTATAGTCTCTAATGATCTTATTTTTACTTTTAATTACTTATACCTTGATTTCAAGGACTTATAACAGCCATGTTTTGTACATATATTACCACAATTAAGACTGTTCAAGATTGTTCACTGTGTAGTAAGTTATATACCTACATTTGTATTTCCGCTGTTGTCGAACATCTACCGATAACCAAATCTATATGCCTAACTTGAATCTGAATCATCAGTAAGCGTTACCATGAAACTGTTCAGATATAGGACTTACACAATTACAGAGTGATTTAAAGTATTCTTGCTTTTCGTATTTTCTTTGCCTTGTATCTAGTATGTTTAATCTCAGATATATAATTTCAGGAGCAAAAACACTCCGTATACATTGCGGACTCAGTGTTACGGATATGCGTTTCCGACTATAGATATTCATCGGTAAGTTGCTGGATGTCCGTTGCAGAAAGACTCCGAATACGCTGCCAAAAAGTTGGACTATCCGGGTGATATCCGGAAACAAAACTGCAGCATATCCGGATCCGGATATGCACCAATGAAACATGTTCCCGTTTCCGGCTCCAGATACTAATCCGTATTCGCGGTCTCTCCGTTGATAAAAAAATCCGCATACGTTATTGGAAAGTCGGAATATTCGGCTGATATCCGGAAACGAAACTTTAACATATTCGGATCCGGATATGTTGCGATTAAATGTGTTCCCGTTTCCGGCTTTAGATATATATCCGTATTCGCGGTCTCTCCGTTGTAAAAAAAAATCCGCATACGTTACTGGAAAGTCGGAATATTCGGCTGATATCCGGAAACAAAACTTTAACATATTCGGATCCGGATATGTTGCGATTAAATGTGTTCCCGTTTCCGGCTTTAGATATTTATCCGTATTCGCGGTCTCTCCGTTGAAAAAAAAAATCCGCATACGTTATTGGAAAGTCGGAATATTCGGCTAATATCCGGAAACAAAACTTTAACATTTTCGGATCCGGATATGTTGCGATTAAATGTGTTCCCGTTTCCGGCTTAAGATATTTATCCGTATTCGCGGTCTCTCCGTTGAAAAAAAATCTGCATACGTTACTGGAAAGTCGGAATATTCGGCTAATATCCGGAAACAAAACTTTAACATATTCGGATCCGGATATATTGCGATTAAATGTGTTCCCGTTTCCGGCTCCAGATATTAATCCGTAAACTTAGGATATCGAGATCAAGAAACGTCTAAATATCGTCGGAAACGTAATATTGTCGGAAATATCCTATCATTGAAACGTCCGGAAATCGACCCTTTTCGCACAGTGACAATAGTTCTAAAGTGTTCAAACAATTAGAATTGAAACTTATAACATGTTTGAACTTATTTCACATACGTTGGAAACATTTCGAACGTAACTACACAAAAATCTCTTTATTTAGAACAGTTTCAAACCATCTATCCAAATGTTTCAATGTTCGAACAATTTGTAACAAAAGATTTTCACAATTGCCCTCATAAACGAAGGTGCTAAGTCCTCCTGTGTGTTTCTGCCTATTTTCGGTGGCCGCGCTAGACCACCAGCGGATTTGTTTTGACGGAGCGTCACCCGCGCGCGACGATGTACACTGTTCGGCACCGCTAATATCCGGCATTTTCCCGCTCCAAAACACTCCACAAGACCCACGTTTTTAGTGTTTTGCCTCTTGTGCAACACGATTCGATTTGCATTACTAACGGGACGAAAATGATAGAAAAAATTCACCCCGTCCCGGCGTCCGTCCCAAAAACATGAACGACATGAAAATATATTTTCTTACAGATTCAATCACGAAAATCAACAGCATGGGATTCCAAATTTTCGCAACGGCCGACCATTTATCATGGTTGAACTTCCTTCCAAGGCGTGCGATAGATAAACATTCCCGGCACATAATAGTCACTAGTACCAGACTAACGCAAGCTCATGATGATAATAGGGAGAAAGTTTGTCAGTGAAGTTTGGCCACCAGAGGGTACATTCATTTAACGTTACAAGCTAGCGCAAAGGGGTGAATCATTGACCTTACCGGGGACTGACTCTACTGGCCCGATCATTCCTTTTTTGCCGAATTCTACGATCCATACGCCCGTACGTAGGACATGTAGGAAGGCCTGGTGGTGGACGCTACACATCACGGGAGACGCGTGTTGGTCCGAGACAGACAGCGGCGTGCTTTCGATCGCGTAGCGGCGACGCACCGCTGCGACAACGTGCGGGACCAAAACGCCTGTCCCCAGTGAGACCATGTGTTTTGCGCGGCATGCCCCGAATCCGTCTACCATTGCTGAATGTAGCCCGATTCATAGAGGTCTATTTTGTAAGCATTATTTCATGTACCCCTCAGCGTGAGAATTCCTTGTGCAACACTTCGCTACATTATATGTTTAAGTTGCCCCGCGCACCGCCTACCACCCGCCTTTGATCATGTATGAAGTCGGCGGCAGAGAGAGATCATCAATCAATTTTGACAGGAGTGTCGCGCCAGTCTGAGGAGAAACGATCTCCCGTGTTGTGTTGAAGAATTTGGAGTTTGAAAATATCTGGAATAACTAATGCTAGAATAAACATTCACAAAATCATTGATTTAACTTGTTTTCTGTTATAAAATTTCCTAAACTGCAATTTAACCACTGAGTTTAAGGGAACATGGTGTTTTCCCGATAATCACGTTAAATGTTTATGTCCGGTCTTTCCTCCTCGTAAGCAAACTTCCAGCTTGGCCAGGTGCAAGGCACTCGGGGTCAATGACCTGTAGGTCATATGTAGTATTGAAAGTGACAGAAGTGGCAAATATTGTCAAGAAAGCCCAAAATAAATCGTTTTGAATATATGTATGCCAAAAATGGGAATGTAGTCCTTTAAATATTTGTTCAAGCCACATATACAGCAAATTTCAGGTCATTCGGTTGAAATACCAGGGCGCAGGAGGCCAAGATATGCTAAAAATAGCCTAAAAACCTCAATAAAATCACTTTCAAGGTCAATATCAAAAAAGGAAAAGAACGCACATTGGTTTTTGCCTACATTACCTCTGTACCAAATTTCAGGTCATTTGGTCAAAAAATGACAGAGATGAATCGATTTGAAGATTGACAGGAGGAGGAGGAGGAGAAGAAGAAGAAGAAGAAACATGAGTAAAAACAATATGTTTAGCCATACTAGGTATGGCTTAACATAACAAAAATAAAAGGGGTAGGGAATTTCCCGAGCAGCCTTCGTAACCCCTGCTTCTCCTAATGGGTCAGTGAAGTTATGCTTGTCTTGAGCATTGATGTTTCTGGCCTAGGGTGAAGAGATGCTGCTACAATAACAATTGGGCCGCCTTTCTTCGTAAATCGATGACAACATCAGGCTCTGATGAATTGATTAGAAAAAAAAAGAATTTATTGTTACGTATACCATGCTCTGTGTTCCATTTGTTCAATCCTCATGACCACTTCACGATGAAGACAACTTTTTTATTCACACGTCCGATCCAGGTTTGGGGTGTAATCCATATAATAATATAATCCAGATCAGTACGGCCTAATATTTAGTAAACTACACCATCTATTCATGTTGAATACTACTACTAAGTACTCCGAATCTCGTTCGATCGCAGAAGTAAGCAGTGCTGAATTCGGTACAATCATTGATTTAATTAAACCCAGCTTCCTTTACTTAAAAAAAAACCTACTTAAGATTTGTATTCCCAAGTGGCACCTAGCTAGGCAGTATTGCAGTAGTCAATACACTACTGCCAATAGGTGCCACTTCGATATACAAATCTCAAGACAACTTGATGACTGTACTTATCGGTGAAAAGGAAAAATCTTTGTTCTTCTCATTCATATCTAATAAGCGAGGCACAACCATAGAAAGGTTTCCAGCAAAATCGACGCAGTGACCTCCCTCCCTATCGATAGATGGTCCGTCCCTGGCCGACTGGTAGTTGACGATTCACAGGACATGTTGATTTGTTACTCATAGATAACCTATTAATGGAATGTACCACTTCTTTTGGACGGGGGTAATGATGAATATAGAAAGGTCCTTCACATGCAGAATTTACCACACATTTATATCTAAATAAAAGACTTAATTGGTGAATTAAGCTTAGTTTGAAGCTATCCCACCCCTTGCTTTTACAGACACGAGGTTTGGAAGACGGTGTTTTGTGAGGCACAAATTATCTGGCCCTTTAATTGTTTTCGCAGAGACTACCAAGCGACCAATGTAAGTAGAGCCAAAATAAGGGTATTTAGATCGGATATTTTGGGATTTACAGGCAAGATCCGTCATAGATGTACCCCACAACGGCACGGTAAGGACCCCATTGCATACTGTATCAGCTCCACCCAGCGACATTGGCATGAAACTTATCTATTTTTGCATAACTGCTCTACTGGCCGTCAGCCGACCTCAACTTAATCGGCTCAGAGTTCAGCTGTAATTCATCATCATAAATAACCGCACCGGCCTTATATAACTCCAGACAGTGTGACACCCGTTAGCCGACTGTGAACTGAGGGAGAGCTCACACATCTTGAACTTCTGGTACCTGTCTTTACATCCAAGGTGGTAGAGCTGTTTCATGTTTTTATTTAGCAGAAGAAACAATATGTAGAAACCACACTGGTCAGCCAACCTCGAGGAATTTGGACGTACAGCAGGACTTTTGTCAATCCGTGTCAGTATGAGTGCATGGTCCGTGAAGATATTTGTTGTTTGGTTCCTTTTGTGTCTAGGGTAGCACTGTAGCAAAGTTTCAGAGGTGTGCGTGTCACGTGTGTGTGTGCGTGTCACGTGTGTGTGTGCGTGTGTGTTCGGGAGGGGGAGGGGTGTGTATGTGAAGATCGAATGGTTGTAATTTAGTAGCCTGGAGCGTAACCCAGACTTCTTAGCGCTGGTCCACTTCCAATGATCGCTACCGACCTAATCTTCAAGCAGATGTGGGGTGGAAGATCGTATACGTTTATGAAGTTTCAGGGTATTGTTCCGGTGGACGTATGAGTAGCATTTCTAGTTAACATTTAACACACTGAGTTATGCATCAATGAGAAGGTTAAATGATAAACCAGCATTTACTGTTTGCTGAATCTTCTCTTCCACGCACGTTGAATAGCAATATGTTAACTATTACTCCAGACAGAAACATGGCAGACCACACGAGGTACTACGCATGCGTGCTCCTGCTGACGTCATGCTGTGGCATGCTGGGATGCATCAGAGCAGAGGGTGTTGGGGAAGCGACTCTGGTGTATCAGTGGGCATCGTTGGACTATGACTGGCCTGACGACGCGACGAGACAGGTCTCTTAATTTCCTTCGCCATGGTTCTATTGCAAAAAAGTTTGAAGACACACAACGCAAAAGTTACTTAAGCAACTGGGTATGTTTGGTAACGGTCAGACATTTCAGATAGCATCCACCATCTTTCGTCTGTAACTGTTGTATTGTGTCTCTTATTACTTGGATGTCTAACTTCCATCGGCTTTCACTATAGATGAATTACCATAGCGACCAGTTTGCTCATGAAACACGTGTATCTATATGGAACTCACTGTGCTAATATGTAAAGCGCTAAAGACTAAAAGACGACGAGCCACAGAATTGTTGTCTTGTTTTTGTTTGTCTTCGCACTATGGTTTGATAAACATATTTTATGTTATCACTGCTCATTCAGTTTGTATAACGTGTTGATGTAACTGAATCTTATTTCATTGTATGATTTATGACCTCCTAAGTTTGCATGCTGTTATTGGCTTCCATGGAAACCAGCCCAATTCGGCTGAATGGACCCACATTTATTCAAGACCGATACATCATGAATCTGACAAATGAGAGAATGTTTGTTGTGTTCCAGAGTGCCATAGACGAAGGGAGGTACGTACCTGAGAACATCATTGCCACTGGCATCAAAGTTCACGGACCGGTGGTGTACCTGACTACCCCCCGCTGGCGTGCTGGCGTACCGGCCTCTCTGAGGTAAGGGATGGAGACTCTCCAAGCAGATGTCGGGGAGGCTAAATCGCTACATTTTCCTAGCCGATCTCCACAACTTTGACATACTTGTGCCCACAATGTATTGTGAATGCAGAAATGTTTGCGGTGGTTTTGTATTCGCGGTTTTCGCGGTGGTTTTGTATTCGCGGTTTTCGCAGTGAACTCTTTACCGCGAACTTTAAACTACCGCGAAAAGCCGTTCCATGGTGTGACTGTAGCGCTACTATTGTTTCAAACCTGAACTCAAAACCACCGCGAACGCTCCATTTTCTCCCTACCGCGAAATTAATCACCGCGAACATCCCTGCATTTGCAGTATCACACTGCGCATGCGCAGTTTAAACCATGAACCACCTTATTCTTCATTCTTTCAAATTTGTCAGCTCCGTGGTGGAGACGTCCGGCGGGCGGGCTGTGCTGCGACCCTTCCCGAGCTGGGAGATGAACCAGCTCGGCAACTGCTCAGCTCTTCAATCTGTGCAGGTGATTTCGTTTTCCAAATCCCTTTATGATCTTGAAAGAGTTGAATCGGAATATTAGTGCGTCATTTGATAAAACGACAGAACACGCGCCTGTGCCGTTGGCACAATACAGGATGTTGAGTTTCTGGCGGAGAAAGGTTTTCCCTGTCATCTACTAGAATAGAGTTATTCTTTTTCTTACCTTTGCAACTACATACACATGAACAAATACCACTGGGTTTGAAGGCAGATTTATTTTCTGGTACTATACACGTAGAAAGTATGGTGTGCTTTTCCTTTTAGATAACTGGGCATTTCTTTAGCTAGCTTGTAAGTTGCCTTTTTTTTCGTTTGTTGAAGAGTATGGAAGTCGACCCACTGGGACGTATGTGGATCGCTGACGTGGGCGGAGCCTGTGCACCAAAACTCATCATCTACGACATCAAGACTAATGACGTCATCAGAACGTACACATTTCCCAGTGACGTCGCCAACACAAACGACACCTATCTGAACGACATCGTGATTGACACATCTGCAGACGACCCGGACGACTGGTTCGCGTATATATCGAACTCGCGAAACCCTGGCGGGCTGGTGGTGTATGACTACAGGCGGGACTCTTCAAACAAGTTTGTTTGTTTATTAATTTTGAATCTACATTGCGCAAAATACATATTGTACTTACTAGTCTTCCTTAAAGTCATTTTCAAAATGCAAACGTGACTCTACCTTAATCGACCTTAAATGAAATAACTGAGGCTACAAAATTACTTATCAAATTTATCAGTGAAAACTAACTTAAAAATGCCACAAAAAGTTCAGAATTGTTACATCAAAGTTAGCTTGACATTTTATATTTTTTCACCAAATCTTATATAAGTCTTTTGCTGTTTGCCCCATCCTTGATGAATAGAAATACGTCGAAATATATATTACATGGCTAGAAACGTAGGGTGCAACATTTAATCTAGAGTTGTAACTTCAATAATCCTTTTTTTGTTTTCCACCGTTCTATTAGAGTGTTCCACTCCAGTATGAATGCAGAACCGGACGCAACACTCATGACGATCAACGGGCGGAACTACACTTTCAATGTGGCGTCTGACGGGATAGCGCTGTCACCACTGGGGGACAACATGAAGGTAAGCATCAATCAATCAATCAATCAAATAAATAAATCGACCAATCAATCGCCAATGGTTTATTGATAAAATACACTGCAACCGAGCGCTGAATTGTGCCTAGATCTGGTATATATTCTATTGCACTTCATTTTCTAAGCTGTAGTAAAATTCAACTGATGTAGAATGGCAAAATCCTAATGTTTTCAAGCTCCCGGTTCCCAGTGCAAAGGCCAGGTTCTTCGGAAACCGGGAACTTGAGAAACGTAAACGAGCGAAAACTGTATTTGTGGTCACCTTTACATAGCAGCCACCTGGTCATAGTGGTCCCTTTTTGTCGGTCCTCTGGATTTTTTCCCATCAGCCTGTATTACGATTTGGCCTTTATGCATCTGTTGGAGATGACCCTTTTTATACTATGTACATGCGTGCCATCATCAACATCGTCATCGGTCTTCTGCACAGAAGGTGACTGGGACTTTCTTCCAGTTTCTCTTTTTCGTTGGCCAGTTGAACAATCTACTTTGGTGTCAATTGTCTGTTGTACTTGTACCAGGTGTACTACTGCGCGCTGAGCGGCTATAACCTGTACTCAGTACCGACCAGCGTCATCAAACAGCCCGTGGTGACAGGCATCAGCAGCAGCGTGAAACAGGAAGGTAAGTAATCATATCTCAAGTTATGAAAGTTTTGGACATTATTTCCGGACATAACATAAAGTACTCACCAACAAGCAAGCAATCAACCATTCCGATCAGGTCATAGACTTCGCGTCATTTTAACTTGAAAATGACTGACAGAAAGTTTGTTGGTGAGTGCTTTCTGTTGTGTGCGAAAATAACTCTCTCACTCACTCACTCACTCACTCACTCACTCACTCACTCACTCACTCACTCACTCACTCACTCACTCACTCACTCACTCACTCTCACTCACTCACTCACTCATTCACTCACTCACTCACTCACTCACTCAATCAATCAATCACTCACTCACTCACTTAATCACTCACGCACTTGTGCACTCACTCACTGTAGTTTTGGAGATGTTTTTTTTCTCTCTAGTATTTGTTTTCTTTTGTACATTCATTTTGATTATTGTGCCTGCGACATGCGTGTCTGTATACTTCCATGAAAAAGTACAATTGAAAAACGGTTGAAAAAAGTTACGTGTATAAGAATTTCCCTACTTGCCTAACAGGACGCAAGGTTTCTCAGAGTGACGGGCTCGTCGTGTCTCAGGAGGGAAACCTGTACTTCGCGGCCCTGCACCTCAACGCAGTCTACCGATGGGACACGTCATCAGAAGATGTGTCTTCAGCGACCGAGCTCGTTTCTGATGACGTCACCATGCAGTGGGCAGACACCTTCGCCTTTGACGATGAGGGTTACTTGTGGTTTATCGCCAACAGGCTGCACATGTGGCGTGTGAATGAGTTGACTTTCACTGGTTCTGAGCAAAACTTCCTCGTATGGAAGGTATACGTGGGTGAGAAGTCCTACATGCACAAAAGTGGCGGGAAGACTGTCAGGGCCGACTTGATGTTGTGTCTGGTGGCAGTACTGTATGCTGTCATTAGCACAATGTAACGTAAGGTCTTGTACCTCATTCTAAGACCCCTTTTCCACTAGACGGCGATCACTGAGTGACTTTACAGCGACCGAAATTGAATTTGTTTGACCGTTGATTTCATAATTGAATATGATGAAAAATGTAAAAGTACAATCCAAAAGAGAACAAAACGCACAAAACGTAAACGACGTTCTTTATCTATGAAATCCTTTGAGCTCTTAGATTTTTGGTCGTTTCGCGGTCACAGCCTCTAGATCTAGTGGAAAGGGGATGTTACGAAACGCGATGAAACAAAACGAGAGATGTCGTCACCATAGTTTGCCCCAGGAATAGTGACCTATTGTTCAATGCATTATCGACAAAAGATGTCAGCAAGTATATACGGTGTTTTGCACAACTGTTGCTGATAGTAATGTATGATTGATGATCTTTGACGCTATATGTTTATTCATGTGTCATACTGGCACCTGTAGCATTGCACCATTTAGACCTAAGTTGTCGTAGAACCTACAAACCGCTAGGTGTCTCTCTGTGTCTGTACCTAAGCCGTTTTAACAACACGTGGATCTGTAGAATAAACAGGGCCAGAATTTACTACAAATGGTACTGCAAAGTGCTGTCGTAGTTGTTGTTTTCTTGCTCTAGAATGCGTCTTTGGAGCCGACACTGCGCTGTATCTAAGCCATTTCAGCAATAGGTGAATCTGCAAAGACATTTCAACGGTAAAACACAATAACATCCCTTTGCACGAGAGGCCGCGACCGCTGAGTGTCTGCTGAGTGACCGAATATATGACAGGTCTCTCAACAAATTCCATAGATAACAAGAACGATTTAAAAACCTTTTGGCGTGTTGTGTTGTAATTCAGATCGTACTTTTACATCTTGCATCAAATTTCAATTACGAAATCAAGGATCATACAAATTCCAATTTTGGTCGCTGTTCGGTTGCTCAGCAATCGCCGTCTATTGTAAATGGAGCCTGTAAGAAGGACATCTATAGGCCATCCAGGCACGTAACGTTACACGATTTGCTACAAGTATAGTAATCCTCGTGTGATCATTACGCCATCCGCTATACTCACAACACCGGACGTACAGGGAGAAGCATATCGTGGTTTTCCTCTCTTTTATTTCATCTACAAGCTACTGCGTAGTTCCAGACTAGACCCGCTACAAGTGAGACAAGGTAAGATAGACTTTGTAAGAGCATTTTTGGCTGATGCTATATTTCTACAAAAAACGCCTGAGTAGAGACCTAAAGTGTTTCTTTAAGACAATAGGTACAGTACGTCTCCCTTTGTGTTATGACCCGTAATCACGAGTCATCATAACTTCAATGGCCGACATGCCCTTTTTCTGAAGAGGGGGGGTCGCTTCATCCAAGGCTTTTTGAAGAGTCAACGAGTAGATTGGAATTGAAATTGCGTCTTCTTTTGAAATTGTGAAATGGTTGATCGCCTACCAAGGACGCGTCTGATTTTGTGATTGTCATCGTCATATGACATGGCTTACCGAATGGTGACCTCATGGTATTAACGTTACTTACACAACACGGAGACAGGACAGGACTGTTTTGTACAACATGTGCCACCTAAAACAATGGAACATTTCTCTTAAACAATTTTGAGTGAACATTTCAAACTACCAGACACGTGCAGCCAAAAATAAGGAAAACAATCCTATGATAATATATATATCTTGTGACCTTTGACATGTTGCGATAATGCCTGTTTGATTCTAGACGCCTTTGCAATTTTCGTTACATCTGATTTCAAGTCTAGACTAAAAATCCGCAAGGTCTTGAATATCCCTTATTGCCTGAATCCAATTCGGTTAAACGGGGTGTAAACTTTTGAAGGTTGCTATCGGCAAAACAAGTAAAATTAGAGAGGTCATATTTACACTACCAGTTTTTCAGGGCACTTAACGGCACTAGTACCTGTGACAAGTGATCCCCGTGAGATTTTGAATTTTTGTATATACTGCATGTTAAAGGCGATGGTAAACAAGATACATGTTGTTTATATCTGATTCCTTCAACGATTACAAAGTTAGCTGTTTAAAGAGCAAGCAAAATACATATTCATTTCTACACCCTTACAAACTGAAAGAAAATAACCATCCTTGTTACAACATAGAAACTACGTAATGCAGAAAAAGTCGAGCTTTTCCTCATTTACTGTTGAAAAATTCAAGCCAAAGTTTCAATTTAGACCATTAACATTTAGTATTTAGAGTAGCGACATTTACTCTCCAAGCAGAGGTTGTTGGGGAAAATTGTGACATCATATGCCCCGAAAGAAAATTTGCACATGATGAATAATATAGTATAAGAAGGTCACAATTTTCCCCAGAACCTCTGCTTGGAGAGTAACTATATGCCCCTCACTGTCCTTTCCCAATTTGATATGTTTATGATGTAAACTGCAATTATTGTAAAGGTTGAAATGTTCGCGGTGGTTTTATTTTCGCGGTTTTCGCGTTGATCACTGCTTCGTGAAATCACGCCAACGCAAATATGTATTGTTTCCTACGCCCCCCTCCCCCTTGCACAATCATCAAGGAATTATACGGTAGTACAGTAGTAAATGGACGACTTCTTAAAGACCCTGCCAGATATAGCCGACCATGGTCTTCCGACCGTCTTCATACCCTACGTCAACTGCGGTTGGGAGTTGTGTGATATCATACTGTGAGACCTGGTGTACAAATCTACTCCAGGACGTGGGGTCGTGTGGCATAACGACAGGGTGTTCGGCCCATGGTAGCCCAGGGTAGCCCAGTTCGGCCCAGAAGCAAGCGGTCCCAGGTTCGAATCCCCCTGACGCCACCGATGTTGTCCCTTTCCCAAAGAAAAGGCTTTTTACAACTTTCCTCACGCACACAGGTGTACATGTTGAAAAAATGGGTATATTGTTCTCTGTACGTGGCACTGTTAAAGTAAGTTAAGAAAAACTCTAATGCAGTGCCACGTCGTCCTTATCTGCCAACAAGCGAAGTAAAAAAGATCTACTCCCTCAGTATTACAGCACAAAGGTATTTTGTAACGTCACCCGTGACAAGTTTGCCACAGGGCTGTTTGTACAGGTATTGTTTTGATTGGTGGTAATGTGTACCTTGCACGGACGTTTGTTTACTTGTAAATAGCTGCCAACCCAGGTGAAGTCCTGCTCGATCGTATATTCTGGATTTGGCCTCAAGTCACGTACATTTGTTGTCACGCATTGTATGTTACTTCATTTAAAACAAAAAGAGACAACATTACCTTTTTAAACAGCTGCCGTTTCATAGTCAATATCGCTAATGTAACAAAGTACGATTGATCAAGTGTTGTAATTGAATGGATGCAGATACTGTGGAAATATTAATATGTAAGTGTAGTGAAATTCGATACTCCATGGCAGCCAAGAGACTCCAGGCCCCGCTTCATTCATTTGAATACAGACGAATCTTGATAAACAAGCTATTTGACCCTTCCCTGGTTAACTGTCACTCCAGTAAGATTCATATCGTGCTTATGTATTTGAATTAAACATTGACGACACATGAGGGGAAGAAATGCACCAAGAATGGCATGCAGGCCACCATTGTTTACTTAGATCTTGTCTGTGACCTTGTAATGCCTACTACAAGAGGTGTGTTATACTACTAGCTACAGCTACACACACATGTAGCTACTAACAGCGTACACGGTACAGCGTATCTTCTCGAAAGGCCCACAAGTATTTTGTGACACTATTGGACAGTTCCAGTATAGAGTGAGCCGAAGATCAGCGACAGTTGGTCCCCAATTCTGCCGAAAACGACCGTTCAGTTCGTCGACGTTCTCGAGACGTGAGTAGCGTTTCCGACGGGCCGTGTGCCATCTCGGTTTCCAACCGGTTGTTCGTAAAGGTTTGGGCGTTTCTATTGTACCATTATTAAGAAACGAGGAGAAGTCAAATTCATATAGTTTATCATTTTTCTAGTAATTTGTCAATCTATAGATGGATCTGTGTACTATTATTTTGTTGTGACATATACTTAACCAAGTGGGTATTCTCTCATTAATTCATTTATTGTACAGTATCACTACTGTGTTACTATGGTGATATCATACTACTGACTTAAAACACCACGGAAATCTCCTTTCTCCTTCTACTGCGAAGTTAGTCAACGCGGACATAAGTGAATTTTCTCCGGACAGGAATGTGCAACAGAATTTATCTGATATACTCATACCAACGCCACTGGGGCGTAAAACAGGCACGTTGTTTTGCTTTGTTCTGTGTCTGTTTGCCTTGCATAACGAAAACATCGCACCGGAAAAGACCCTCAGCCTACTTTTGATTAGTGATGTGCTCGAATTGTGGGTCTCCTCAAACATGGGACCTCCACATTTACGTCCCATCCTAAAGGACATCCCTAACCGAAGCTGTACTAATTTTCTTACGTCATTTGCTACTAACCAATGAATGCAGAGTGGGGACTTTGGTGTACAGGGCCTTTCCCAAGGGCACAGCATTGCTGGCGTGCTGAAAATTCGAACCCAGGACGATTGGAATCTAAGTCAAAACCAGAAGAATGTCCTGATGGGATACCTAGTTCAATTTTTTTCTCAGTGTTAGCAGCACACTGTAATGTCGTCCTGATTATTATGCAGGGTCATCATGGACCGACCTGGGAACGAGAGGAACCTGGGAGCTGATGAACCAAAGACGGCCGCCATCTTGGTCGAACATACGCCAGGACATGCTCAACGACCTTCGTCCAAGTTCGCAGCATTGAAGCCCTTCATACCTTTTCGCCCAAAGCCGACGTAAGGACGAATTAGGTCGAATTAAGTCTTCTCCACGCCTTATTGTATTCAAAGATCTTCGATCACCTCTAAAATAAGATATAACAACCACTAGTCAGACTAAGTTCAAAGCTAGTGCAGTTATCTAATCCAATGAGGTTCTAATCTTATCTAATCTCCGACAATCCCTAAGTCTAGATAATTGAACGCTGGGCATCACAGAATATCTGAAAATTAGTTTTCTGCACCATTCTCAATTTTCTGTTCTTAATGTTTCCTTAAATGTGGTCAGCCGCGACTGCCCCATGTAAAATATTGTCACCTTTTTGATATGTAATATCATGTGTTTTTGCAGGGTTTCAGTTTCACTGTTTGATGACGTTGGCTTCTTCGGGACCATATTTTCCTCCTTCCTGACCAGTTCGGTTTGGAAGGCCTTCAAGAGTGACCTGACGTTCAGTGACCTCGGCAGCGGGTCCCCGTACGACAGTATAGAGGTCAATGCAAACAGGTGTGTTCGTGAATAAGCGCTTTCACACTTCGCATGCGCGGCGACAGTACGCATGCGCGGCGACAGTACGCATGCGCGGCGCCAGAAATAGTGAGTGATATGATAAAGGTGAAGACCCCTGGGCACTATTATGCAAATCGAGACAATGGTCGAGACGAGAATCCTTACAAGCCAGGGGCCTTCACCTTTGACATTGTACCCACACTTCTTGTCACCGCGCATGCGTACTCGGAAGTTTGAAAGAGCGTAAACAGTTAAACATGTCCATAGTGAATACTCAAGGGACTTGACATACAGACTGTTTTATTAGCAATGAATAGAATATAGAGGATTCCATTTCTTCAAGAATGATAGTTTCTTTTGCATCTTTAATCATTTTGTAGAAAAAAATTGTTTCAGGCAGCCCTAGATATACACGTAAGGAAAATAAATGTTTGACTGGTTTGATTCTGAAAGGTTGCACAGGATCTGGACGGAAGAGGTCGACAGGAAAGGAGCCAAGGATGCCTCTATGTTGCGAGTCTTCTGGCGCTTCCTACGCACGCGCCTGATAGTAGCAACGTCCATCGGGCTGGCTTGCTTCATGACATACTTTGTCGTATCGGTAAGCTTGAATGAATAGGTCAATGAGGAATGAGAGGTATGGATGATTGATACACCATTCAATGACTCACCTACCTCCAAACTACGGGGTAACTAAAGTTTTACACTATAAGGTCTTGACGCGCAACACTTTGCTGTATACAACAAATTGTCTGAAAGTGTTAACTACAAAGCACGGCGTTGCTGTGTACCGGTAAGCTTGAATGAATGAGGAATAAGAGGTATGGATGATTGATACACCCTTCAACGATTCACCTACCTCCAAACTGAAGATTTACACGATCAGGTCTTGACGCGCCACACTGTGTTGTGTACAATAAATTGTCTGCAAGCGTTAACAGCACGACGATATTGTGTGTCAAAAGTGGTGGGAGAAAACAGACTTTTACCAAATTCAACCGTTTCCTTAAGAATTACGATAAAATGGATCTATCTAAAGACGCAACCAAAATGCATTGTGTTCCACTGACCCCCAAAAGTCAAACCTAATTACGTACCTAACGAGTTTAGATTTTAAACATTGCCATGTCCCACACTGCCCGTGTTTGTAGTGCGTACATGCAAGTCCGCATGAGTTGCGTATTAACATTTTTTTTGGTTTAGGTAATGATAGTCTGCAGCCGAAAAAGTCCTTTCATTGGTTCAGAAACCAGGCTGCACAACGGTGCGTTAAAATAGAAAACTTCTTCTCCGCAAACTTTATTCATACAAAAATGTTAATTCGCACTTCATACACACGTGAATATGCGCACAAGTGTGATAGGGCCTTTAGGGCAAGGAATTCGCAATAAACTTATCACCATAATGATTGTTCCTGTACCTTGCAGACCTTCTTTGTCCAATGGCTTCTACAGTACACTGCAGCACCGAACCCATCTCTGTGGACGGGCGTGGCGTTGGTCGCGGGTATGTTTGTCTTGGAGGTGACCCGTTCCTTCACATTCAGGGCAACGACACTTGTGGGGGCACGCGCCAGTGCAAGAGTCATAGCTGCCATCATCGGAATGGGGTACCACAAAGTCATGCGTCTGCAAAGTCTGAAGGACAAAACTGTTGGGGAGGTAAGTTTTTGGTCATCACAGTCCAGTCCAGTAACCCAAAACATGTGAGTGGCTCTTATGAACCTTGTTTTTGCGGTGAAATTGAAATAGATAAAATTAAAAAAAAATTTTTATGTTATGCTCTTGACATTGACGATAGACTGGATCAAAGACTGGAAACCGTCTTGGCTACAAGTTTGATACAGAAGGGTTAGTGGAGGGTAGCATGACGGGTATGTTCGATGCTCGGGGCTTAGTCCAAAGAGATGATTTATACTTCTGAGGTCACTTTTGAGCCTGAGCTGCTTAATATTGAAATTCAAATAGCTAAACTAATATGTTAAAGAACCCAATACACTTGTCGAGAAGAGTAGGGATGACTTGGTGTGCTTGACCAACTTCTTGGTGACATTATCATGGGCTCATGCCTCCCCCCATGAGCAAAGACTCTGTGATTCATCAATGAGGCTCTTTCTTTTGTTTGATGAACTGCATTTGTATTACTTATTAATTAATTAATGATTGTTGTATTTCATATATGTTCCGACGCAGCTTGTCAACTTGTTTGCATCGGACTCTTTCCGCGTGGGAGGCTTTCCAAATGACGCCGGCTTCTTGCTCCTTGTCCCGCTGATGATGGTTCCAATCACCGCGTACGCCGTGTACGTCATGGGGCCGTGGGCGCTGCTAGGCATCGGGGTTGCCATTCTGCTGGTGCCTGTAGAGGTAAGATTGCTATGATATTTCAGACATGGTATGAAAATCACAAAAAAATAGAACTATTTTTCAGGGCAACGACACCATGGCGTATGCCTGTATAACTTAAGACCGTCAGATATTATGATATTATGATATTATGATATTATGATATTATGATATAATGATATTATGATATTATGATATTATGATATTATGATATTATGATATTATGATATTATGATATTATGATATTATGATATTATGATATTATGATATTATATTATGATATTATAATATTATAATATTATATGATATTATGATATGATATTATGATATTATGATATTACAATATTATAATATTATAATATTATGATATTATAATATTATAATATTATAATATTATTATGATATTATAATATTAAAATATCATAATATTATAATATTATGATATTATGATATTATAATATTATAATATTATGATAGAATGTATGATAGAATGTATGATATCATTTATGATAGAATTATATTATGAATTTATGAATTTATGAATTTATGAATTTATGAATTTATGAATTTATGAATTTATGAATTTATGAATTTATGAATTTATGAATTTATGAATTTATGAATTTATGAATTTATGAATTTATGATATTATGAATTTATATTATGATATTATGACTTTATATTATGATATTATAATATTATAATATAATAAGAATAATATTATAATATCATAATATCATAATATCATAATATCATAATATCATTATATCATTATATCATAATATTATGATATTATGATATTATAATATCATTATATCATTATATCATAATATTATGATATTATGATATTATGATATTATGATATTATGATATTATGATATTATGATATTATGATATTATGATATTATGATATTATGATATAATAATATTATAATATTATAATATTATGATATTATAATATTATGATATTATAATATTATGATATTATAATATTATGATATTATAATATTATAATATCATAATATCATAATATTATAATATTATAATATCATAATATTATAATATCATGATATCATAATATCATAATATTATAATATCATAATATCATAATATCATAATATATGAATGTATGATATCATTTATGATAGAATTATATTATGAATCTATGAATTTATGAATTTATTGTATTATGATATTATGATATTATGATATTATGATATTATGATATTATGAAGATAATAAGGACCCTACACTCCCCAGATGCTGTTGGGGGTGAAAATTATGCAGCTGAGGAAAAGATGTGTGAAGATCGCCGACGAACGAGTGCGCATGACCAGCGAGATGCTGAACAGTGTCAAGCTCATCAAAATGTACGCCTGGGAGAAACCATTCATCCGTAGGGTGGAAGGTGGGCACAAAGTTTCTCTTTTTATAATAGTAATAATGTTGCTGCAACTTTGTACATAGTCTCGATCAGACTTGCTGCAAAAGTAGTTACAAATGGAGCCAAATAGGCTGAATAATTTGCAGGAGCAGTGACTGGCCAAGGAGTTACTTATCTGACAAATCATTTGGCTACAAACGTTAGTACTAGTGTCTAGCAACCCGAGAGGTCTTGTAGAGACTAGTCAAAGGGCAAAGAGTCATCTTGAGACCAAGACCTCCATCTGCATGAAAAACTCATGTATTCCTGCTTTCATGTGATCTTTATGATATTTCTTGTGTAAATCTGTCAATGTGTTTTAGGACTTATTAGTTGATTCTATGACTTAATGTCTGCTCTGATTCAGTTGTTCGAACTATTAGTTACCAGGCAAGAAAGGGACGATGTATGGACCAAAAAGGTCTCTTTCCCACCCTTGCATTTCCTATCTATTTCTTGAAATTGTACTATGTGCTTCGATCCTGTGCGAAATATGAAGTACAAAAAATATGATTGAGAACGTTGTATGCACATTGCAGCAATATCAATCTCAGGGATAAAGATTCATTGGTCCTTTGGGGAAAGTTGATTCGCATTAGAAATGATTATGCACTCACACAAGTTCAGTCATTGGCCCATTTGTAAGTTGAAAGAAATATTCAAATGGCATCGGATATAATTTTGACAGCATATAGCTTAAACCAGCGTCAAACTAAGCAGATCAGAGAGTAATCGATGTTTACTGGTTTTTCTAGAGCTGCGGGCTAGAGAGACGAAACTGCTTCAGTTTTCTGGCTTTCTACAGTCAGTTATGATCGCCATGTTGTCAACTGTTGTGCCGATAGCCAGTGTTATCACGTTTAGTGCACACGTCATGACCGGAAATGACCTCACAGCTACACAGGTAATGCCCTCGTCATTAACTCTCTTATCATTACGTCATTGCATTTCTTCTTTGCATTGTGATGTTCGGTTCTAGTTGCGTAACCGTTTACAATTATCATGGTGTTTTTCTTCCATTCATTTTATTTTCGTTTGGAAAATCATACGTTACTTGACTTTTTGAAACGAACAATTTTGATTTGACAAATGGCTTCTGTTGTAGGACTGTAAGATGGTGTCTTATTTCCATGTGTTACCCATCGCTTCTTGTACTTGGAACATTCCAGTGACAGCTCAGCCTTACATATACACTTTATCTGTAGCCAGACTTAAAATCTATTTTAACATTGTATCAGATTACAGGTCATATATAAATATATATAATAGAAAAAGATGTACCGCAATGACATGTCGACATATCATAAACCCTGAGTTGTGAAGCTTTAAAATGGACGTAAGTCGTTTGCTGTGCGGTGTTTTTTTTTGGTTATCTGCCAATATTTCTCCATTGACATTACAGTGACGTAGTGTGGAACACTGTAATTGTATTAGACCATGTTGACACGTTTTGTTAAACAGCCATTTAATAGTTCATTGGTCTTGCTCAAGATTAGATTGCATTAACGCATCTTCGCCTTGAATACTTTACACCAAAAAAGTTTTTTCAGTCTCGATTTCCTCAACATAATCTTGCCAAAATGCCAGCTTTTTTTCAAAAGCACTTGTTTTATCTAACAAGTTTCTGCCGTTGCAGGCCTTTACGATGGTGTCGTGCTTCCATCTGCTGTCGCTCTTGCTCATGCTGACTCCCGAACTCATCCGCCAGCTGGCGGAATGTGTCATATCTGCAAAGCGATTGAAGGTCAGAACTACATAAAAGATACTAGTATATTGGAGGCATTTGGTATAAGACTGCATTAACAATTGCAAGTTAACAAATGATAGTGTACATTGGCAGAAAAAATGAGCAAAAGTGTCTAAGTCTAGTGTTAGCATCTAGATGTTCACCATCGTCGTTCCGTCATGGAAGGTGGTTGACCTCCCGTACAGGAGTGTTGCTAGTAATTGTCTGTGTTTGTGTGTTGGCACCTATAACTCAAGATCCTTGAATTTTGGCATGATGGTAGTTATTGAGGTCCCAATGATTTTGGGCACCGTATCAGTATTTCCAGGTTCTGAAGAATTATAGATCGACAGTTGAGTTTTGACTTATTCTTCGAAAGCAGTGGCTGATACATACAAAAAATACTATAGCACAGTACCAAATGATTTTGTTGTCAAAACTTTGACAGAGTCTGATGATCATGGAGGAAAGAGATACGAATGGCCAGCTGCCCGATGGTAAGAAGACAGCAATCGACATCAAATTCGCCACCTTCGCATGGGATGCGCTTGACGTGGCCGGGAAAGGTAGGTGGTATCATTAAGAATCAGACGTCCAACAAGGTTAGACATCCAGGTAATACGACACACAGTAGAAAAGTAACTCAAGCAACTGGGTAGATTTTGTAAACAGCCAGACGATTTAAGCAGGTAACGTTACCACCAACTATCTTTCGTCAGGATATCAGTCACCAAAGAAAGGTAGTAGATGCTACCTGAAACTTCTGACTGTTTACAAAATCTATCCAGTTGGTTTAGTTACTTTTATTTTGTGCATCATGAATCATATTTCTACGTTTTCTCTGTTGTCTTAAAGATCGTTTTATGGTATTTAGAAAATAGTTCTACGTATTGGTGTTACGTATAAAGAAAGGTTGACAAACATGCATTGAAGTTGCAGAGGGCTTATCATGGTGTGCAACGGCAATGCGGGCAGTATAAATGTAGTGCAAGACTGGACTATAGAACTCACAAGAAAAGATTTCAAAAGTTACTATGGACAAAACAGAGTCTGTAAAGAATTTTCTGTGTTTCATCTTCTTCTTGATCCCTATTCCAGAGAAACGCCAGGAAGAGAACACAACAGTGACGGGAACTGTTGAAGAGGACACAGAGCCACCAACTGTCGCCGCTCAGGCTGAGGACCGGCAAATTGAGACTAGACTGATAGAGACGCTGTTCGACATCAATCTCACCATAGCAAAGGTCTGGTAATTTTCTGACTCTTCCGGGATTTGCAGTATCAGTATCGAATATGTTTAGGAAATCTAGCATCGGTCCGAGCTGTATTTGTATCTATATATGATCCGGTATAACCGCCCTTCGGCGTAACACACTAGCTTCGCAGGCACGCGGCGCGGTATCAGCTTGTTATATTACACTGGACGACTTGTCATACCATACCCTTGTACATCTAACTGTAAGCGTTGTAACAAAAGTTAAATAGAATTTAGGTGTAGGTAAATCAACATTTTCTTGGTACGAGAGCTAACGGTGACCAGTAGTTCTTAGTTAATGACAACATGACTTTGGATACATAAGAAAATGGGCTGTCTTGCAGGGGACGTTGCTGGGGGTGTGCGGGAGTGTCGGAGCGGGGAAGAGTTCTCTCATCTCCGCCATTCTTAATGAGATGCGGTCGGTGCAGGGTGGCGTGGCCGTGGACGGTGACATCGCCTATGTGGCCCAACAGGCCTGGATCCAGAACGCCACCGTTAGAGACAACATTCTGCTGGGGAAACCCTTCGATTCCAGCAAGTACGCGATGTTGCAATGTTGATTTTTTGGCGGCGTTTCGGGAACGCGCCAAACAGTATATTATGTGGCTAGTTGACAAATACAATTAACATTCAATCGCAGCCATGGCAATGGTTTTTAATGCATACCTTGGTGTGCATTGTTAGTAGCTTGCAAAGTGTGTTGTGTACACGAATTATCAATCATAAATTGCAAGTCAGATTTCTTTCATGAGTTTCATCTTTTGTGAGAAGGCCTGCTAAGTATGACACTATGTTTAGCTACTATTCTTTTCTATATCCTGAGTTGCTTTCATAATTTCTTGTGTTGAATTTCATCTATGACAAAAAGCAATAATTCAGGAAAACTTGCAGATAACACATTTGCTGATGAAAATTCGTAAAACTCTCGGTAGCAATTAGAAATGAAAAGAAAGCATTTCCCGATGGCTGTGTCTTTTCTTTCTGTTCACCAGATATGAGATGACCGTCCAAGCTTGCTGCCTCAAACAGGACTTCGAGCAGCTCCCTGGGGGTGACATGACGGAGGCAAGTGTCGTAAAATTACCAAAATGGTACAAGTGTCGTAAAATTGCCAAAGTAGTAGCGTTGTATCTCATTGCACAAATATACTATCAAAATCACAATAGCTGTATCTGTATCTATATAGCAGGTGTGACCACACTCCAGCGGCGTAACACACCAGCTTCGCAGCAGCTGGTTACATTACGCTGAACGACCTGTCACACCCAGCCTTTACATATCTATCTGCAAGCGTTGTTGGATGCTCCTACAGTAGTATAGTAGTATAGACAGTAGTATAGGCTAAGAAATGTGACTAATTTCTGACGGGCAAAGAAGGGTAGCGAAGGTCGTTCAATGACGCCATCATTCAATGACATTTAAACCCCTCATTAATCCTCTTTGACTTTCCTTCTTAGCCTTTATTACTTATGGTAATTCATATTTTGATGACCTTAGATTGGCGAGCGGGGAATCAACCTGAGCGGTGGGCAGAAACAGCGCATCAGCCTTGCGCGTGCGCTGTACGCAGATAAGGACATCTACCTGTTGGACGACCCGCTGAGCGCAGTGGACGCGCATGTTGGCGAGCACATCTTCAGGTAACGAAACCTCAGCTCAAGGGTGTTTGGACTTCTGCATTCCTTTTCTGTGCGTTAGTCTAAGATTTCACAGAAATGGCTCATCAAGATGGAAAACAATGTGACCAAAGTATTATACTGATCGCTAGGACGTCGTAAGAGCGGCGGGTTGCTCCTTTCTTGACGAAGACTTGTGCTGTCTGTGGTCTGGTGCAGTCGAAAATTTGACCAACCTTTTTGCTGTGTTAGAAACCACAGTAATCCTGCTTCAAAATGAATTCCATAGACACAGATGAACTTTGAGCTTTGCGCTTTCAACATTAGTTTCTATTTGTGTTCATCAAGCTTGTATTAGTGTAAAGTCAACCGGTCGTTTCGCTGCATTGTCAGTTTGCAACAGGTTGTTTCGCCATGGCCATGTAGCGAAATGACCTGTGGTGAACTTTCAAAGTAGTGAAATGGCCTGTAGTTAATTAATGAAGTAGCGAAACGAATCATAACATGTGTGTGTACCAATAGGCATTACATCAAGAAAATGCTGCGATGCAAGACGGTTCTTCTCGTCACCCACCAGCTACAGGTACTGTATTCTGACAGACATCAACAACAATATTCTACTTGCAACTTTCTGTCAGAGATCATCCATCTAGCCAGACATGTCAATTCTAACAAATACTGAAAGTTAAACTTTTTCACAACAATCTGTACCTTTACTATCGGGTGGTTACACATTTTTATTGTATTGCTATTATCCACTATTTATCATTTTTAAAATATATTTTCACAAGACAAACGTCTAGACATAAGAGCTAGAAGTTGTCAAGAGCATACAGTTGTTATTACGCGTTTTGTAATTTGCTCAGTGGTAGAATGTAGTTCTACTGTGGATTAGTATTATCTTACCAATTATAGCAATCCGGCTGTTCTTTATGGACTTAGTGTGACCTTGCCCTTGGATCCGCAGTATTTTGAGTTTGAGTTCACGTTTCTGACATGTAGAATACTTTGTATGTCCTTGTATGTAATTCCAAAGTACAGTCTTGTCCTTGTTAGCAGGACTAGCTCTTTGTAATAGCCATAGGCTAGTTGGGCAGCCCTGGCTGTGTGTGCCGAAAAGCCAAACTGATAAATGAAATCACATGACTACATATTGTACATTTGAAATCACATAATTACATTTTGGCCCTAGTACAGAGGCTGAATGGTCCCCATATCAGTCATTGGAGGACAAGCAGGGCACAAGTACACACTGGAGTGACGACGTCGTCGGAATTGACAGACTGCATTAAGCAAGTAAGCAAGCAAACATCGCAGAGGCATTTTAACACCTTTTATTTTTCACCTTGCCCCTATAGTACCTGAGTGACTGTGACGAAGTTGTACTTCTGAGAGACGGGCGGATCGCCGCCAAGGGACCCCACCGCCGGCTGATGACGATGAACGCCGAGTACGCCGAGATGATCCAGAACTACCTGGATGAAGACAGCCCAGACGACAATACAGTGAACGATTTCGACCTAACCTCTCCATCAACACGGTGACTATTACAAACGTTACACTTACATTAATGTTTCTGACATTGTGTCAAACTTGTCATTGATAGTGTCCTGCCATTTGCTTTGAAATCCGCTTTAAATAAGACTATTACTCTTTGTAGTAAACACCGCTGTACCAGTAGACATAACATATGTTGTTTAACCCCTTTTATAGCTATTATATAGCAAAAGATCTTAACTAAAACCTTAGTCCTTTCCTATCTCTTTCTGTGTTCTGTCAATGAACGAACGATGGGCAATTAACAATTAACCAAAAAAATGACGGATGGTTGTTAGGTCCAGGTTTAACTGTACGAGGATACTTACAGTGTAGCTTTACAGTTGGACGTGAAATGTCTCTTTTTCCACCCATGTCCAGTCCTCATGACGAATCCAACATCCGTCTGTTCCTGCACCAGACCCCGATGAAACGGCTGGACAAAGCACGCTGGTCCACCAGGTCTCTGAAATATTTTGATAAAAAATTCAATACAGTGTTGTCATACATAATACAACAGATATTTTACATAATGCAAACCTATATAATGAAATACATTATACCTATACAAAAATACATTATACATATCACTGTCGTTTCAGCAGTGCAATTATTTTCAGAATAGATGCATATAGATATGTAACAGTTTCGTGTCACAATGTATTGCCGTCGTTGCTTTAGCTTACTTTAGACGAACTGGACGTTGAGTTGTAGACAATAGGAAGATATAACGTGTATGGCGACAAGGGTACATTGCAACAGCATGTGGTCTATATTTGGTCTACCAGGTCATTGAACGCCTCCAAGCGCCCTCGCAGTGCTGACCGCTCAACATCAGCAACAAATGGTCGAAAGTTTTCCATCCACGCCACGCCTCGACTTGTTCGCCGCCGGTTAAACAACAGGGAGAAGCCTGAGTCTCCCCTACAAAGGACGAACAGTATCCGCTACCACCAACCGGTACCCGCCTTTACTTCTAACACGGCAGCCATGCTTCTGGAGCAGCCGAGTTTCGACATCGATGAACAAAAGGAACAAGAAAAGGCCTTACAAGCAGGTAGAACAAGTAATATCTACTTCATAAGATATCAGTATCAGTAAACTCAGTAAACGTATTGAACATTTCACTGCTCTCTAAACTGATAAACTGTTTTCTGGATATGTTTAACTTTATTTTTCTATGGGCAGCATACCATCCTAGTCTTACACTGACTGTATATTTCTCCGACAAATGTTTCTGTACAGGAAATCTTACTGAGCAAGAGGAGATGCAGATTGGTAAAGTGAAGTTTGCAAACTACGTGACTTACATCAAATCTAGCGGTAATTTTTTACTATATTCAGCTTAACCATATCATTTATGATATCAGTCCTCAGTAACCGTCTTACCGTTTATCTGAACATAATTCTATTACAATACAGCGTGTGCGACATTTTGTAGCTTTGACAAAAAGTGATAAATCTAAATCTTGATACCATGTTGAACTATTGAACCATGTTGAACTATTTAGCCATCTGAAATCGTCTTCACTTCATTAACATATCTACTCAGAGTTTTGGCATTAAACCTATTTCTTCCAGATCTTTCCTTAGTCACTGACGAAAGATAGCGGATGCTGACTGAAACGTCTGTCTGTTTCAAAATTTTATCCAGTTGCTTGAGTAACTATTTTTGGCGCGTCTCTTTACCTGGATGTCTAACCTTCATCAACGTGTTGATACCATAATACCCACTAGACAACGGTTTAGAATATATATCTTTGATGTTCACGCTAAGCCTTTTTATCTTTATTGCTATTAAACAGGTATCTTCAGCACCACTGTCGTTCTGCTGATGTTTACCATCAGCACTGCCACGACCGTCTTCAGCAACTTCTGGCTCAGTAACTGGATCGAACAGGGAGATGGGGTAGGTGAACATATGTCCAAATCAAATGGAATTGAAAATGCATTAGCCACATACAGACAGTAAAGGAACAACAATGCGTTTACCATGCCGAAAGCTAAGACTGAACTGCTGAAAAACACATCGTTACATTGTGCCGTCTTTAACGATCTCTCACTAGTGGCCTCATTTCGTTAGATTGTCGACTTATCGGAGAGGGAATAGATAAACGACAGAGATGGATTGTGGATTGGAGGGGGCAAAACGACTTACAGCAGACAACTGACAATGGAAAGCACTGACGGCCTACCTCAGAACATACTGACTGACATGCGGCAAAATGATGATAATGATGATGAAATTCAAATATGATCAACTCTCATTTTGTGCAATGTTGATACAGTTAATGGAGAAACAGGGCAGCGTGAACGGAGGGAATACAACCAGTACCGGCAGCATGGCAGATAACCCAGACCTTGTGTTCTACGTCTCCGTGTTCGGCGGAACAGCCGTGTTGATGTTACTACTTGTCGTCCTCAAGTCGTGGCTCTTCAGCAAGGTATTTTTTTTTTCATGTCCTCAGTCTTCAGTAAGGTGTTTTGTTTTTTTATATGCCTGCACTCTTCAGTAAGGTATTGTTTTTTTCATGTCTACACTCTTCATTCAGAAAGGTTGTATTTTTTCATGTCTTCACTCGTCAGTAATGTAGTGTTTTTCATTACTTTACTCTTCAGCAAATTGGTGTTTTTTCATGTTTCACTCTTCAGCAAGGTAGTGTTTTTTCATGTATACACTATTAAGCAAGGCAGTGTTCACTGTCTTACCTGCAAATATATGATACCGTAGGTCTTATTGCTATGAGGTATGCGACAGAATAGCTACATCAGTATCAACAAACTATTATGATTTTTTGAATGGGAATTACTTACAGTTGATGTTCTATCGTTCTCATTGCCTTTGCAATTGTCATGACAATCACATCCATGTTCAACAGGCGACTCTCGCTGCTTCCTACCATCTATACAGGAAGGTCTTCCGATCTGTGAGTACACGATATCTATCTAATATTGTTTACCACCTTAGTCTAGGACGTTTTCGACAGTTTTTTTCTCTATATTTTGCTTTGGAATAAAACATTTCTTTACGCCCAATAGCGTTACTTTAAACAATTTTAAGCAATGTCAATGTATGAGAGGTAGCTAAGCAAAGACACAGAAGGAAATGTATAGTAAAGAGGCTTGTCGACGTTCAACTATAAAACATATAGTTTCGCGCAAATTTGCAGTAATAGGGGAAAAATATTTTCGCGGTGCTTTAAGTTCGCCGTTGAAAGAATACTGTAGCACAAAAAAACGTATATTTGCGGTTGCATGATTTCGCGGAGAGTAGCACCACGAAAACCACAAAAAAGACTTATTTCAAGATTTAAGGTACTTTGTTAACAAGAGGGAAAATACATGATTGGCTAAGCTCAGCTTTATCTCCTGCTACAGGTCTTCAGTAGTTCAATGAGCTTCTTTGACACGACACCTACGGGTAGAATCCTCAATCGCTTTTCGAGAGACACCGACAACGGTAAAGTGGACAGGTTCTCTTAGTAGCACAGCTTTTATGATATATAGCATATAGATATTTGTGAACTAGCAGTGCAATAGTAGATGTCTTGAATTGAATGTTTCATAAGAGTCGACATCATGTTGTGACAACGACTTGAAATGATTTCTGAATCAGATTGTCTTGTGGGTTGTCTTAAGCATTCCTACTTTCCTGGCATTCATCATCATCATCATCATTATTTCCTTTTTATCCCATCCTTAGTTGACGTGGGACTTCCCCTGGGTGTCAACATCATGCTGAGTAACTTGTGGCAAGCCGTAGCTGCGTTCGTCGCGATCGCAGTCGTCCTACCGTACTTCCTGGCGGCTGTTGCCGTGCTGTTTGTCCTGTTCTTCGTCCTGTATTACCTCTTCCAGGCCATCATTCGAGAACTCAGAAGGTAAACAAGACTACAGCATGTCCAGATCAAATTGAAATACTGCTTATACGAAAATTCGTCCTTGTTCCACAGCCTAGAGAGAATTTGATCGTCCGACGTTTCGGTAACTCATAATCAGGCCCTGAGGAAAGTAGCCGAGGACCTTTCAGGTACATTTTCTCTAGGCTGTGGCACAAGAACGTCATTTTCGTATGACCTGCCAACCTGTTAATCTGCCAACCTGTTAATCTACATACAGAATATTGCACTATTAACAGCATCCCCGACGTCCTATGTTAGGTTGGAGAACATCCGAAGGTCACCGTGGCTGTGTCACGTGACCGAGACCCTGAACGGCCTCACCACGATCCACGCCTTTAAGATGGACTCCGCTTTTATCAAGAAGTAAGTATCACGACTCGGTTCATCAAGGTTTAAGATACATTTAGAATCAGCACCTCTTCTGAAACAAGATAGAGTGATGAATGCATTGATAAAATATCGTGGATGTCGTTTGCTGAGCACTCACTCAGTCACTCAGTCACTCACTCACTCACTCAGTCACTCACTCAGTCACTCACTCACTCACTCACTCACTCACTCACTCACTCACTCACTCACTCACTCACTCGTTGTGATGAAGAATAAATGTAAATCTTTACACGGCAGGTTCAACGGCTTGATGAATGATTACATCAACATCTTCTACCTGGCACACATGGGCGGACATTGGGTGGCGGCTCGTGTTGAGATGATCGCCCTCGTCATCACTGTCGTCATGACACTGACGGTGGTGCTTCTTCACGGGAGCATCCCCGCCACACAGGCGGGTCTGGCGATTACCTATGCCTTACAGGTCTGTTTATTTTTGTTCATCTATTTTTTGTGTGCATCGGTTACATGGCCCATATCTATCAAGCATGAATGAATGTCTGAACTATATTGCTCGACAATTGTACATGACACAATGTATGGCAACGATGACAAGGCATATTAAGACAATAAAAACTAAACTAGTCTATTCTAAAAACTATAACTACAAGAATATCCATCAAGAATTGATCCAAAACCACACGAAACACTTTAGAAATAAAACAGGAGAATACAATTTTGTGTCTTTATCTAATCTCGACAACACTCACGTAGACCCCTAAGGACTGTCTTTCTATCGAGCTCGAGAAATAAGTTTTAGCCTGAGTACCATACTCATGACTTCACGCTCGCTTTTGTGGTGTCATTATGAATGGGAGTAAAGTCACGAGGGTGGTACTTAGGTGTGCTATTTTCGGTGGATAAGATTAAGAAAAGTTCAATCAAACAGTTGCATTGTATTTGATTCTTCCCTGTAATAGGTCTAAGTATAGTTGATATCGTCATTTGAATAACTACAGTTATGGCGTATACATAATGAAACTATAGTTACATACACTAGGAACGCACTGACAGCTATTTTTTCCTCATATTTCATCGCTAAGGTGTCGGGAATGCTGCAGTTTATGATCCAGGATGCTGCCAACACACAGGCGGCTTTTACGTCAGTGGAACGTCTTAGATATTACATCACGGTATGGCATACTCTCTACCTAATAAGATAATATCTTGTAAGTCAGAGAGACGAAGATCAAGTTCGAGAATGGGCCTTCCGCAGCTGGTGGCTCACAACGGTACTGCAGCGGAATTTGTATTCATGTGTGTTTATTTGTTATCAACATAACTCTCTGGATGGATCGCCATAATATTTGGTATGCTTGCAAGGGTCCGGAAAACAAAGGTCAAGTTCGATAATGGGCCTCCTAGCGGCTATCTTTCCTTATTCTATACATTTTGCACAGAATCTAACGGCGGAGGCCCCGGATGTTCCTGAAGACCGTGACCCCGAAGCTACTTGGCCCAGTCAAGGCGACATTCAGCTGCACAATCTGAGCATGCGCTACAGGGAGAACCTCCCTCTCGTCCTCAAAGGCATCTCCTGCAACATCCGGTCACGTGAGAAGATTGGCATTGTGGGGCGAACTGGATCAGGTATGGTGGTGTGAAATAACCCAGATGAATTAACAATAACAATGCAAGAGAATCATGCACTTGAATTGTGTCATGAGTGGTAACACTAGATATGCTTGTTTATTTGTTTGTGGCTTTATCAGTGGATAGAAATAATATTGGATCTACTACTATTGAATGTTGAACAATCGTCATGGTAATAAGATTATCTATTGATGTGTTTGAAGGAAAATCGTCTCTCGGTGTAGCGATCTTCCGATTGGTCGAACCCGCCGAAGGTACCATCTACATCGACGGGGTTGACATCAGTAAGATTTCGTTGAGTGCTCTACGCAGTAAACTGTCAATCATCCCACAGGACCCTGTGCTTTTCGTCGGGACCGTCAGGTATCGTGTGATCCACAAATCTACATGAAGGTTAAAAGTAGATTAGACAACATAGATGGATACATTATAGAATCGACTCAGCAAATTTTCGACCGGTCCTCTGGTTGTCAGGATAGAGTATGGACATACCGATGACGGAATTGCTGATGTATCGTTTTTACAGGTACAACTTGGACCCGTTTAACCAGTACAGTGACGACCAGATCTGGAGGGCACTTGAACGTGTGTACATGGATGACGCAGTAAGTCTAAACCAGTAACTAACTTCTCGTCTGTGTCTCATTCTCTCTCTATCCCTGTACCAAACCAAGGGGAGGTTTTCTTTACATAAACTGGAATCTACAGTATCGCTGCCCACTTGACATGAAACGCTGTGCCAAATTGAAGACACACTATTAGCTTGACACTTCAAGCACCCTTGTCCTGTGCTCGAATAGACAGATGTATCGAAACATTCTTTATTCTTATAGATCAGAGCTCTTGATTTAAAACTGCACTCGCTTGTGGTGGAGAATGGCGAGAACTTCTCTGTAGGCGAGAGGCAACTGCTATGCATGGCCAGGGCCCTGCTGCGGAACAGCAAGGTACGAACGTTTTTTTATAGATCATTTTCTACTAAAAATGTATGCGGTAATTTGTGCTTTCAATTGTAAATGATGTATGAAGGGACACTGAGTGGTGACAGTTTAATTATTTACCCGAGCCCTAATTTGTTATAGAAAGCTTTAGCTACCGTTCGGCCGTTCAGTGTAATATAACCAGCTGCTGCCGCGCCGCGTGTCTGTGACGCTGGTGTGTTACGCCGAAGGGCAGCTATACCGGCTATACAGATACAGATACCGTTCAAAATTTGCCTGAAGGGCACCTTAACTTTTATTTTTTATGAATTTGTACTATTACCAAGATATTGATCCAAAATGTCACCAAAGCGGCCATCGAGTGAGACAGAGAAGATGCGGTAAATATCATTTGAATATCATTTCAATACACAAAAATATAGCGTCGTTTAAGGCTCATCTTCATCTTCTAGATCCTGATTCTTGACGAGGCCACAGCGGCTATCGACTCCGAGACGGACAACCTGATCCAGACGACGATCCACGAGGCGTTTGAGGACTGCACCATGCTGACCATCGCTCACCGGCTCAACACCGTGATGACGTCAGACAGGGTCATGGTCATGGATGATGGACAGGTGTGCAGATGACTTGATTTTATTTTTCGACTTCTTCTTTTTGATTAACTATTTGTCATACCGTAAACGTATGGCAAAAAGTGAGCCTGCAAAATGAAATCACTTTTGTATAATTCTAAAATTGGTTTTATGAAAAGTTTGATGATGATGACAATGATGACTATGATGCGATGGCAATGTTGATAATAAGCACGCCGGCTTAGCTGCGCGCACTTCAAAAGCAAATTAAAAGTGCGTGCAGCAGAAAGCCCAAACATGCGTCAATTACGGAAGCAAGCTTACAGTGGGAGCATTGTAGACAGACTGAAAAGACTTACTAGTCACTCACTCACAGTGTAAGAAGAATTAGAATGTCAAATATCAAACGCATGGAATGACTGCTTTTTAATTTGGGATTAAAGAACAGTCTCAATGTTGCATCCTTTTTTCTATAGTTGTCAGAATTCGACACCCCCCGCGCTCTTTTGGCCAATAAGAGCTCACGATTTGCCGCCATGGTGAAGGCTGCTGGCATTGACGTCACCAAGTATATCTCCATGGAGACGGATGACGTGCCTGAAGCTGAAGAGAGCAATCAGCCGATGTCTGAGGCCGAAGTGGAGTGTACCAAACTATAACGAAATCACTGAGTGATACGTGTAATAGTGGAAATCAGAAGTTACTGTAAGAGTGTTATTTTAAGTCAGTTCTGGTTGATTTTATGATAAATCTGAAGGAAGATGTTGTGAATTGAAAGGAGACTAAGCAAACACGTCATTTGATGTGGGTCAAATGTATTTATTGATAATTCTATCATGCATTTACAATTTGTTTACACGTCTTTAACGACGAAATGATTTCATAGATCTGTATAATGATTGATAATGATAATATTCATTGCATATTCATTCCCAAGGGATTAAATGCATAAGAGACCATACATGGTGTAGTGAATATGAAAGAATAGTAATGATAATGTTAACATGAAAATCTAACATATTATCAAACACTATACAAAACTACAAACGTAAATCTAAGTTCTAGTAGCTGCCTCTCTCTTTGTCAACCACATGGCGACATAATTACACACTTCGTCCATCACATAAACATTCGTGCAACATACTTTTAAAAAGTATCGTGCTTTGATATTGTCAACATGCCATACATATCTTGTCAAGCTGAAATAATTTGAATAGAGATAATCAGATTGACGCTCGTTTTCATACAATACACAGTCTAGTAAGAATCTAGTATTTCATCTTTAATGCGTACCTTTGTACAAAATTTATATAATCTATCTTGTTGAAGGGCACGTCTATATATGCCATATTCTACATGTAAAGAATAGTAACTTATACGACGTTAACACTAGTATTCTAGACCACAGAAATGCAACAGAGGTGCTACATATTGATTTATTTCTTTGTTTACTCAAAGTCAAACTGCAGACCGCTTCCCTCCAGTCTCTCCCTGTACTTGGCGTCGTAAGCTTTACTTTGAGCCGCCGTGAAAGTGTTCTTCCAGTCACCGACCATACCTGTAATAACATAGATAGTATACAATAATGCTTTTTTGTACTATATATGTACTTACTATATCGCACGAGGCAGACTACATAAAATAAAAGTCACAGTAGCTTACAGTATGCTTTGTGGACAGCATAGATAAGAAGACAAAGAAATTAAGAAATTCTAAACGAATATCAATTCAAATGGCTCATTTACTACAAAAAGGGCCCAAGACGCAACCCTACATATCTTGAAAATAGCATTTTTCATAATGATGGCTCAGTTATTTAAAGATTAGAACATGACTAGTTGGAAAACAATGTCAGTGTTTTACCTTTTCGAGCCAGGATAGGTTTTGCAACAATTCGTGACTCGGTCCAAACAGCCTTCAGACTATCGAAGGTGCACGACTCTACAATGCTTGAGAGGGTGACGTCATCCAAACTTACGTCCAAGAATGTCATAATCTTCCTGACGGCACTGCTCAAATCCTGTGAGAAACAAGCAAGGGCCTCAATATCTTGCATTAAATCGTTATTCATAAATATGGAAACCTATGCATTTTTCAATCAGCTTCCATTTGTAGTCCTTGTGTGTTTCGGGTTGTGATAAGTCTTTTGGAAGGAGGTGTGTTGATAACTAAATAAAATTTTGTTTAGATTTTCGGTCGGATTCAGCACGATAAGCACACAAACCTTGTTCATGTCTTCATACTTCAGAAACAGAAAGTGAGGATCGTCCCGCATCTGCCACCAGCCAAGTGCATGGTCGTAGAAGTCGCCGCCCAAAGCTATTGGCATTAGGAAAAACATGAAACGACAGTTCAAATGATGAAAAGCTCCCTGCACTTCCAAAGAAAGCTGTTGGAGGGCCCATACTTTTGTCACTTCTTGTCGAGCACAAGAGATAACTGCCATCACAAGACCATAGGTTGTACAGAACACGGGATGTCAAAACCGGAAGTTAAGCTGTAGTACCAAGGAAAGCCGACAGGGTACCCAAAATCTAATCATCTCTTTGACAGGGCATGATCTAATCACATACTAAGTTTCATTATAATATATCTTTAGTTTCTGAGTTATGCTGCTAAAACACAAACATACAAGCCCTACCAAAAATAACCTTTTGGGCGAAAGTAATTACAGAAACCATATGCCGCTTAAACAGGGAGACTTACCTCATTGAGAAAAGATCAAATCGTTACGAATTTGTATTTCTTTTGAATGGCATCCTTATCTATACTAAGGGTATTGTCGTGGCTTATGTGCAATATGGCTTACTTTTTCCGTCCAAAAAATCGTGCGCACACAGATCCCAAGATGGGAAAAATGACGCGTCTTGCATAGGCCCGACCTTGGCTAGGAAGTGATACAGTGACACTGCCGTGTCTTTCGGGTTTCTCATGACGACTATAACTTTGACCTGAAAA